>OX579636.1:19757816-20133238 GCA_951230915.1 Antitrichia curtipendula | reverse complement strand
TTTATTTGGGCTTGTGATAAGGAAAAAATTATATTTCTACTAAGCGGGACATGTTCACATCTAGTGTCAAAATTTTGTGGACAATTCTCCAAGATTTCTTTTGTGGAATGAAGGTGTTATTTGGTCTTTTATGGGTTAATTGAAAATTCACACACACACACAGATATATATATATATATATATATATATATATATATATATATATATATATATATATATATATATATATATATATATATATATATATATTCCTATGATATGAATCATTTGTAAATCAAAGGTCACCATTTTTTTAATATATATATGAAAAATACTCTTACATGCAAAAAAATGAAATTTTAGGTCACAATTTTTACTCAATCTTTCCACCACTTAGACCCTTTAGAGCACGTACTTGTTTGCTCTAATTGTATAGTTGGGTATTGAAAGCTTACAAACTGCCTTTTTGAGCCATTCAATTTTTCTTTGTACTTCTGCATTATAATTGGTAATTTGTTGGTAAACATAATTATCATTGCATCCTTTCACAATCCCAATCAACCATATCCAAATTTCAGTTTCAAAAAACCAAAACTCCATTTTTGGTGAATTGTTTCATTTAAAATTTGTGATTTTACATTTTCATTGATTGAAATCATTGGTGATGAATTTTTAAAATTTGATTGCATAGGTGTGTAGGAAATATCTCTCTATACATCTTTCCCTCTACCAAGCATCTCAAAAGAAACTTCAAAATTCCATCTATAGAGATTTCAATGTTGAGGTGACCATATCCAAATTTTCTAAAATAGATATCTCTTCAATGAAATTAGATTTTTCTATTTGCACTTCACATAGTAACAAATTTTGTATGTTTTAAGCACAATAGTACAATTACTTTGGCAAAATCAAGTTAAAATATAGAGATATCCATTCCTTCAAAGTTTAGTCATATGACAATTTTCATTGAATTCTTCATTGATCATCTTTTGGTTACTTAAGGGGTTGTTTTTTAATACAAAAGATTTGCATATTAATGTTTTGTACATATCCATGCAATTGAATTCCAGAAATTCATCACCAATTGTATTCAATAAAATATTATGTAAAACCACAAAAATTGACTTAACTTCACCATAAAATAAAATTTTCCTTTTTTGAAACTAACATTTGGTGTACTTGATTGGGATCGGGGGTAAAAATTGAGTGACAATTATGCAAGACAAAAAAAAATCAATTTTATTCTATATTATGAAAAAATCTTTGAATGGCTCCAAAAGGTTGTAAGCTTTTAGTACCCAACTCATATGTGTCAACCTTGTTCTCTAGTGGGTTTTTCTTGGCAATTTGGTGCAAAATTGCACCAAATTTTATAGCTTGGCACCACGCCTATAGGAAAAAATGGTACTAAAATAGGTGGAAAATCACCAAAAAACTTCAAATAAAAAAAAAATCTTGGATGAAATCACCAGATTATGGATGAAAACTAAATTATGGATATGTGATATGTGCTAATATGAAATTTTCTATCCAATATGTGGATGAATGTTGAAATTTGGAGCACCACTATAACATTCAATATCGCCACTTTGGCACTTCATTAGAAATGAAAAAAAGAACCATGTTGTTTTCCCAACCTTACATAATCTTACATAACTTACTCTATGAGACATGTATTACCCACCTTTATTTGTCACTTGGTGACCTTTAAGATGAATAACCGAATTTCCACCATTTACATTGGTGCATTATTTGTAAAATAATTTTTGAAACAATTTCTACAAATCACTCAAATTTGATCAAAATTTGGAAAAATTTAAAACATATTTCAATTTCTCTCACCTTATTTAATTTTTTTTATAGGTTTTAGACATGAAATCTTATTGAAAAGAGATGATCATGATTTAATTGACTTCCTTAGTCCCGGGTTTCTAGTAAGGTAAACCAATCCATTACGGTCAAATGACCCGTAGTGGACATCTTATGACCCCATGATGGTTTTTCAGACCACAATCAATATCTAACCTAACACCTATGGAGTGATTAGTGACCTCATTAGGAACACCCAATTTTTTCAGTGGAAATCATTGTAGGAAGTGATTTTTCATGGCATTCCACATTAGAAATTATTGTGACTACTTTAGGTGATTAAGATGAGCACATTGGATACACTTTTTGTTGGTTATGGGGCAGCTTGTAGACCATGTTGGGAAAATCACTTCAAAAATACATAACTAATTCACACTTTGTCTGAAAAATAAAATTTCAATTGCTCTCACTATTTCTCACACTATTTCTCACACTTATCTTTGAGTGAGAAAAAATTTGAAAATTTTCAGCAATGACACAAGGGCAGACTCGAAATTCTGACCACAATGGGCTGGTTTACCTTAGTAGCAGTAGTATTCTCAAAGTATCAAGTCTGTACCTTGGGAGGTCCCCTTCTAGAAGAAATTTTGAGTTTCTGCTTAAAAACACAACTATACTAATTATGCACAGGTTTTAATCCAAGAATGCCTTAATTGCAATAGAATTAATACAATTTGGTTATAATTAATGTGATAATTATCTTTAATTGAGGATTTTTTTGATGTTTTATAGCTAGTATTTTACATGTGAAAGGATTTATTTCCTAAATTTTTGGTTTTGACTATTATAAAGCTCGTTTCCTCATTTTTGTTCAATATACTTTTTCTTTAAATTGATTTTTTCCTTCATAAATCCAATCAATGAAATGACAATTTACTTGTCAATTTTTTTAACTAAATGACCTTGTTTGGTGCTTAGAGTTGGTGAGGCACTTGTAGCCTTGGTTTAATGACTTTGGCCTTGACATACCAGTGAGGTTGTTATGAGTTCAAACTTGGGCACTGGCGGGGGGCTTACCACAATAGTCCAACCAACTATGGTGGGATCAACTACGATAGGGGGTGCAAAAACTATCTTGTCATCATATGGAAATCTAAGAATTATTTTTGACGTCAATTCTTTATTATAGGGTCCAAGTTAGACACACTCATTCCCACCCTTAATTAAATCCAATTATATCCTCATGTACCAATGGATTACATTCTAGAGAGAAAGTGTGCACCAATGGTAAATGAGGGAGGAATTATTAAAGGGAAGGGAATGGGTGTGTCTGCCTTACCTCCTAATGGAGGCATCAAGGATGAATTCAGCATCGAAGCCTATGAGCTTAGATAGTTGAGACATTCCCAACAACACTTCGTTCACGGTGGTCTTTTAGACCGCAATCACCCTTCTTCTTCCTTCTAGAGTTGGTGAAAATATAAGATAAATACACTTTCTTTTCACCTTGTCACTGGAACTATCCCAAGCAAATTCTTGCCTAGAATGTACACTTTTTGAACATGTGAGAGACTGAGGTCAGTTTTGGATGCACCTTCTCCCACTCTGCATTTAGAAAGTTCATACCATACAATTTGCGGCGTTCCATATGAAACACATGCTTGTCCATAAAAACTTGTGGTGAGAGCCTTTGTTTGTCAATTTCTTACCAGATCCCACCGAAAAATTGAAACAAGAGCAGGTCTGGTCAGATTGTTATTCGGACAATCATGGTCATAAGCTTAAGCTTGGCCTTTGTCTTGTAGCCTAGCTGTGCTCATTGTTTCCAGCCTTCAGCAGGGGAACTGAATGACTGCTTTGCAGGGCAGACCAGCCTGACTTCCCTCAGTTGGTCAGCTTTCATGTGAACATGACAATGCCGGACTTCCTGGCTGTAAGGACTAAGGACTGTGTCTTCTGCTCTGCCATCACTTCTGCCAACCCTCAAAGAACATTATTGCAATTTAACCTGCCAGACAGAAAAAAACAAAAAACAAAACACAAAAAACAACTCAGCTTTGTTACAGTAACTGAAGCTTAGCATGTGTAAATTTTATTAAATTTAATTTTCTTGAACGTAACCCTTAAAAAAAGACAATGCAAGCCCCTCCGGCATTTTGAATGTCAAAACTTGAATTTTCACATCATAGTTATCGATTTTAAATGTTTTAAAAGCTTAACTAAACAAAATATAGCTCCGAATAATCTACTTTTTACTCCATCTGAAATTTATTCAAAATTGTTAAAATTTTAATATTTTTGTGACACTTTCAACATAGCATCTTGAAAGCTCAAAAGACACCACTTTATAGCTTTTTTTCTATTGAATTTCTCTTGGTGTAATCTCAAGGAGCACATCAAATTACACCCATGATGTTTGTCACTATTATTTCCAATTTTTTTTTGAAAATTTCATACTATTTTAAGCATTTTTGTAATTATTAAGATTTTTAAATGGAATTTTCTTTTATGATCACATAAAATCTACTTTTGGTATTTTTAATTTTGAAAATTTGAGAATAAATTTTAGACATATGTTACTACATGTGAGAAATAACAAAAAAAAATTCTATATTTTAATGTAGAAATCTAATGAGGTTTGACCAAGTCTAGACATAAAATATCTTTGAAGGGTTAATTAAAGTCATGAAAAGAATAAAAATTAAACTACACCATAGTGGAAGAGATTAGACCATTAAGATAATTGTGTGCTCTTACAATAGACATTTAGGGCTGGTCCACCTTTTGTACAGGTTTTCATGGACAAATATCATTTTTTAGAGAATAAATAAATAAATTTGGAAATTAACACAAGTGGTTTTGTATTTTTTCCAATCATTTTTGAGTTACTTATAAATTTCTAAAGATTTGAGGCACATGCACCTAATTGTGACCATAGGTCTCCCAAAATCCGTCCACTCACAACTTGTAAAGAGATATGAGGGAATCAAAGACAATAATTGGCTCTTGCAATAAAAAAATATTTTTCCTCAATTCATTCAATGGCTAAAGTGGTCCATTTAAGGGTCAGCTCATCTCCATTCTCTAGCTAATAAGAGGGGTGTTTTGAAAGAGATGGGTGGTTTTAGAGCATCTCCACTGATGGATGGTAGAATGAAGCCGGTTTTGAGAACTTGGCATGTCTCTACAAAGGTGTGGAAAGCCCCCTCCTCTTAAGTGGCCCCCCCCAACAACAACATGCACAATTCTGGATTCAAATGTATTAGCATGAATACCAATGCAGTTTGACCCGGTTTTAGGGTGATGTGGAAGAGGCCGGTAGGACATGCTAGTGGAAAGGAGTTACCTCCCCACATAGTAGTCGCCTATTTTTAAGTGGGAGCTCTATTTCTGTTCCATCTATGAACTTTGAGAAGATGTCACATGACATCGCACATGTCAAACGTGTGGAGCATTGCAACTTGAAGTGTGGCGATGATGTTTTACATGGCCTACATTGAAAAACGTTAAAGTCTCCAATTGGTGAGACAAGAAGACTCACCTAAGCATGGCGAACCTCTTGTTGGGGCAGTGGAGATGCTTCTACAAAGCACAGTTTAGACTCCAAAGTTGAACTTTTATACTATAGCCATCAACATAGTAACTTAAGCTTAATATGCTTGTCAAGCTAAGATGGAGTAAAGACAAGGGGAGTGAGGTAGTTTGCTCTAAAAGCAACCATGATACAAAGGTACATTTATGTTTTCTTCAATGTACCATCAATGTACATTTCCAGGAAGTGGGTGCTTTTAGTGACTACTGCGTTTCAACTTCAAAAATTCATAACTAATTCCACAATGGTTCAAAAAATATGAAACTACTTGGGTCAGATGCCAATTCCATTTTTCTTCCTACAAAATTTACTCAAAATTGTTCCCAAGGAGTTTCGCTTCTCCGGAAAGGCAATCAGTTCTTAAATGGTTGCTTTATGAGCAGACTACCTTGCACGAACTGCACGAGGGGCCCGAGCCTCTTCTGATGATGTGCAGGAAATGTGTGAATGTAAACTTCAATTCAGTACAGTAGCTGGATGGGTGCATTGCAGTTACACTACTAATTGGAGCTGCACACTCTAGATAATCATGTATAGCCTACTTGCCTTGCGGATTGTGACTGCACCTGACCCATTTGACATCGATGTGAACAAGCTCAAATTGACCTGGCTGGGTGTGGTTGGGAAAATAGCAAGCTTCATATTCACGGCTGAATGATCTGGTGAGCAGTCTCAGCACATGCTGAATGGCAAGTCCCCCCGGAAGTTAGGAAGGACAGGCAGCGTGTTAATTTCAGTTCCCCATGGAACTTAATGTCAACAGTGAGAGGATTGTTATAAATTCAACAACAACACTCAACCAGCTGAGTGAAATGTAAGGTAAACCAGCCCAATGCAATCAGATGACTCATAGTGGACACCTCATGACCCCATGATGGTTTTTCAAACCACAATCAATATCTAACCTGACACTTATAGAGTGATTAGTGACCTTATTAGGAACACCTAACTTTTTTGGTGTAAATCATCCTAAGAAGTGACTTTTCATGGCATTCCACATTATAAATTATTGTGACCACTTTAGGTGATTAAGATTAGCATATTAGATACACTTTTTGTTGGATATGGGGCAGCCTGTTGACCATGTTGGGAAGATCACTTCAGAAATACATAACTAATTCACACTTTGTCTGAAAAAAAAATTTCAATTGCTCTCACTATTTCTCACACTTATCTTTACGTGGGGAAAATTTTGGAAAGTTTCAGCAATGGCGTAAGGGCAGACTCCAAATTCCGACCACCATGGGCTATTTTACCTTATGTTATGCTTGATTTTGCATGAAGCCAGACTGAAGACAATTTGACACTTCGTTTTTGTTTTTGTTTCCAGACAAATGGTTCTGTGTTTTTTCTTTCAAGAAGGTTCTAAGTTTTGGGGCTTCTTCATCATGGAGGGTTGAATTGAAGGAGGTCAATTTTGACTATGCAATTTTGACTTTAATTTCTATATGCATTTTTTGTATGTGTTGGCTCTACACTATGGATGAAATGAAGGTTTGGAAACATTGTGGCAACAATGTGCAATGTCATCAGTATAGTCTGGCTTTTTTTTAACACATTTATCCATTTTTTTTCTTTTATAGGCTTGAAGTTGCCTATTTTTTTATAGAAAAAATTGCCTATTTAATTGCCTAGAATAAACCCTGGTTTGACAGGAAGCAATGTTTCCCTCAATAATTTATGTTTTTCTCGTTTTGTCTAAGTCAAGTTGGTTGTCAAATCACAAAAGTATATCACCACATCGGTTGGGCATTAAAATAACTGCACCCAATTGGGATCCATTATTCAAACCAACTCCTACAAAACCTTGCCTTGAATGTACAACTATTATACATAAGAATATGGGGTGAATTTTTGACATATCTGTTTTTAACACTTTGAAAATTCATAGTTTATTCATTGGGTGTCCCAAAATGCATTCAAGAACTTACTTTCTCACTCATAGTCTTAGTTAGCAAAATCAAAATCCCTGTCAATTGGAAATCTTTATCTTTCACCAAAATTTTGGAACCAATGCATCCTGGCAGGTGAGATCTCGCCAGCCTCCCACTCTCCCAGCTACCCACAGTAGATGTGCACAGCAAGTAGTATATTTGAGGCATATTCAAGTGCATCTACCTAGCTTACAGGTTGATAGAAATCACATCATTCATTGTCAGTCTGCCACTTTCATGAAACTTCCAGGAAAACCAAGCCACCTGTGGCTGGTGGTTTTGTAGCTTCCCTTTGCAATGAAATTCCGTTTCAGTTATTAAAAAATAAAAAAACTCCAGGAAGAAAAAGCTTAAACCAAGCTTAATAAAATCTGAAATAGTTAAACAAAATGTTCCTCCTTTCGCTATGAACTGAAATTCTATTTCGTTTGTTAAAAAAATAAAAAAATTGTTGAACAAAATGCAAAGCAACCCGGCACAGCCTACACGAAGGTCGACACCCATCAATGCAAATTCTGGTGCAATGAGAAATTCAAATCTTTACTCAAAAATTAATGCAAGGCCCAACCTCACACAAGCTATAACTCCAATCCAATTGGTCAAGCACTCCAGCCTTCCCAGAAAGGACCCGCATTCAATAGTTCTGCATTACACTACTGTACTGTAGTTTGAGGAGAAATTAACTTACAGCAGGCTTGTGTGAGCTCGAATGGCATTGAGTGGGCCTCTCAAGTTCAGTCACTCATCAAATAGACAAAACATACGATACTCGCACTCACTGGATTTTTCAAATTGCGTTTTCAAATTTTACAGCAAATCTATTAGTTGTTCAACTGCATTAATTGATCATGGAAATTTAGGTACAGTGAATGTCAACAACTGAAGTTCCACCGAATTGAATTAATAAGTTTTCCTGGCCCAGTCTCGAGATTTAAAATTAAATACAAAATTTCAACCAGCTGACATAACAGTCTAACGGATAGGAGTTAACAAGTCTTTGAACCAGTTGATGAACTTTAAACAGGCTCATCAAGGGTCAAACTCCCTCATTTTGATTAACTTAACGGACCCAGAAGGCAGGTTCAACATTCTCTGTTAAATGATTACAATAATAGTTAATCTGCAGAAAACTAAAAACATGCTGCCGATATTTTGCAATACTCCTTTTAAATTGTCCATACAAAAAAAATATAAATATTTTTTTTTTCAAAATTCACTTTAATAAAATTTGGCATTTCTTTTAAAAATAATTTTTTTCTGACTTTGACCACAAGATACAATATGCCAAATGTTTAGCCAATGTTTTGCATGTGGTTATTTCTTGTTATTCATTACAAGCAAGCATAGCTAATAAAAAATTTCTTCTCACACAATTTCAGTTTATAAAGTCATCATATATTGGCTCAATCTTTGCTACAATGTATTGTTGATTCTTGTTTTAAGTTTAAAATGTTAATCTTGTCGTATCTACCCTAGCTCTAGGAAGAACATATAATACCAATAAATTGAATTGTCACAATTTTGAGGATATTTGTTCATCCAATTTTTTTTCATACAACTTATATCGAATACATTCATATTATCATGATTGCCTATTAGGGCATGTTTACACCAAGGGACACTACTAGAATGTCCTATCCAAATAAAGATGTCCAAATCAACTTAACATTGTTGATTAGGGTTGTTTTTTCTAGTAGTGGGATAATATCTTAAATTTGAAAGGAATATAAGAATCCCCACTACAATAAAGAATTTAGACTGGAAAGATAGATAATGAGATTATCTTGACCTTCAATCTCAATGAGCTCATTTTTTTTTCTTTTGAAATTCAAATATTCCTTGTGATCGTAAATGTGCCTTTAATTGCAAACTACATACAAAATAAGTGCTAAAGTTTTCTATCCCTCAGTGATCAAAGAAGGAACCAATATTATTAATACACTTGAAAAAAACAAAAACAAAACTCTTGTAATACTAGTAGCTCTCCATTTTAGTTCTTTAGGGAGTGATTTGTGGGGTCAATTTCACTTATTTGTCCTAATAGTACAAGTAACCCTAATTTACCAAATTCACTATTTTTAATTATTGCAAGTTGAAATGTTAATGTATTGTACCAATTACAACAATAATAAAATTTTGTGGTGACACTAATCCCCTCACTGTATTAAGCCACGTCACAGTACCGGTGTTCCAATGGCTTCGCTCTTGCAAGGGCGAAAATGAAATGCTACGGAAACCAAATTGGTGAAGGCCAGACCTACAACCGTGGTACCACCTCCTGAGAACGAACCCACCCACCCACGGTGGAAGCCGCCCATCCCAAAGACCGAGCACCGCTACCCTTAAAGAGCAATGACAAGCTGCAGCAGTAGCTGTAATGGCAGGCCTGCCATCGTCTGCACGACTTCTCGCAGCGTCCGTGACTTCAGCTCACCAACGTATCGCCCCCCTGCACTCGATCATCTCGTATTTGCATGCCATTCCATAGATAGAACTCCATTAGCCCAAGTACATGACGCAACAGGTTGCTTCACTTCCTAGCTGTGCTTCCTGGCGACCGATCGTTGCAACAGCCGCAGCTAGCTGCACGTCCTTGGTGTAGATACTTAGAGAACAAGGCCTTGGAGAAGTCACTCTTGCATCCCGTTGCTTGGTTTCTTGAGGTGATCGTGGCCATGGCCGCAGGGAGGGTGCTGGTTGGGGTGCTGTTGAGCTTGTGCGCGCTCTCCGCAGTTCTTGCATTCGAGAAGGAAGTGAAGCCCAACAACTATGCCAACTTCGAGTTCCATGAGTCGCCCGTGCAGGACACGGCGGAGGTGAAGCCCCAGCAGAGTTTCGAGTTCGCGGAGGGGGAGAGTCATCACCGCGAGTACAAGCCCAACAACTACAAAGACTTCAAGTACACGCCGGAGGAGGAGGACAACCGCACGCCCGTCGTCAACGGCGATGGCCATGACCAGTTTGCCAAAGGGCAGTATAACAGCTTCGACGCGAGCGACCGCTTCCCTGCTTCGGAGTTCCCCGACAACCATGAGACGTTCACTGCGCAAGACAATGTGGTGTTCGATGCGCACCAGGGGACGCAGGTGTTTTACAAGGCGGGCGACGCGGAGTACCGAGGCTCTGACGCGAGCAATCGGTATCCTTCGTCATACGACTTGATCAATGCTCGTGAGAATGAGAACAAGTACGAGTCGTTTGCGGATAATGAGGTGCGTTTTACGAATGTGAAACATGCGCCTGTCACGGTGCATACAGACAGCGGCTCCACGAGATTCTACACGCCGGCAAGCGACCCTGACTTCGCGTTTCGGTTTGCGAAGCCGGATACGAGCACGTTCGAAGACAAAGCGGATAACAAGGCTGATGAGAATGCGTACTCGCAGTTCAACTTTGATAACAGCGACGCGACGAACGACCCCACTGCGACGTATGGCACCACCACCCCCGTTCTTGCGGCCAGCAATGTGAAGAAACAGGGCGCCCCTGTTGTTACTGCTGCCCATGGCTGCGCCAACATGTAAGCCACACTCGCGCCTACCTCTTCAATCTTGCTGAACTTTCTCTCTGATACACAGTTTGAATATTGTGTCCTACATGCTGTGATATTGATATCAGGCACGTGTGCCGGATACTCTAGAATGTCGATCTGTTTAGAAAAGGTCATACTGAAGAGTTCTGAGTGTACCTCTCTTAATCTCAAAAGCAGCACATATCTTCCATGGTCTCTATAGGTTTTGATTTCTGTTGACACCCCTGTTATCTTGAGCCGAAATTTGGAAGGAGCACCATGTTCGTGACATCGTTACATGGCATTTGAGAATGTCATTAGTTCTGTTCATGATGTGGGCAGATTAGACATAGCTGTTATCATGTATATGATGTGCAATGGAGGTGAGTTTTGGTGCAAAATCTGACAATTAACAATGCTCTCATCGTCTTTGATTGCAACCGTCGACGTGAATGTTGATCAATTTTCTCGTTACATCGATCGACAGGTATTGGGCGGAGCATTCGCAGCAGTGGCCTTCTTTCTTCAGCGTGAACACGCAGGTGGCGCAGGCGTTCGGATTGAAGGCAGGCGATGTGTATGGCACCACCACGATGTTGCAGGCGTTGTATGACAACAGGCAGGACGGGTACAGCCAGCTGCTGAGTCATGGAACTGCCGCCTTGATGAACGCGTACGTCATGCCCAACTATGCGCTTCGCCATGACGCCGTGATTGACCAGTTTGTCGGTGCCCTATCGTCCCGGACAGCTGCCGGCGCGCAAGCGCAGAAGTTTCTCAATGCCAATCATGCTTATGGGCCTAATGAGTGCCTGAACTAGGAGCTGGAACGCAGGTTCTGGCCTTAATCTGATCTTATTTATATCTGATGGAGCCCTAAAGTATGATTAAGCTAGCTAGTCCATCTTGATATGTATTTACGTTAATTCCGTTGGGCTGGCGATGTTCCTAATCCCTCAACGATGAGCTTTTGGTTGGTACCAGGATGCAGGGTCTGTAGTTGGCCGCACGGGTGATGCTTAGGCTCGTACTCCTTTGTGGATTTTGTGCATGCCTTGTAATAACTGATCATACTTGCGACGGCCTCATATATGTATAAGTTGGAACTCATTTGATCAAGTCTGTTTTTGTAGTTGTGTTCTCGATGCTGTGGATTTTAGCTGCTTCCAAGTGATCAGTGGTGGTGTCGAAAAAGTTGCCTCGTTTTCTAAAAGCATACCTGTGTTAACTCGATGTTCGTTGATCAGTGACGTGGTGATGATTGGAGTGCTTGTTGCTTTTCTAGTACGTTTCATTTTAAAATCGAACTTGAATGCCCCTCCTGATGGTGGTGTTCTTGCCACATGCTCGTTACTGACAAGAGACAATTTTTGTCTTTGTGGATTAGTAATAATATATGATTTAGAATTGATATCTCGGTACACTGGTACAGTAGCTGAAAAACAGTTTCTTGCTGCATCGTACTCATCAAGAATCCGAACATAGTATAAAATGGTTTTGGAAACTGCTTTTGCAATGAAATATACTTCTGTTTATTCGAAACAGTGATTAGACTTCATTAAAGAGTGAACAGTCCAGGTGAACGCTTTGCGAGGTTGTGATTAATGCCCAGTATAGTTCTGTATCGAAGAGCCTTGATTATATCAGTACATTGCAATGTGGATCCATTTAGCACCCACTATTGTCGGATCCATGTGCCGGCCTACTCAGGGTTCATATACAGTGTTCGACATCAAGGGGAAATCTCTTCATCTTGAGGGATAAAATAACCCCAAGCAGCTTCAGGGGAGTCCATTGAACTCCAGCAATAATTATCCTGCATTCAACTGTTTCTTCATGTCTCCACTCTTGATATTGCGTTTCTTCATTCATATTCTGGTTGTTGCTAGATCAATTAGTTTCGAAATTTGAATCTGGTGCACTGCACGTAAATCAGCAACCACGGGTTCTCTGTGATGGTAGACCCCAAGTGTGATTGACAATTGGAAGCAAGTATGATGTAGTTCCTTTGACCCATACATTGATGGGGATGATATTGTCTCTTCTAAAGGTGATGATATGAAAATCCCCTTGAATGTGAATGTACCTGAAAGGATTCTTCATTTATATTGATGTGACATATACTTGCTAGAGTTATTCTTACTACTTACATATTGAATCCTTCAAAGTTCAAATAGTGCTACACTGTTTGGGTAGAAGTGGGCTTGTCGTTAACATCGTCCAGAGTTTCCCATGAGTGAACCCATGGACAAGAACAGACATCATGCCTGCCAATGTACTATTAAATTGATTTTGAGCACCAAGGTGAAAGACTTTTTCATCTGATTTCCTTGGATCCCGAAGTTCCGTCTGTCACTCTGACAAATAATTTCCAGCTTCCCCCAGTCTGGCACTGCAGAAACAGCCTGGACTCTGGATTCGAAATCTCCTAATTGACTGCGTGACACAGAAGTCTCTGTATGTGATTCTGAGAGTCTGATCAGTTCGTAGCATTGGAAGCAGGGCTTCTTTTCTTTTCTTTTTCATTTTTTAGGATGTGGCAAAGTGGCGATATAAAATGTTATAGTCGTGCTCTAAAATTTCAGCATTCAGGATAGAGAATATCACATTTGTACATACCACATGTTCCTAATTCTATTTTCATCCACAATTTGGAGATTTCATCCAAGATTTCTTAGTGGAACATCATACATCATTCAAGCATCATAAAAACACATGTTTCTATAGTAAATAAAAATTCACTTGAATTTAATTTATCTTTCATTTCCCAAAATTTGTTTGTAATTTGGTCATAACTTATAGACAAAGTAGAAAGGGCTTGGGGTAAACATTTCTACATTTTGTTCCTAAACTTTGTCCATAACTTTGATTTAAGCTTCAAATCACAAACATATTTTTGGATGTGGATGTTAACTTGATTTTCTACAGTTTTTTCTTTTCTTTTAAAGAATGTGGATTTATGATGCTTAAATGAGACTTGGAGTTCTTACCTTTGTATACAATTATTGCATTGTTTTGTTATGAATAGTCAAGCTCAAACTTTGCCACAAACTATCCTACATACTTTAACGAATAATGAATCTCATTATAAAAAAGATCTTTCCAATCCAGCTTTCCACATTTTATCAATGAAGAGCCTTCTTTACTTCATCATATAAAACTCTATTGATATTTGATAGTATATGTGAACCTTCACTCTAAAATATTGAATTTGTAATAATATTTAACATTAGTTTAAATTTATTTCAATTGTTGTCTTTAATTTGCAAAAACAAAGGCCTTCAGTTTTTTGAATGATTTTTAGTCAAACGTACTTCTTGGCTACAATAATTTATAATTGCCCTAATGGTGCAATGAAGAGCACATGGCTATAATGAATTAATGAGCAAAACTCAAATTTGAATTGACGACATCAAAAGACCTAGAGTTTAAAAGAGCAAAAGAACTTAATTCTTAGAATATAAGCTTTTTCTACAAGAACCAATAAAAGTTGAACAAAAAGCACAACTATCTACTTTAAAATATATGGAACAATAAATCTTGATGCGTGCATGGAGCTATAGATAAGACAGGGTGTGGGCAAAAGAAGACAGATTCTAGATCCGTTTGTTCTATGATTTTGATTTTTAGTGATTAGAAGTGTCTAAGTGTCCTATACAATAGATATTCAATTAGTCAAAATAATCTTGGATTTTGCATAATAAAAAAAAAGACCACATGAGAGAATTAAATTACAATGTTGAAGATGATTCAATCAATAATGACCATGTAAAGAAAGGCCTAAATGAATTGGGATCCTTTTTGCTTCTTAGGTATGTCACTTCATCAAATATTTGCAACAAAGAGGTGAAATATCAAACACATTGACACTACTTTGATTTTGATGGCCACAATTTGCATGTGATGTTGGAGGTAGTCTAAAAGTCATGGTTGTTGATTTGGAGCTTATGACTTTGTCTTCTCATACAAGCCACAACTTATTGCCACCAAAATAAAGTTGTTTTGAATTGTTTAAGACAATGTTTAGGAAATACAAAGATTTATAAACACTTCATGCCAAAAAAAAACCCCGCATAATATATCTCTTGCGTATTAGGTCTTTTAAAAACTTAAGAAGGTATTGACATAGTCAAACACTAAAGCTAGCTAGGGCAACTCAAAATTTTCCCTTAAATCCTTTAGTGGTGGAAAATTTCATGGGACGAACACAAAAATTTATATCTCAAGAGTGGAAGAAATTGACAATTCTAATTCAAAGGGTGAAGACCATGGTGGTAAAGAATCTGTTGAAGAAGTTGATGCTAACTACATCCATGAGACTCATGTAGAGAGACAATGATACTACGTTAGTATTACAACCTCAATAATCACATCAAGAAAGAAGATGGAAAGGTTGCAATTGGGATGACTAGCAAGTTTGACAAACAAATGGATGTTGGCATTGGAGGATCAAGACACCATGCATTGGGATAAGATCTACAAGAGGACATCTTCAAGGATTATATTTGTCAATACCATCGTAAATGTAGATCACTCAATTTTAAATAACTAAGGTCATCATCTATATCTACATCAAAGAGGCGGTATTCATCTACATATGAACATCAAATACAATAGAGGACATTGAAAAAATTAGGGAACATGTATGACTTCATCTAACAACAACTATTTTAATGACGATAACAATTGTCCTACCCTTCATTAATAAATGAGGGATTCTATAATCTTTTGAAACCACCAAAGATTACTATGACATCATTGAAAGTGTCACCTTGTAAAGTTTATCATTAACAATAGCAACAATATTGTAATGACTTTTTGTCATGCACAAATTCAATATGCCATGATAATATCATGCCAACATGAGGGACAACATAAAAAATAACAACAATGATGTACTAACAATTTTTTAAGTGCCAAAGCACAATCATGCGAGCAATCATGAAAACATCCAATCAATACAACACAAGCAAAATTCACTTCTAGTCCACATTAATGTGATAAGGTGGGACTAAACCTCCATTAGATTCTACTTAGTGGTTTGCATGACAATACATAACTACCAGTCATCAACCAATCATGACAATGGCTAGAAACCTAGCCTATGCTAGTACCTAATAGTTCCTAGACAACAGTGGCTTCTATGACCATAGGGAAAATCCCATGTGACTTGTGATGCATGTCACAATCTCAAGAAAATCCTACAAGTAATGATAAATTGTGAAAACACCCTATCACTACAAGCACTAAATACTAGCCACATTCATAGCAAAGAAAAGGAAATAAAAACCTATATTACATGTGTACATCAAGTGTACTAAGTGACCTAATAATCACCTCTTTATTTTAGTTGATTATATAACAACCCTCAATCTCAAAAATTCACTTACTAGAGAAGCTTAACCCCTAAAGGACTATTAACACCAAATTAGACATTCTTGCACTTGAGGGGTGCGACATTGCACTTGCCTCGTACGATAGTCAATATAGTCATCTTCAAATGTTGGGGGGGGGGAGGCTAATGAAAATCACCATTTTCTCTTTGTAAAAAAAAAAGCTCAGTGCAAATTTTTCAAATGTTGTTTACTTTATAATTTCTTCATGAACAGGTAGTACACTTTTCACTCCATACTACTTTAAAAGCATGCTGCTCTAAATTGCACACTGAAATACATCTAAATCTAAAGCCTACAACTACAAGGCCGATAGTATACTACATAGGATAATAACCCACTAATACATATTCAAATCATTCTGCAAGCGTTCGTCATCCAGGTCCTCCATCTGCATCGCTAGATATTCTATAAGGTGCGGTTTAGCCTCGGACGGGATGATAATGGTCTCTTCTGTTTGCACACCATACAACGTAATGTTCAAATGTAAAACGTGACCACCTCTATCTCGACGTGGAACATCCACCCAAGAATATATAGCGGCTTCCTTCTCAATCCATGCGAACCTCTCACCAGACGGTTCCCATATAGATTCAATGCAGTTCCGATACCTCACTCTGTTACCACCTGCTTCACCTTCTGCTCCAGCTCTCATTGTAGGCCAATACCACAAAATCTTCATCTTTGATGCCCATGTCCTCTGACCAAATTCGAACCTTCCCTATGAAAAAAGGTACCCCTTCTCTTACTTCCGTTAGCTCAACTGTAAGAGCTACATATTGACCCACAACAATATCGTTATCTGGATTGAATGGCGGAAATGCATCTTCGTTTGCATCTTGTGTTACTTCTGGTAAAACTGCATTTCTTCTGCCTCTCCTCCTCCCTCCAGTCACTCTCCGTGATGCTTGTTGTGCGGGTCTGTCTCTACAGGGTCCAAAGTAACCCCTCCTCTCAGGATTTGGCATGGTTGCCAGAATGACGTCTGCGGTTG
Organism: Antitrichia curtipendula; assembly: GCA_951230915.1. Taxonomy (NCBI): domain Eukaryota; kingdom Viridiplantae; phylum Streptophyta; class Bryopsida; order Hypnales; family Leucodontaceae; genus Antitrichia; species Antitrichia curtipendula. The sequence continues at coordinate 20,116,026 of OX579636.1, read as the reverse complement.
CACTCTCCACTTCTGTCCCATTTGCATTGTCTGTTCCGTTTGAAACTGTATCTGCTTCTTGCACATTCGATGCAGTACTACCAATTTCATTTCGGTTCACAACATCGCTCGGCCAAAACGGTAAATCACGGAAGCCTTCTCTACTTCGTCCTGGAAAATCCTTCAAATACTCCTTGAATTGATTTGTTTCATCCACTACTTCCATGTCCCTGATGCGGTTGTTCCCTCTCAACACCATCTTCTCCTTGTATGCAACAAACTCGTCCAATGCTTTCAATTCTCTCTGATCAGCAGCAAAGACCTGTGCAAGGTCCGGTTTCTCTACTACGCTTGGTAATGAACTCAGACATGAATGTGCTCCTGCTAGGCCTCATTCATCTGAGCAAAAAAGTTTGTGTTGCACGCGGACCAAACCATTCTCCACGTAAAACCTCATATGGTGTGGGAATGTTATGCCCGTCAACTGCTCTCCCCCTCTTAACAAATGAGGTGTGATAAATGCCTTCCAATCGCGGATGTGCTCAAGCTTGCGAGCACTCACAAAAGCCTCCGTATACGATGTCCCTTTCTCCACTAGTTGCAACATTTCGTCCAACGTATCTATATCTTTCCTCTTCAATACATTGGAGATGACACTGAACCTCTGATCGATGTCCTCATGGGTGTGGCCCACTATCAAAAAGCAAAGATGCACTTCCTCGAAGAAACCCAACCCAACCAGTGCAGCGCACATGGCAAACATGTAAATGTTCTTGTTTTCCCTCGTGGTGTTATCAGCTTGAATCCTCAATGTCGGTGGCAAACATCCCTTCCTTCGCTTGACGTCGCATTTTGCATTCATCACTGATGTTATGACTTGATTGCTATCGTGCTTGTGGTGAGCATCTATCCACACATCTGCATACAAACCGATACCGTGCACAAGTACACCACATAGATGAGTCTTCACGAATCGAGATTCGATGTTCTTCACTGTCTGCCTCATCTTCGGTATCATGGTCGTATTTTGATCCATACCATCCACAATCAAACACATAAAAAAATCCGGAGTGATCATTGCAGATCTCTTGAATATCCAATAATCTCGCCTCTCTTCCATTTGATATTGGATGTGCAACATGTACAACTCCTTTATCTTCACCTTCGCTAATGCATTTGTCGTAGATTCCATTCCGCACTTGTACTCCCAACAGTGATAGCACTTGGAGAATCTGGAGAACGGTGGAATTTGGACATGTGGGAACTCCTTCCGCCAAAGTCGATGGAACGAGCTCAGAGACAATTCTGATCCGTCCACTAATTTCTTCACTTCTTCATTCACATAACGGAAAACATCTAGCTTGCTCATATTCATTGGCAAGAGAATCAATGGTAACACCACATTGTCTGTTTTCCTGCGTACCGATCGATGTGGTTGTTGACATCCAGCTTCATTCACAAAAACGTTAAGGCTTTCTCTAGCTGCTGATATTTTAGCACTTTCCCTTCCTTTACAAGTATTTCCATGAATGGCTGCCACTCTGCCGTATACAACGTGTGCTGTCTTCAACTGTTTCAAACGCCTCTGCGAATAACCCAACGCCGCAGCATAACATGCATTACAAACAACTGCACCATCTAATTTTGTCACGTACTTGTCTCTTATCGGACCATCGGTGCGAGTATAGAAGGCATTCAGCATTTGCATTATCCAAGTTGCCCGCGCTTCGTACTTTTGCCCCCATGCCATATACCGTTGATCCAATATGTATTTGGCATCAACATCACGCAGACAATTCCGTTTACATGCTCCTTTCTCCTTTGCACACATAACACTGTCGAGGGTAACTTTATGACTCGCTGACTCCCCCCTTTCTCTGGGGCTTCTCACCCTAGCCCTTCGATTTTCCATTGAATAACTCTTCCTTTGAGTACGTTGCGCTAATCCTCCTCCTCTATTGAAATTTGCAGTGCTACCTTCAGAGCCTTCTGTACGAGCAAAACTTCTCTCTACTGTGTTTCTTCCAACAATACTCGGCGGTGTCACCTGTGAAGTGCTCGGGATGTCCTCCACGTCATTAAAATCAAATTGAGGTGCGCTGACCGGGGGAAAAAAAAATTATTTCCCTCTCTTGAAGTCGTGCTTGTTGTTCTCACTTCTGAGGGAAGTGGCCAACGAACAAAAGCTTGACGCCATCGTATAACTTTCTCTACACAGTCTTCCATGTACTTCCCTACCAATTCGCCCACCCATTCTGTTCTTCGCACAACATGTGTAATACGAATCACAATTTCAAAAGGGCGTAATTTCACTGTGTGCAGTTCATCACCACATGTGAAGCTAGAATCCACCATACCAAATGCCACAACACAGCCATCATTTCCAATGAGTTTAATCATGTCATCAGTAGATTGCGGTTGCTCAACAACAACTGCATTGTCTTCATCTTGAAATAGCCTGCCCCGCACCACACGTGCCAATCTTTGCCCTTCGATTCTTCGCTCTGTGGCAACCAATGTCGTTCCTACTGCATTAAATGCCACTGGACTTCCAAACGCTTCTGCTGCCATTTTCTTCAATTACTGCTTCTTCACTAGTACCGTTCTTGGTACATAACTTCAGGTATACACTTTTGGGAAGAAACAATGACCTGCACGACGTACATTAATTGAAAAAATTAACATTCAAAGTGTTCCCTTCTTTCCTTACAAAGACTTTAAGACATTAAAAAACTAACAAATCCAAAACAGTAGGAACACTATTAACTTCTTCAGTCTCACATTCCCTTGTGTACGCAAATACCTCTTGATGTTTTATATTGTTTAGTATTCTATGCTTTTACAAAAAAGTACAGTTCTTCTGCTCTCAAAAAAAGGAATTAAATACGGTAACTACAAAGTAACAACGACAGCTTTGTAGTGCTCACATAGTACACCACAAACATTACATACCTCTATTGGTTCCAAAAGTACATTTAACACCTTCTTTATATAGACTACCATTGTCATTTTTCCTACATGTACCTCACTTCATGTTCTTGTCCAAAAATTTTCTATAACAAACAGAACTAAAAGTCTAAGCATTCTATAGACATAGTACCATTCAATAAAATAATGAAATCTAAAATGCATGCCCACATGGTTCAAAAATATTTTTGCAGATGTGTGTAAGCATTACATCAATACGCTTAACTGCAACTATAAAAATTAAGTGCACCTACTGTTCTTTATTACCCTTGAAACTAAAAATTCAAAATTACTTTGAAAATGTAGGAACAATAACTTGGAATAAAACATTCAATTTTAATTCATTACGAAATGAAATTGTATAAAAATTGGTAATGATTGAAGAAAGAACTAAACCATTAGTAGCTCTATGTTTGGAATTCAAACAATAGAATCCCAATTATAACTTTTACATAGTAAGCTAATGAAACATTCCAAAAAACATTAAGGGGACTATGTCATATTTAACTATTTTTGGACTTTGCAAAGTCCAAAATTGATAAAGGGACATCTAAGACAGTTGTAGACTTTGACTTCTATAGATTTTATGAATCTAAAAATGATATAGATTTCGGACTAGGTGGTTTGAAAAATGTACAACAGGTTTAGATTTTAGATATCTATGACATCGGGAGATCTCCCGATGGACAAAGTCCAAAATTCATTTAAAAGTCTAAAAGTAGTTAAATATGGCATGACTACAAGTGCAATTTGCATAAAAAAATGAATTCTATATGTTATTTTCCCTAAAATATGATTGGTTTATCCAATAACTAAGATTGCTCATATGTTTCTCATCACTAGTTCAAATAGAATGAGCTCAACCTTCAAATGTATGCAACAATACAATATTTGAGTATAAAAGTTAAAACAAAAGAAATTAAACTTCTTGTTATTCTTGTTGAAATGCCCCTCAATTTTTTTGTTGTCCTCACAGTGGCATGACTTCTACTGTGAAGCACATATTTAAATTAAAATTATATTCACATAAAGCTATTTTTATCTCCTATCTTCAAAAATAGTTCAAAGAACTCAAGCAAAATAAATAAATCACTGAGGCTTGTCCCAAACCCCATAAGTCCCTCTAGGAACTTCGAGAGTGAAAGGATTTATTCAAGTGGTTCCAGAAAGCATCATTTTTTAATTTGAGAATGTTCCCTTACGATGTAGGATCTACTAATACCATTTGTCATATTAAATATTTGCAAAATACATTTGTCATATTCTATACCATACAAATACTTTAAGAAATAATCATGAGTTCTCAGGAATAAATGTTTGCTGGAAGCAATGGATATTGTTATGTTTGGGATAGAATTCTTTTGTTTTATTGTTTAATACTTACACACACCGTCCTATAAAGGCTAAACACTTCAATATAGGCACATTTAGCTTTCTTCAATGTGCACGTAATGAACATTGCAAAACATAGACTTTTTCTTTGACCACAACGTGCCTCTTTCAAAACTTTGTAAAAAAGTACGTCACTGCAGTTCCTTGCCAATTCAATTATATTCCTATGAATATTGAACTGAAATTGTTTTAACAGTGTTTCAACTCAAACAAGACGGTATTGAATTTGTTTATGGTCTATTGAAACTTGAAGCATAGTACGGACAAGCAGCCAATACATATCAGTGTAGCGGACATATACATTTTTCTTTCTTCAATGTACCAATGCTGTACATTTATGGAGTTGGTGAATTAAACTAACTATTGCGTGTCATCTTCCCAAATGACACAACGAATTCCACAAAGGTCGGAGATAAAAAAGACTTAACTTTCTAGGTTGCATATTGCTTTTGGTTTAATCCCTACAAAAACGACTAGACATTCTTTCAATTTTCACGTCCTTATCCGAATATGCAAACAACTCCTACATTGGCACTATAAAAACTCAGTACATTACCTTACGACATACCAAAAAACAATTTTGGGTTCAAGGTGCCCACTTACGAAAGCCCTACTCAAAAAGAAAACAGAGGACGGACAAAATTCTAACAAATATGGATTACATTTAGTGCAAATTTAAAAGTGGGAAGTATAATTTTTCCAAAATTCAAAAGAATTTTCATTAGTTCTTATGACAAACTGATTAAGTAGTACTACAACATCATTGCACACTCCTAGCGTCTTTAGTAATTATCCTATTTTTTTGGTTCTGTGTAGCCATCATCATATAAAAAGGCCTTCTCCTGCAAATGTATCCTATCATGACCTCTGGTCCGTTTTAAGGAGCGGAGAAATTTTCAAAGTCAAATGCTAGCTATTTTGATTTCAATCAAAGTTCTGGAAACTAAATATTTACTTCTAAGAATCTATTGTAGTTACACTATAAAGATTCATGCTCAATCTCTCTCCATGTCCACGGTGTTCACAGTGTTCACTACAAAGTCTTCTACTTAAATTCTTTTACAGTTCAAAATTTGTTGGAAATTATTATCTACTGGTACGTTAAGATTTAATTCCTACAATGTCATTCTTTCCTCGAATGACACAATGAATTTCATATTGATTCCTATGACCTTCATTTCAGTTGACACTTTTTATAATTTTCTTGTAAGATAGAAAAATTTCTAAGCTTCATGGGGATACAATGTGTATTTTAATTGGTGCTTGTTGTAATGGAAGTTATACCATCCTAAACATTATGCTTTACCAATTAGGTGAGAAAAGAATCCACAAAAACTTGGAATTAAAATCATAAATGGTTTCTTCATATACATTAACTTCATGGCTCTATATGAAGCTTTGATTCATTTCAATTGAATTAGTAATGTGAAAGTTATGGTCAATTTTATTTACACAGCAATTTAAACAACTTCTTGAAGAAATAATGTATACGAATCAATTCTGAATACAATTTTTAAAAGTTAAAAATTAAAATGGTTTAAAAAGCTGTATACTGCTTCCTAGAACAATCTCATCAATTGAATCATTGTGTTTCAATCTCATCTTAGAACTATTATTGACGTACTCTTTCTTTCAATGTTGTACCTACTTGCACTAACACTTTTTTAATTAACTGAAAACAAACAAATTTTTATTTTTATTTTTTTCCTACACTTTCAACCAAATTCATCACACATAGAAGTTTAAATTCAATGTCAATGGTGCAAAAAATTTCAACAAACGTTGGTTAAAGTCATCTGAAATTGTAGTCCAATGTCTAAAAAAATTCACACAAATGGAAGCTCTTGCCCAACAATTTGAAGTAGCGAACAAGAGGACAAGAAGACCTCGAACTCTTCTTCATGCTCCCATCAGGAGAGATTCTTTTGTCTCTAAATAAGGTAAACCATCCCAGAGCGGTCATAATTTGAAAGCATCTCATTGTGGTCAAAATGTTAATGGCGGTGTACATTTGAGTTCACAAATGTACAACACCATTAATATTTTGACCACAATGGGATGCTTTCAAATTATGACCGCTCTAGGATGGTTTGCCTTAAACGATGGGGTTTAATGAAATACAAACAACACTTTGGAATAGTTTAATATTGATTATCACTTGTTATTTACATTAATGTGAACTCCTATTAATGCAAGCACTCTCGAATTTCCCCTAACCATGTTGGAGCATGGTTAATTGACCCCCTCATTGCCCCGCAGGGAAAAATAGTTACATTTTGTATTTGACACATACCATATACTTCTGATACTCTGAATTCATATTTGAAATTAGAGGCCCCAAATTTGCTTTCAGAAGTGAAGACTGAAGAATAACCATATAAGGTAGAAGGTCCTAAAATGGAGCGGGTTCTAAAACCAATCAGGCTCCACAGGTACATTTTGCACTCCCCAGTGTACAAGTGCTGTGCACTTGAGGAGGTGGCCGGTTTTTGAGCCCACAAAAATGCACTTCTCTGCAACTTCAGAAATTCATAACTAGTTCGAAAAAGCTTCAAAAAATATGAAAAAAATGGGTTAGATGCAACTTTCTCTTGCCTTTCAAGGAAAATTTACTGAAAAATATTTTCAGAATTTCTACATCCTCCAAAGTCAGCTTCAGCACTTAGATGAGCGGTTTATGTACCTCCTACCTTAGAGCATCGCCAATGCAGCTCGTTAAATGGCACAAGAACGGTGCCAACGGGATTCATAACGGTGTTCTTGAAATTATCGCACCCCAATGCATTCGCTCAAATGCACGGCATTTTTCAGGACGCTTTACATTTGAGCCCCTGCTCGATATTTTTCAGCAATTTACAGAGCTATGAATCATACACTGGAAGCCCTATTTCCCTGAAACTGGTGACGTTTCCTAGAAAAGTTTAAGTAAAGTAGGATGCTCTTAAAGCAACCCTTTAAGAGCTGATTGCGTTTTGGGGGAAGCTAAACCCCTTGAATAAATTTTCAATAAATTTTCTTAGGAAGAAAAATGGAAACGTCATGTAACGCAAGTCGTTTCATATTTTTTGGACCTTTTTGGAATTAGTTATGAATTGTTGAAGTTGAAACGCAGTGGTCACTGAAAGCGACCCCTCTCTGAAATGTACACGCTTGGTACATTTAAGAAAGTGAAATGCAGCTCTTTCATAGAGCTCGCTTTTAGAAGAAGGTCTCTTTAAGAGCATCCTATCTTACCTCACCCAAACTCACTCATAAAGTGAAAGAGATTCAAAAAATTTATTAAAAATAAAGCTTGGCCTTTTAGTTTTCAGTTCCTTCATCCATGGTTGCATTGGGCCTGTTCTAGAGTCCGCATTGAAAATTCCACGCTGGAATTGGGCCTGTTGTCGGAGGAGAGGGCCTATTCCATTGACATTGGGTCGGATGACATTGGCTGGAATTTTCAATGCGGACGCTGGAATTGGGCCTGTTGCTGCAAGCCGTGGGATTCGGCCTCGACATCTCAGCCGTCGGGGACGTCGACCAACGTCGGAGAAAACCTATCGCGAACGCCTACCATGAGTACAGACGGAGCAACCTTGAGTACCGCTCTTCGTGCTACACGGAGCTGAATTTTTTGTTCCACTAATCGTTCCTGCTGTTATAGTTCTAGTCGTGCGTTTAAATTGCAGCATCGCATAGACATTTTAGGCTAGTACAAGAAGTGCAGGTGGAGGCAAAAGGAGAAGCGAAACAAGACTTGCGCTCAGCTGTCCACCGCCATCGCTAGAAAATCTGTAGGTACTATTCATCTGTCATCGTGAACAGTAATTCATGTCGAACCCTCCGCGTGCGCGGAGGGTCTGACTTGAAATACTGTTTATCAATTTCGATTTTTCCTATTGCATCATGAACAGTATTTCACGTCAGACCCTCCGCGCGCGCGGAGGGTCTGACTTGAAATACTGTTCATCAATTTCGATTTTTCCTATTGCATTTCATGAGTTTCAAAATGGATTACAGAAATTTCTAATACTAGTGCTGTGGAAATCTTACCTTATCGCCGCTTGTCCTCGGAAGCACTGTTTCGTGGTGCGTCGCTCCTCGCAAGGTGGCTCATTCACTTCCGCCTATCTTTCTCGCAAATTGTTGGGACGCACTTCCTGACTTCTGCCCGATTTGATTGTGGATTGCCGGGACGAGTTTCTTCCTGTTCAGCAGCTGCTTCTGCCGTCGGTGATGCTTCGCTTGTTACCTGTGCCGCGCCATCGAGCCTCAGCCTCGCGTGGGTAAGTCCTACTGTGCCGCACCTTCCCCTGCCTCTGCTTGCTTGGGGTTTGATTTCTTGGTTGCATCGATCTGTAAGCATTAGAGTTCAAAATTCAGCAATATCTTTACAAATCTGAACCCACCTACCCTAGAGTGCGTCACCTCCCTTGTTTGAGGGCATTGAGAAGGAATCGATATTCTGCCAAGAGTCAGTATTTCTGCAATGCACGAGAAGGAACCCACACTAACACGTCGTATGATAGAATCGCAAAACTTGTTTAGGGCTCCAATGCCAAGCTCGCAGGGCGATCCTGAGTGTTTCACCCGAACTCCAGAAAGATGGCCAGAAGTGTCTAAGTTGTGCAGTACAAGCGTTCATAAAGTTTCTCATTTGCAAGTTTACATAACTGATCGTGAGTGTAGCAACTACCGAAAGAAACAAAAATAACAAACTAGGGTTGAGAAAAAAACAAAAAAAAGTTCTAACGGGATGCAGAGTTCAGCCAGTGCTAAGATCCATGAACGCAATAGCAGCAGCTAGCAGCCAGCTTTGTGTTACATCATTTGCTCCTGATTCCCGAGCCACAATTTTTGATCCGTGTGGTTGCCGTAATAGCTCAAGTACCACTTGACGAACTTCTTGAGTCCAATTCAATTCACGGCTGTCATCCTCTCTTCCCAGATTCTCTTCTTGAGTCCAGTCCAATTCTGGACACAACTATCTTCAATTCACTGATTCCCGGAATTCCGATTCTCTTCCCAGATTCTCTTCTTGAGTCCAGTCCAATTCAATTCGAGTGGTAAGAAGCTAGCTGTCATCTTCTCTTTCCAGATTTCGTTACAACGCACAGGACGGAATTCCGGGAAGAGAAGATGACAGCTAGCTTCTTACCACTCGAATTGAATTGGACTGGACTCAAGAAGAGAATCTGGGAAGAGAGGATACGAATATCGTAAACAATGAAAGCCACAGTTTTCAAAAAACTCATAAACTGAATAGAATCGGTTAATTTCGTTGACGACCTTTGATCGTTCAATCAGTATGAATGCAGATTTTGAGTGTACGTTATTCAATTCTAAGCAATCCAGTACAAGCCACAGAGACTGTCGAGGGAGCGTCTGCCATTAGATTCCGTAGTGTAGAAAGCGTCTGCCGTCGAGTTCCCTAGTGACCGAAGTGTTCTGTCATCTTCTTCAGAAACAGTAAGTTCAATCTAACCGCCCTCCAGATGACAAGAATCGACCTAGAAATGAAATGTCAAGAAAGTGAATTATTTGGTTTGCAATTTAAAGTGAAGACTTGCGATTTGTAAGGTAACTTACCTCAAGTAGCATCGGGTGTATGAAGTTCCTTGACGATTTCCTTTGTGGTTGCTGCACCGCCAAGAAGTCGAACGCCGCAGGCTCCTCTTGCTGCCGGGGGCGCCGAAGACTTCAATGCGACTACAGTTCACACATTGGAGTTTAATAGTCTTGAATTAAAGGTAAGTTCACCATTTGATGTTTGATAGAGCTTTTTTTTTGCACCATTTTTCTGGACATTTTGCAACTTAGATTCATTTGAATCTTTTCAGCTTGGTTAACAGAGGAGGGTTTCATATATGACGCACAGAGACACATGTGCAGCAGGAAATTAAAAGATAAATTTTAATAAATTATAAAAAAACGTACCTGGTTTTCATTGCACCGACTTTATCTTACACCTGCTGCGCCTTGCTGTCGTATCGTTCTACTTTCTGGAGTTTCATTTGTACATGATACTCTCCTTGTATGCAGTGTTTTGATTTGCTTGTTGTTAGCGTTGTGGAAGTGAATTTGTTTATTTAATTCTGGTTCCTTATGCTGTAAAGTGACATTTAATTTGTGACCTTTGCTTTTAAGTAGGTTAGAGTTCATTGCTGATCTTTTCTTCCTATGAGGTGGGAGTTCCATTAACTGCTCATCTAAGAGCTGAAACTGACTTCTGGGGAGGTAGAAATTCTTAAAATATTTTTAAGGAAATTTTCCTTGAAAGGCAAGAGAAATTGGCATCTAACCCAAGTTGTTTCATATTTTTTGAAGCTTTTTAGAATTAGTTATGAATTTTTGAAGTTGCAGAAAAGTGCATTTTTGTGGGCTCTAAGACCGACCCCCTCTTCAAATGCACACCACTTGTACATTGGAAAGTGCAAAATGTATGTCTAGAGCCTGATTGGTTTTAGAACATGCTCCATTTTAAGAACTCCTACCTTAAACATTTTTTCATTGCACCCTTACTTTGATATCTTAGTTTTCGTCGTCGCTGTAAGGTTCTTCTCTATAATAAGCAGAAATGAATGATGTTGGTGATAGACTCTTTTTTTCGCCACGTCCATTAAAATTTCATCTCATTGCCGTCACGATTGTTATCCAGTTCCTCATTTATGTTATGAAATCATTACTTTGTGACCATGCAAATGATGTATTGCTGGTGTCGAATCCACTGCAGATATGACACTACCTTGTTGACATTTTGGAATTACACCTTCATTATCAGAAAATTAAATCACCTGTAAAGTTTAAAGATATCTAAATGCATCAATTAAAGAATAAAAGCAACAAAATGTACCATTCAATAGACTAAGTAATCTGTTATCACACCTTCATGAAAAGGTAATTGAATCACTTGTGAAGTAAAAAGGTATCTGACTACACCAATTAAACTATCAAGGCACTAAAATGTACCATTCAACAGATTCCGTATTCTAGAATCACACCTTCCTTGTTAAAAAATTGAATCACCTGTAAAGTTGGAAGATATCTAAATGCACCCATTAAAGTATGAAGGCTTCAGAGTGTAGCATTGAACAGACTTTGTACTCTTACAATACAGTGTCTACTTCATGAACAAGGCATCTATTCATTATATTAAACCCATCCGTAATTGGATGTGTGTCTTCAGTTGAGAAGTACCCAAACTAGGGGGGATAGCCTGCTATTGCTTATGTACAGGACATTGATAGTTTTTTTTCCCAAAATATCCGTAGGAGCAGAGGTTGGTGTTAACTTCACTGTGAATTTAAAAACAAACAAAGAGAGTTCTGATTTATATTGGGTTTCATAATCAAAAATTCAATTTGCAATGCATATTTATAATCAAATAACTGAATTTACAAGTGAATGATTATGATTTTCCTATTAATTTTTGGTCAAACTTTTGTACTTCACAATGTTCACTTTTCGTAGTATTGAGGACTATTGCAATTAATGTCGAGAATAAAATTATGTAGATAAAATCTCATTAGCCTTTCATTCATAGAGATTGTGGAGCGCATTTTTAAAAACAATATACGAATTGGGATTCATGGTAGGTTTGACATGTAAAAAGCGGATTGGTATACTTCATTTTAGTTCATTAACTTCGAAATCTTCAAAATCTAATATTGTGAACTTCAGATGCATGAAAAATATTATTGTATGTTCCATGTAAATTTGGTTTACAACATGTCAAGTTCTAGGAGTATGAACTATTCCAAATCAAAAAAATTGAAGTTAATTATATAAAAGGTTGAATTCAAGTTCATTTTTTCGAAAATTCTTAAAATCTCAAGAAAATCTTCTTTTATGTAGTTGTTTATACATATATAGAATTGCTCTAAGTGTTTTGAATTTTTTTCAGTTGCCACCAATGTTTACCAATTGTATATGATTTTTTTTTTGGCAATAACTTTTCAAATACAACTTAAACAGAAAATTAAAAATCAACTTGAATCGAGTACACATGACTGAGTGACATGTTTATTTTCCAGCTCGTTGTAGCGGCTCTGCTGGAAGTTGGATACCAGGAAGAACATATTGACGTGGAACGCAAGCATCACCGTATTTGAAATTTTCATTTGCATTGAAAGGTGTAAACATCTATTCATTTGAGTTGTTTTTGTAGTATTCTTTACACATTGTTATTTTAAAGTACTAGAAGAATTACGTAGAAATATTTTAAGAACTTTGACTATTAACATTTATAGTAGAAAGGTTCTAAGGGTAATTGCAAGGACAAGGTGTGCTACTGACTAGTTACAATGTGAATGATGTTTTTCTCATCAATTCTCGCTTTTGAAGCTGAAGTTCGATAAATAAGACATTTTTATAGAAGATGTCTAACAAGATGGTAATGAGGTCTCTTATTTTGTAGAAATTAAACTGGGAACATTTTATATTTGAAATTCATGTAAATTTATTTAGTGAAAATGGAGTTTGTGAAGTACACTATATTTTTGGATAATTCAAGAGTTGCAACATTTCATACCAATGTATTCGGTGTTTTAGAATAGGCTTGGCACTCACGTTGTTTTGGTTTAATATATAAATTTTTAGTACAAGTTTGAAAGCCATGTTCATCATATGCACTTTGTATAGTTCCCATCCACGAAGTGGACATTAAAAACTTTATCGTAACTAGTATTCATGTAAATTTGTTAGAGTCGAACACGTTGTTGCAACAGTGGCCGTATAGTACTTCCAAATGAACATCTATAAGTCTTAATAGTAGTTACATGATAGGAGTTCAGTATGTGAAATGTCGGTAGGTGTTTATTCTTAAGTTAACTTTTACTTTAGCTTGTTATTTTGGGAATTTTTTTTACTTTATATGGTAGACAGAAAATAACATATAAATATAATAGTGAGGAAATGTATGTTCTGTTTTATTGAGGAGAGATATATGAGGTTTTCAAATATATATATGAGGTTGAAGATTGAAGATTAAAAGTGTAGTGCATTTGCTCAAGTAGTAGCAATATTCATTTTTGTATACATGTCCATAACATTAGTTGTTTAAAATGTAGGTGCATTTGTTTTTATGAATTTTGTTGGTGTGGGAATTAAGTAATTCGAGACAGTATTGTGCACTTGAATTCCATGAACATTTAGTTCAGTCGGAAGGCTTGAGTTCCTCTAGACCAATATAGAACAACACCAAAACGGTAGCATGTTTTATTTGTATTTGGTTTGATGAAAGACATAGTCTTGAACTTCTGCTTATAACTTTAAGACATTGAAAAACATCCTCAAATACAAAACTGTTGTTTTTTAATTTGTTTTAGGTCATCATGGCACCAAAGGTTCATTCAAAGTGGTTAGAGCATGGATGGTGGATCTCAGCGGAGGGTATGGAGAAGTCTTTTTTATGGGTCATGGATTTTCCAATCGAGGAAGGGCGTTACTGGGCTGCATTGGGGACTTCCTACGGAGTTGTTGAGGGCCTTACAAGCACTGCAGATGGAGGACTCACTGTTTCAGTGAGTAATACTGAGATGGCATTGGAGAAGTACAAATTGAAGAAGTCACTCATGATGGCTCCAATTCCACCAGAGCTTCTTGTAGTACTGTCACCAATCCATGGCTTGAAAACCTTGGCAAAGTCTTGGAAGAATGTGCCTGAAGAACTACGAGTAAGGAGAGAAGCATCAGTTCAGAAGTTCAAGGATATGACCCCTCAACAGTTGCACGCCGCACGCACTCGGTATAGAGAGATTCGGAGACACGAAGAAGTACCGAGAGAGAATCCTGACGTTCGCAATGAGCGTCATATATCTCGAGATCCGGAAGACACGAATGAAGTTTATCGAAATGCAGCTGTTCCTGTAAATGAGAATTGGGTTTCTTCGAACGAACGGAACAGGAAGCGAGCTGCTGTTGAGGAGGGAATAGCAAGCCTTGCAGAGGCAGAGGAAGTGCCTGAAACGCAAAGAACTCAACGTCAACGTTTGCAGTCTGCAACATCCGATGTTGTTGTTGAGACCACGGGAGATATTGAAGTTGAAAGGCATCAGGAGGTAGTAGTAGAAGAGAACGCCCCAATTATGCCAATGTCAGTGGAGGTGGAAGTTGGAGGGGAATCATTGCAACCTGTGGAGACTACATCTGGACCCCTCATACCAGATGCAGCAGTGATGTTTCAAGAGCTTGAAAACGAAGGTGAAGGTGTAGCTCCTGTAACAGTCACGGAGGTTGGATCAGGGTCGAGACGTCCAACCGTGGGCTCAGGTAAACAAATATATAGGTCACGTGTTGTAGTGGCCAATATGGAGGCACAAAGATCTGGCCTTGCAACAAGACGGGGTGCTGGTAGAGGACGCGGGAGAACTCGAGTGCAACGTCATCATGAAGTGGAAGAGGTCTTAGAAGGCCAGGAACAGCATCGTACTCTTGGAACGGGGTCAACAGAGGAGGGAAGGGTTCCAAGGCGAACTGTAGCCTAAAGACGTCGTCAAATAGCTGCTAGACAAGAACGTCCTCCACAAGGAAATGATGGACAAGAAGCAGTTTCCAATGATGATTCTTCAGAGGAGGAGCAGATACCTATAAGGGCATTGTTAAAAAATGTTCCTAAAGTCCCTGTGGTGTTTCCAACGGAGAGTGAATACAAAGCAGGGTACATATGGGGGCACAATGAGTTTTTTGATGCAGACATCAATAGTATTCGGGACGTGAAGAATGCTGAGACGAATCATAGAGTGCTAATGGAGTGGCGAGTGAATGAAATGTATGAGCGTCTAAGGGGATCGGAAGCTCATGAAGTTAGTACAATAACACTTCGTCCAGTGGCGTATTTGTATAGAAATCCGGATGAACAGGGCGAGACAGAGATGGTGGAGGTTCCTTTCAGTCAAGAGGATGCTGCACGAGAATTTGAAGCTGCTTTTGTGAAGCATTGTCAAGCTGATCCATCTATATCGAATGCTGTTGTTAGGAAGCGATGGTTGGAGGACAATATTGTGTGGGAGCCAGTAGACGGACAACACATTGTTGGTGCATGTAAACGAGCACAACGGGAAAGAAGAGAGGATAACATGTCCGATACGGAGTACTATGCGCAATTTGAAAGACGAAGAGCAAAATTCGTGGTATACAACAATCCACAGTTCTACATTGAAGCATCTGTCAGGATAAATGCCAGGGAGTTTGATCACAAGTTCTTCACAACGCATTACGAGAATCTAATCAAGCTGCGTGACATTTGGAAAGCATGTGGAAGTCCATCTGTGACAACTCAATCTGATGATGATCTCAGAGCGAAGGCACTGACAATGGCAGCGAGTGCGTTACATTGGAGCCAAGATTTGCCGAAGCACATGTCGTTAGGAAGTTTGTCCAAAAAAATGATTGACTTCACACGCCATGCTTGGAATGAAGATGAAGAATCGTACAAGGCAATTTTGCAGGTGTGCAAAGACTATGAGGAAGGGAAATTGTTTTTCAGCAAGAAGGCGGAGGTGAGGTGGAAGAAGATGGCCAGGGAGCGGAATCTTGACGTCACTGTGGATGGAAGCTCAAAGAGGAAGAGGATGGAGAAGACTTGGTTCAGGCCTTTGAGTAGAATTTCAACGGAGAATTATATACGTGTGGTTAAGCAAATGGCTGCCAAAGATGTGGTGGGAGGGAAGCGACAATCACAGCGTTATTATTTTGATAGTGTTGCTTCTCCAAATTCACCGAAAGGCACAGTAGCATATGCAGTGGATCGATTGCAACGGAAGGATGCTGTTAGAAATCAAGTTCGTTTCTTGATGGTGCAAGCAGGAGATGAAAATCCATCATCTGTACAGGATTTCTTTGCCATAAATGCGAGCAAATACGGAGATTCGCGTGGGAGGCAATTTATTCTAATGGGGAAGACATTGGACAGTGACGCGAAGACTTTATGGTGCTCGCCTGTAGTGAAGACGGTGCAAATGTTGAATAGTTTTGAGAAACTCATTCCAGCATTTGTTCGACAGCACTTTGTGGATATCCGAGCGGGTCGCAAAGGATATGCGGGCTATGGTCGGGACGTGGAGGACGTAGGCAATGCTCGATGGAATTGGCAAGTTTCCCTCTCTGGAGTCCAACACGGAATTGGTGAAGCGTTACTGCACGTCAGGTGTCGGGAAGGGTTCTTCAAGGATGAGTACATTGAACTTGGGAAACCGTGTTTATGGATTTTCGATTGTAGATGGGGAGGTTCGGGAGGGGAGGAAGTGGAATGGTCAGATGAAGACTACAGCAAGGTTATGCAACATCTTCAGAGTTGGATGTCTTTAATTTTACGGTGGAATGTTGTGTTCCTTTTTCCTGCAGGCGTGTACTTTGATGAAGAAATGCAATCCAGGATGGCAGTGCCACAGGGTTGTCACGTATTAGAAGGTTCTTGGATATTCAAGCGACAAACTGTGTCTTCATATGTGCATGATCTCCGTCATGGTGAAGAACGAAAGCGTGGAGTTCAACCTGTAGGCGACGTTGTCATCATCATGCAATATCCAGAGGAGAGTGGGCCCATGGAGAACCTTCCAAGCAGTGCAGACGATTTGGATGTGGTATTTCAAGATTCTTGGAGTGCAGAAATCATGCCTCGAGCGGAGGATAAGTTGGAGAGGACCCCATCAGAGTTGAAGAAGATGGTGCAGATGTACCTGCCACGAAATTGAGGACTGGTGACATTGGGCATCACCATGGCAGTGCCGGGCATTCTGGAGACTGGATTCGTGGGCAATGACATTATAATTATGGAAGGAGCAACGGCTCGAACGCAATTTGTGTACAACACATTGCAGTTGGTGTACGGGGATAAAATGTCGATGGTGAATACAGTGAGTACAGCAGCCGAACGCAGGATTTCGCAAGTGTTGAATACCACAAACGAATCACCTAATCAAAGTGCTCCCCAAGCGAATGTGAGACAGCCACGTGGTACTTCAAGAAGGGGCCTGCGACCATTGAGGGAGTCATCAGGGGAGCGAGCGAGATTTCAAGTGTCTGTACGGGACAAGCAAAAGGGCAAGCAGATTGCAATTGATTCGGGAGCCTCATCTGGTGATACAGAGTCCGAGAGAACGCACTCAGACGATTTACCTAGTCGTGGCCGAAGTCTAGGTTCTGCAGACACCAATGCCATGGATGAAGTGCGCGGGGATGAAGTAGACTCGATGGAAGTGGAAGAAGGTCCTGATTATGTTCCAACCAAAAATACTGATCATGTGGAGAATGTAGAAGTGGAAGATGTTGGAGTTGGCGTGAGAGAAAAGGAAGGTACACCAGCAGCAGGGGAACCCATGTCAGCGTTATCTGCATTCAGCATGTTGGACTCTTTGAATTTGGTATCCGGTGAAGACGGATATTTTTATGATAGAGAACACGTACGATATACTCGGACTGGTGAAGAAGGACAATACGTGTTCCACCGCGAAGTTTCTATTTTAGAGGGTCCTACCTTATCGCCCACTTTATCGGAAGGAGTGTCAACGCCTGTTGCGAGTGCTATGGTGGATAGGGCGTTGCAGTACACAACTTCGGTCTTAGTGAGTGAAGTTGGTGAACCAAGTTTGGTTGAAGAAGTAGAAGCACTTCATGGAAGGGAAGGAGAAGAATTGACACAAACATCTGCACAAGTGTTGGAGACACCGGATGAAGAAGTACGAAAACAAGCGTAGTGTAGTTTCTACAATGGTAGTGTAGGGTGTGTGAGAATGTAGGTAGCGTGTGTTAGTTTATAAAGTGTTTGTGGATATTGGAGTGAACGTTTTTTGTTTGGTGTAAACCAGTACTTCGAAAATGTAAAGATAGTTGTGAACCTTCAATGTCGAGTTTGGTTTTTTAAATAAATCTTTCATCACTTGTAATGATTAATGCTGTACATGTGATGTTGCTATGAAAATGGTATAATAATAATGTAATTGTAGGATACACTGTTGGAAGACTGGTACATGAAAGATAAAAAAGTGATTCAAATGACATAAGCATGTGTTTGCAATTGGTTGAACTCAAAAAATAAATTTAAGTGCACCTTTGTAGAAAATTCCTATGCTAAATTGAAAGATTGCATGATGTAACATAGAAAAGGTGTTCTTGAAAATATGGGGGGTACTCTATTTTTTGAAAATCACTTTTCAATGAATAGTTTTGTGTACGGTCATTGCACTTGGTCAAGTGCAAGAATGTCTAATTCGGTGTTTATTTGTCCCTTTGAGGGATAATTTGGATCCGAGTAGGTTCCTATTGTCTCAATTTTTAGTGAATTTTTAGTGAATTTTTTTGAATTTTTTTTGAGGTTGTGTAGAGTACTGAGAGATTTGTGGGTATATAGTTTTTGTTCCAATCGGTGCATGGGAGCAAAAGTTATGGCACAAAAAAATCACAAAAAGTAAAAAAAAATTAAATTATTTTTTCCGTAAAATATTATATTTTTGTCTACATGTGAAGCTTTGGTTCATTTTATTTGGACTAGGGATGAGAAAGTTGTGGACAATCTTGTTTTTTGGGCAAAAAAAGCATCTTCTTGAAAAAAACTTTTTGGCCAACTTTGAATGCTAATATCTTCCAATCCATAGGGTCAAATTTGATGAATTTTTTACTACATGCTCTCAGAAAATTTAAATACAGAATCTTATGATTAGATTCCAAAAAAATTATTTTTTTGGTTTTCTTGGATGAATGTAGAAGTGGCAGTTTTGAGTGGTTTTTGACAGAAAACACCCTTGGGACTTTAGGAGTTAAAGTAATTCCATAAGAAGAAATAGAAGCAAGGGAGATAAATGTTATAGAGAAGGTCCATGAGGCTGCTAAAATGGATAAAAGGATTGTGGACATTGTTGTGAGAGAGGCATTTTGATTGAAATGGAGACCAAATGTCATTTGAAGCCATAGAATGATTGCATTGGCAAATGAAAGAAGCATCTATTTCTCAACATTACATTTTTGTGGATTTCTTCTAAATTTTTTCAAGAAAAAGACATTATTGAGGCTTACTAAAGTGACCAAATATAAAGTTAAACCTGATAGTAGCAACAACATTGCATGTTTGCTCAGGGAGTGCACTCTTCAGGGTTTACATGGGTACCCTGCGTGCAAGGGCCTATTAAAGGGGGGCTATGTAGGTAAATTTTTGTCATTTTAATAGGGCTATATTTACCTAAGTTTCTAAAGGGTGGTAATTTAATGTATCCTATGCTTTATTTGAAAAATAATTGTGTGATCATTTAAGGTACCCTATATTCATTATAATACAAGGTTTAGTGCAAACAAGTTCATACACCTAAATAAATACCAACAAAATTTGATTTTAGGATTGATACATGCAAAATGTGAGTGTTGATTTGTATGCAAAAACATTGTTATTTAGTATTTAAAACACGTTGCAGTAAAATGCACTATCACAGTGGAGATATTGTACAAGGAACTACACTTTTACACCAAGGTATCAGAGAATTGAAACATGAAATCTCAGTAAATATAGAAGACGACCAACAAGCAAGCTCAATTGAACACTAAGCATGTGGAGAAAACTAGAATGCTTAATAGCAGTGTCTTCACTGTGTAGCTCTGTCCAATTACCACCCTTCTTCAGCCACTCTCATGACACCTGTCGTGTATTATAAGCAGTTAAGCACCCTTAAAGCTTTGGAGTAACAGGCTGTACACACGCATTTGATACTACATAGGATACTCCTCAAAGAAATACTAACCCGAGTAATACAATATTATATTCATTAATTTTTTTAATTTAATTTTTGCTAGGCTATTGTAGATATAAAAAAAAGTTAAATCTCACTAATAAACCCTACCCTTCATTATTTATAAAGACTCTAAACACATTGCAACAATGCTAACTTATTTCTAAGTCATGTCAAAAATTTAGGAGCAAGGCAATTAAAATAACCCTTCATTTGATTGCACGTGTACCAAAAAAAATAGGAAGTGCCCTCCCTGAGCATGTTTGTGGATTTTTCTGAAACTTAAAAAAAAAATCCATTATTGAGACTTGCTAAAGTGACCAAATATAAAGTTAAACATGATGGTAGCAACATTAATGACATTTTTTAAAGAAACTTCCACATTGTTGATGTTGTCATCTACACCTTTGGATCTTTACAATCATGGAATATTCTATGCTTTATAATAAAAGCAAGCTACCCTTGCTTCATTTGAAATTACTCTATAAAATTATTTATTATCAAAAATAATATTGAGAATTTTGTACGATCAAGCTCATATTTGATAATGTCCTACAAAATTTTCAACCTTGGAATAAAGTCAAAATATTCCATTGCTTAATCCTCTAAAAAGCACAAGAATAGGTCTAGATACCTTAGTTGGAGTGTATAAATTCTTCCAATAAAAATTAATTCAATATCCAACTATAGTCTACTAAATAAGAAGATTTTAGTTGTGGTACATATAGATTCTAAAAAAGATTGTTTTGTATGAAAAATAGTGAACCTGCTATAGTTTTTGGGTAAATATTGGCCAATTTGAAATATCTTTGTTAAAAATTCTATAATTTTTAAATGGCTCATATTCTTGGAGATTCAAAAAAAAAATATTTTATGGAATTTGGAAGAATTTTTGGATTTCAAATTAGTCCTTATATATTTATCTTTATTTTTTATATTTTGTGAAAAAAAAATGTTAAGAAATAGCTAGTTTTATTGTTTTTAGGCAATTTATAAACTACTCTAGTATTTTTGTGAAATAAAAAATATATACTTTGGTTGAAGAAAAATAAATCGTAATGTAATGTTCAAGGTATTGCGTGCTTCAAAAGGTAAAATATTCCTACAATATGTTAATATGTATAAATCAAGGCATAATGCTTGTTTTAATATCTATTTAAACCAAATTTTTTTTGGAATATGAGATACATACTCAATGAATTATTTTTCTAAAAAAAATTTGATGCAATAAAATTTCATAAATCTTACACTCAAAAGACTACAAGTACCACAAAGGAATATAAAATGATAATTGAAGGGAGAATCTAACAACTTGTCAAGTGTGTCCAAAAAATGTCTTTATTTGAATTTGTAGTTTGGGCAATGTTTTTTGGTGTCAAAGTTTTCTAAGTGATGCAACAAACATCTAGAGGAAATTGGCCATATCTTATTATAAGATGTTTGTACCATGTTCACTTACTAAATTGCATTGCACACATATAATGGGCAAGTAATTACCCATCACATTGTGGTGGGGAGTAATCATTAGATTATAGATAATAATGCACTCAAAATATCTTCTTAAATTTGAACTTTCCAAAGAAGTTTGATATGTTGATTGAATAGAAATCTTAAAGATATTAGAACTTGCAATTTCAAAGGTTGTCCGAGAGGTTGTCTTTGTCTCTTTGAGGCCTAAGATATTTAGAATGGCTACTTTTAAATTAATAAGTACATGGCTATGTACTTATTTCAATGTTGGAGAAGTCGGGCTTTTAATTATGAATTATTCAATACAAATCAACAATTATTGTATTAGAATCGAAGGTTGTGTTCTCATTGAATTTTTAGTCACCTTTTGATAATTTTGGACCAAATGTGCTACAAATAAGAGAGAAGGGAGCATCTTTGTCTTTAATATTGCTAATAGGCACCCTCTTAGTGTTCCTTGATCCTTTGTACACTCTATACCAGTGGCAACATCCTTCACAATAATGTCCATTTCAATGACTATCAAGCCTTCTCACATACAAAAAACACAACAAATTAATCTATGTTAAACTTATATTAGCACAAGAGATACTATTAATATTGGACTACAAGATTATAAAACAAACAAAGAACCTTGTTCAAAAAGTTGGGAAGATAGGAATGTGAAGGACCAAGGGGCATGATAGACAATTTGAAAGTATACTATTGATAGTGAATGGAATATGCAAGTGTCAATAGTGAGAAGGCAAGAGGTTACAAGAAGAGGTAAATTCAAATGTGACATCTGTTGGTCCATTATTTAGGTATATACTCCTGGAAACTTGATCTTAAAGAGGTGACAAACACGTTCTAAAGAGGCTTGAATTCATACAGGAAATCAAGAATCAATCTCGATGAAGTCTTTAGCTCATAAAAGATACCCATATCATAAGTGTGGTAAAAAGAAAAAATTAAACTATTTTTAAACATGGCCTAACTAAGGCTCTATGCATGCTTCAAAGTTTTCATATAATAGATCCAAATTAGAACTTCATGATAAACAACTTGGAAATTTGTCGATTTGACAAGAATGATCCGCCATTGTTGTATCCATTCTAAATAATCACTTTCTACTATCTAATGGTCCAATCAATGCTTGCTCAAACCAATAGCATCAAAACTTGCAATGTTATTGAAACAAGGTTAAACCAACAAGTTTATCAAATTTAAAGCTTCTTGATTCAACAAAACAATCTATTTATTGCCCCCACCAATTTCTTAATTGAACATATTTTTGAACATGGTTTTATCAAAAATAACTAAAACGTGTCTAAAATGAGTTCAATTGCAAAGTACCACAAATGTTTCAAATCTTATTTATAAAAATAAAATTGAAGCTTATTACAAAGCAATACGAAGTTGAAGTAGGATCCAAAGAAGGGCACTTCAAAAATGGTTCTAGACTTACATGTGCCCATTCCAAAAACAATACAACCCAATCAATGCCAAATTTGAAGGTTGTAGTGTCATTCACCTTGAAAAATGGCTCTATATAATTAAATAATAATGAAAGTCTTTTGAACAAAAAAAAAGGCAATAAATATTCCAACCTTTCAACGAGAAAGGCTAGCAAAAATTAAAACTTGCAAATGAAGGGTGGAATTGAAAAACAAAGAGTTGATGTTTTAATGGTTTCATAGATAGGTCTATGTGGGTATTCAAAATGAACTAGTAGGGGTAGGTTATATAGCAACTGCCAAAGTCAAAAAGATAACTAAATAGGTGGGCTTAGGTCTATATGATTTAGGATTGATTGACAAATAGAAACTCTAGCCTGTTGGATCCCAAAAGCTTAGATGCTGGGATCAGTCTTTCAGAGTCTTAGAGTTTTAGGATAGAGTTACATCTTCATTTGTGCTCCATGGGAGATAATGTGTTGTCATTTTAACCTAGTGATGACCTAACAATTTAGTCCTTGAAGATTGGATTGATGTCAATGTTGTAGTAGCTCTCTAATTTTTTTAATTTCTTTATCTAAGTTAGCCTAGGTTCTTGTTTGCTTCACAAAACTATAGAGTTGTAGGCATGTAGCGTACGAGTGATTGTAAAAATTTGTTTGGAATTCATGCCACCTTGTAGACATGGAAAAAGAAGAACATCACTAATTCAAGCCAGTCTTTTTTTTTTGGTTTCTCTTGAATCTGCATAGAGGCATAAAATCCAAAATCTTTGGTTTAAGGTAGGCTACATGCAATTTTTTTAATGCGAAAAATGTGGCTACAAAAATAAAGTTGTGGGACTCATTTGGCAACATTCACAATATCCAAGAGTGGAACAAGTGGCACTATCAAAAGACATTTGGAGTTGGTCTTGGCATTGCACAAAAAAGTTTGGACTCAAATTGTGGCACATTACTGTTTTTCTACAGTAAAATAGTGGAACTACAATAACTTGTGAAAGTATACAAGGCACAACTATATAAATCTCAGTGCAAAATGTGTAAGTATGCAAAGGACTGGCAAAAATAGTGATTGACGGTTTGTTGTACTTGGCACTCATTCATCATCAAAGAAGAGATGTTGGCTACAAGGGCAATCTATTAGCCTTCAGATGGTTGACACTTGGCGGTGTTCAAGTTTATAGGGGTGCAAGTGGTAGACCATGTCTGGCCCCAAATGGACATGGGTTGGCTAGTTTTGATTCAAATATGGCATGTGCTCATTGTATGATGGTGCACTTCTGGCATCTGCATGCCATTTTTATCTAGTAATTTTCTAAAGGCCCGGTGCTATGCTTGAAATTATGGTGGAATTAGGCGTTTAAATGCCCAATTAAAAAACACTGATTCAAGCATGACCAATGTAGAGTGAAGAAACTATTATTTTTAAATGTCTCCTTGACTTCTTGAATATATGGGCACTTGACCAAGTTGTAGAATGGATGATATTCTATAATAAATTGTTGAATTTTGATAAAATTATACTACAATGTTGAGAGTTGAAAACAGAAATATCCAAAATGATTTTTAGACTCTCATATTCAAACTTCAAAGGGATTTCAATTTAGGTGGGATGGTTTGGAAATCAAATTTAGTAAATGAGATGGTATGCAAGCATATGACAATTAATAGATGGGATGATATTGCAAACTAATCACAATTCATAGATGGAATGGTTTTGTAATCAAATATAAATTAATTGCAATTATGTTAGCTTTAATTTCTAAAGTCCTATAGCCTCCCTAGGGGACAAAACGGATATTGGGCTGAACTATACCCTAAAGTCCCATTGTCCCCTTAAGGGATGTAGACTGTGTAGATTGTTGTGATCATTTTGATTTTTTGTCCAAATGGTATTTTTGAGGGTTTAAAAGTATAAGTTAGCCAATTGGATGGACGATAGTAAGCCAATTTGAAGTCTATGAGGTCTTTTCAAGTCTTGGCCGTAGTAAGTTACTGGATTAGATCCAATTGGGTGTTACAATTGGGATGTAGAGAAGTATTACTCTTCTTACCGATTGGGGTTGAATCGGTGCCAAGTTGGTACTTAGTCTTTCCATTTTGGAGTTTGAAGGACCCACTGTTGAGAGTTCAGTGCGAGTCCAGCCTCCAAGTCGGCTGTGTTTGTTATTTCGTTGTGCAATTAATACGAATCGGAGTTCAGTTGCCTAGTGGAATTGTGTGAAATATTGTTTGTGTGTGTGGTGCTTGATTGTTATGTTATGAAATTATGTTGCTTTATAAATTGATGTGGAAATTGACTGCAAATACGGTTGTTAAGCCAATTCGAAATTTAATGCCTGATGTATGTGTAATCCAAGTCGGGTTGTTTATATTTGTGGGATTGCTGATCTGTGTTTCAGTGTCATTGTAGTACATGTGTGCGGATTTATTAATGTTTGTTGGAGGGATACACCAATTGAGAAGATTTTTACAAGTGATGATAGTAATTGAGTTATTTCTGTAATTGTTACATTCCAGTTGGTTGAATAAGATTTTTAAGGAGAGATTTATATATGTTAGTATTCACCAAATGGGAAATTGATTTGTATGTGATTGAAGAAATCAAAGTTAACAAAGAGCCGATCAGAAAATTGTTGAGTGAACTGTGATTGTGTAGCACAATTTGCCGAGTTGGAATTAGTTAACTTTGAGTGTAATTAAGGAATTCCAAGTTGGTAAAGCTTGAATGCCAGCTTGTTGCTGAGGAGAAATACCAAGTCGGCTGTTGTGAAGATTTCAAGCCCAGTTGGATGTCGACAAGTCCTTGCGGTATCAAAGATTGATCAAGCCGGTTGGTGAAATGAGTACCAGTTGGAATCAATAAAAGAAATAAAAGAGCCAACTCAAGAGATAACACCAGCCTAACTCTTGTGGCCTTTAAGAGTGGAGTGTAGAATGTAATTAGGCCTAGAGTAAGAAAATGTTATTTAAAAATCTTTAAGTTGTGCCACCGAGTAGGATATTGAACAACTAGTCATAAATCCCTATTTGAAATTCTCCCTAGGAACGAATTAATATACTATTGGGTAGTTTTTTATGAATTATAAATTATCCTATTTCTACATTTGGCGCCGCTGCCGGGGAGATAAGTAAATAGGTCGCTCCAAACCTTATCTCTCCTCCTAATTGGTAGAAATAGGAATGCAGCCCTTTAATGAGCAGTATTTCTAATTCTCCTAATCTAAGTAAAAAAACTAGAGGGGAAAGAGCAAGGAGGAGAGCGGATGTAAAAGAAAAGTCCGCAACTAGTAGTTCAATATCAGAGCCAGTGTCGCCAAAGAGAGATTTGGTGAGTTCACTTGATAGATGGACTAGTGGATTGAGTACGAGAAATTTAGAAGAAAGTGAGATCCGTGATATAAAAGCTAATTTTCCGGTAAAGGAAGAAAGTGATTTGGGGTCAATTCATGAGTCAGAATCTCATTCACAGTATAGCTTTGATGAAGCACACAGAAATTGTGATGGAATTTGTTTGTCTAAATTAAATACCCCAAATCACTCTCCTAGAAGAACTTCAGTAGTAGAGGATTCCGAAATAGGGGATAATGATGAAGTTCTATATCAGGACCTTAGCCCAAAATCAGTGCAATCCCCATTAGGAAGTTATAAGAAAAGATCTCCTACTATAGAAGATTTACAAAAAACTAGGTGGTATAAAAATCCTACGTGGAGTGTTAGTCCTACGAAAAAGGTGGTAATACCGGAAATATTTCCACAAATTTTGGTTGTATCCCAAATTAGAAGCATGACAGATCATGACCATGATAACCCACAACCACCTCCTGAAATACCAGCACCACAATTACCGGTTGTCATGAGGCCAGGGCAAGAGACAGATCGTCCTTATTCATTAGTGGCCTATCCTTTATTTCATGGCCAAATAGGTGATGATCCAGACTCCCATGTCTATGAATTTATAACTAGGTGTAATTCAAATAATGCGAGAACTGAGGCTCATTTTTTGAGCATTTTTCCTAGTACTCTAGTGGATCACGCTAAAATGTGGTTTCAAAGGCAACCACTCGGTCAATTCCCAACTTGGATTGCCTTAAAGGATGCCTTTTTGGCACATTTTAGACCTATTTCATTCATAGAAAAACTTCACGAAAAATTAGCCCAATTAATGATGAATTCAGGTGAGGCAATTGATTCATATTATAGTTGTATGGAAGATATCCTATTAAGGCTACAAGATCACGGGTTGACAGATGCTCAATTAACTAGACAATTTGTTAATGGTTTATTTCCTCCTCAATTAAAAGCCTATGTTAGAGAAGTGTCACCTGCAAATTTGGTGGCTGCCTATCAAAGAGCCAAAGTATGGGAGGAAGTCTATTATGCAGATGCATATATGGTGTTAGAAGAGATAATCCGGTAGCTTTGAATCAAATGCCGTATCCACCTATGACGTACATAAATCCAGTCCCATATGTTTCAAACCCAATATTATCATCTGAGCTCCTTAAACCAGTCCAAATAGGAACTCAGCCTCCCCGAAATCAAGTGGTTAAAGATGTCCCATCTAGTATGGAAACACAATTAATAGAAATTACAAAACAATTAGGTGAATTACAAGTTAATATGGCTAGGTCTAGTGAGAAGAAAACTCCGCCAAATAATGACAAAGCACATATTTGGTGCACAAATTGCCGCGGTCAAGGGCATATGCTAACCAATTGTCCCTCTCTTGCAAACCTTTCTCCAAAATGTCGATTTTGTGGGGGTAAGCATGAGACTGAATCTTGCCGAATTTTGCAAGCGAGTTTAGTAAACCAAGCTAGTCATCAAGTCAAATGGGGACAAGTTTATCAAGTCGACAATAGTAATAATTTTCCTAATAATAATAGTAACAATAATTGGGGAAATAATAATAATCAATATAGGCGAAAGAATTTTAACCCAAACCAGAATTACAATCAAAATTCAAATTTTAATCAACCGAATTATGTGAATCCAAATTTCACTCCTAATAATTTTAATAATGGGGGTTATAGTAATAATCCAAATCGGAATGTAGCCCAAATTCCCACCTCAAATAACCAAGGTTGGTCTCAGCTACCTTATGGGGATGTTAATCAAGGAACACCCACTTATGGTGGTCAAAATCCAAATTGGGATAACAACCGGAGTAGAGGAGGGATTATATGTTACAGATGTGGCCAACCTGGACATATAGCTACTAATTGTCAAAACGCTAGAGCTAGTGTTCCTTATGTGCCTCTTTGCGGTAATTGCAAGCAAGCAGGCCACACAGCAGAAGAGTGTAATGCCCCTAGGAGAGATGGAAATCGTGAGGAATATAAAAGTAAAAGAGATACTAGTGCCAAATTGGTAGAACTTCCGGATGAGGATGTCCCTAATCCAAAGAAAGATCATATTTCCTATCATATAGAGGTTGAAAAAGAACCTAAAAGAATTACTTATCCATTGATTAAAGATAAAAATATTCAAAACGTTAGTACCAGAGGACGGATAATTAAAGAAAATCCCCCTGGTACTTTGGAAATTTTGAGAGAAAAAGAAATGACAAGAAAGGAAACCCAACAATTGTTAGAAGGACAAAATCAAATAAGAATAGGAAGTACATCCACTGACAAGCTTATACAACCTGAATCGGAAGTAAAATCCAAACAGTATGATCCTCAAGCTTACCAACCCATGACTAGTAATAGTCATCCTGTTGTTAAACCTATAGGAAAATCAGTACAATTTGATCCTCAAGTCAAGGCAGTCCCTAATCAGTCAAGAATCAACCAGGAACAATTTATGCCAATTGGAGAGCAAAATTTCAATCCAGTCGAACCATTAGTTATTCCACCAATCTGGCTTGAAGATGATAACCAATTAAATCAGCACAAAACCGGGTTAGAATTACCACCAACTGGAACCAGTATGAATCCAGTTGGTAAATTTATTAGATCGTCAATAAGGAGAAAACGAGATAATAACCAAATAGGAATTATGGAAAATGCTGATTCCTACAATTTAATAGAAAATTTGGGTCATGTCAAAGCCGATATTTCTATTAAACAAATGTTGGGTATTGCTCCTTCGTGTAGAGCAGCTCTTAAATCCAAATTGATTAGAAAAAGATCAAAAGGGGTCCATGAGGTCACTTTAAGTCCGGATCCCGGAGCACCGGTTATAGACGTTGAGATAGATGGATTAATTGTAACTGGTGTCCAGGTTGATGGAGGTTCTAGTGTCAATCTTATGAATCAAGACACCATGTTTAGTCTTCAATTAACTGGTTTGCAAGAAACCAAATTGGTCTTGAGGATGGCTGACCAAAGTAGGGTTAAACCCTTGGGCATTTTACCCCAAATTCAGACCAGAATAGCTCGGTTAGTATTTCTTATAGATTATATTGTTTTTCAGCCTAATACTCCTAATTCATCATATCCCATCCTATTAGGCCGTCCTTGGTTATACCAGGCAAAAGCCAAAGACGACTGGGGTAGGGGAATTTTAAAAATTTCACAAGGAACTCATAGGGTAGATATTCCCATGTATCCTGCAAAATATTATGGCGAAACCCAATGGGAATCTCCAGGTAATACTTCCGATTTTGGTTATGATTCAGATCGTGAGGATATTCCAACCAATAGTATTAACACTAGAACCAAATTGGAGGAATTGCAAAATAAACCTATTGGGCAGTTCAAAGAAATTTCCCCAGGAGAGTATATAATAACCTATGGTGAAGAAGATAATTCCAATAGGGCTATCCAAAGTTGGCTAACTGATTCATCAGTACATAATGTGGAATCCGATTGGGAAACCAGTGAAGAAAGTGATAACTTCTTTGCTGGTTCTGCCGAGGATACTCCAATTAGGTTATATGTGTCCAAAGTGCATTGCCAGAATGTCAATCTAGGCACAGATGAAGATGAGAAAAATATCCAACTATATAAAAACTTGGACCCTATTGAAGTGCTTTCTTGGATACAATTTTTTAAAGAAAATAGTAAGGCTTTTGCTTGGTCCTATAAGGATTTACGAGGTGTTTCCCCTGAAATCTGTGAACATCATATTGATTTAGACGATGATGCTAAGCTTGTTCGGCAAAGGCCCCATCGCCTAAATCCAAAATTTTCCTTATTGGTAAAAGAAGAAATAGAGAAATTGATCAATATAGGTTTTATTTACCCGGCTCCCTATAGTGAGTGGGTCAATCCTATAGTAATTGTTCCTAAAAAGGATGGTAGAATCCGAATTTGTCAAGACTTCCGCAAACTTAATGCGGTAACCAAGAAAGATGGCTTTCCACTACCATTTACCGATAGTGTTTTAGATACGATTGCCGGCCATGAATGTTATTCATTTATGGACGGTTTTTCCGGATACAACCAAATCCAAATTGCTAAAAAAGACAGGGAAAAGACAGCTTTTGTTACTGATTTAGGTATTTTTGCATCAAAGGTTATGCTATTTGGATTATGTAATGGGGCAGCTACGTTCCAAAGAGTGGCCACTTTGGCATTCCATGACTTTCTTCGGAAATTCATGGAAATTTTTCTTGATGATTTCTGTGTTTTTTAAACTAAATTGGACCATGCCTCCCAATTAAAACAATGTTTTGAGCAATGTGATAAATTTGGTATTTCCTTAAATGCGGCCAAATGTCAATTCGTAGTACCTTATGGCAAATTATTAGGACATGTGGTAAGTAAGAAAGGCATGCATACCGATCCAGATAAAGTTACAAAAATTTCTAACCTACCAATTCCTACAACTATTACTCAAGTTAGGGGATTTTTGGGACATGTTAGTTATTATAGACGATTTATTTCTAATTATGCACAAATTGCCTTGCCTCTTACTGCCTTATTAAAAAAATTGGAAGTGGGATCTAAGCCAGTTTGGACATCTGAATGTAGTGAAGCCTTTTTGCAATTAAAAAATAAATTGGTAACTGCACCTGTGCTAATTTCTCCAAATTGGGACAAACCCTTCCATGTATATGTTGATGCTAGTAATGTTGCAATGGACTGTGTCCTCAGTCAAAAGGATGATTCCAATAGGGACCATCCCATTTATTATGCCAGTAGGCAATTAATTCCTGCTGAGCGAAATTATACAACTACGGAACGCGAAGCATTGGGTATGGTGTATGCTGTCCAGAAATTTCGTCATTACCTATTAGGTTACAAATTTACTTTTTATGTTGATCATGACGCCCTTAAATATGTTATAAATAACCCACAACTTAGTGGTAGGTTAGCTCGCTGGGTTCTGTTATTACAGGAATTCCAATTTGATGTAGTAGTCCGACCTGGCAAACAACATTCCAATGCTGATCATTTGTCCAGATTGGAAGACTTAACCAAATTGGAAGACAGTCCTTTAGAGGATGACCTCCCTGATGCCCAATTGTTCAAAGTCGATGTGATTCAACCAGAGTATGGTGATATACTTGCCTATTTGGTTCATAATAAATTTCCGCTTGGTCTTGGGTCAAACCAACAGACTGCCCTAGTTAAAAGGTGTGCCCCTTATACCCTAATTGGAGATACACTTTACAAGTTGGGCTGTGATAGTATTTTGAGGCGTTGCATTTTTAAAAGTGAGGTTTCCGACATTTTGGAGGGCTGCCATTCCGATGCATGTGGTGGCCATTTCGCAGGAGATGCCACTGCACGCAAAGTATTGTTGGCAGGGTATTGGTGGCCTTCGCTATTTAAAGATGCTCATTTATTTGCTCGTAGATGTGATCCATGTCAGCGGGTAGGTAAGCCTACACCCTCTACCGCCATGCCACTTGTACCATTAATTTCATTGGCTCCTTTTACTAAGTAGGGTATTGATTTTGTAGGGCCAATTGCTCCTGTCACGCAACCAGGTCAAAAACGTTATATCCTTGTTGCAACAGATTATGCCACGAAATGGGCAGAGGCTGTAGCTACTCGGACTAATGACGCTAAAACGGTTGCTAAGTTTTTATTAGAAAATATTATGTCCCGATTCGGCTGCCCTAAAGAACTTATTAGTGACAGGGATACGCATTTTTTAAATGAAACTATTAAAGCATTAACTGATAAATATTTAATAAAACACAGGAAAACAGCCCCTTACCACCCTCGAGCCAATGGGCAAACAGAAAAAACCAATGGGTTGTTATGTAAAATTATTACGAAAACCTTGAATGGGGCTGGAACTGATTGGGAGGTTAAACTTTGGAATGCCTTATGGGCATATCGTACAGCCTTTAAGAGCACCACGGGATTTACCCCATTTCAATTGGTTTATGGCCAAGAGGCCATTCTCCCCATAGAGTTTGAGATTCCTAGTTTAAGAGTTGCTCTAGAGTACAATTTGGGGGATGAAGAGAGTTTACGGGTTCGCTTAGCCAATTTAGAAGCTCTTGATGAAAAACGGCAAGAGGCCTATTTGAATACTTTAGCCACCCAAAAACGACGAAAATCTTATTACGATAGCAAATTGCGTCATAAAGAGTTTCGAGTGGGTGAGTTAGTCTTATTATATGATAGCCGGTTCTTTAAATTTCCGGGTAAATTTCAAATCAATTGGTTGGGGCCCTATGAAATTGTAGATATTAATCCAAATGGGTCCGCACAACTTAAAGATTTTGAAGGCAAATTCTTACCTACTAGGATTAATGGGTATAGACTTAAGCCCTATTTTTCATAATGCCGGGGGCGGCATCCATTAAAAGGGGGGTAGTGGTTTAAGAGTGATAATTTTAACATTTTGAAAGATTAATCCCTCCTACTTACTTTACTATATATATAATAATTAAAAGTATAAGCAAAATACTATAGAATAATAAAAATAAATGGCAACTTAGCCTAATAGGATTAATGAGATCAGTCAGTAAAATGCCGAGTGATAATTCCAAATTGGAATAGTACTAAGTGGGTGGGGAATCAAGTACTAGTACCAGTAATGATAAAGGACAATCAAAATAACCAAATTGGGCAAAATGATTTGCTGGATGGCACCCAACGGGAATTCAAATGACGGCGGGAGACGAGATGCAAGAAGTGCAAGGCATTGGAGGAAAAGCCAACGTGGGAATTAATGAGTGAGTTTGACAAGTTGGAAATTCCGAGTATAAGCAAGTGTAAGAAGCAAATTCTGAGAGAATTGAGTGCAAGAAATTTCTCCAAATTGAGAACGTGTGCTGTAATTTGCTGAGTGTTGTGAGAAATTTTTCGAATTGGAATCAAGGGGAAGCGCATTGTAGTTACAAACGAGTTGGAAGTTTGGAGTGAATTTGTTGCGGAAGCGTGAAGATTGTGCGAAATTGTTTTCAGAAATTGTATGTGCGTTCTTGTGAATTTTCCAAGTTGGTGTTATTGAGTCTGGTTGTTGTTACAGCCGAGAGGAAGTCCAATTAGGGTTCCCAGTCGTGAGTTGTTTGCAGTCTGCATTAAATGTTGTGTCTGGCAAATAGTTCCAATTAGACAACACAAGAAACTTAATAGGGAGTGAATTCAGGTTGTGAGTTACCAAATTGGAAGCATTGCCGAGAGACAGAGAGGATTGTGGGCTGCAGGATAAAATGTCAACAGTGGATGAGTCAGAGCAAACGGTGATGTTGGGTGTCCAAGAAGGAGATCCTGAGCACCAAATGGAGAAGAAACCGCAATTGGGGAACAATGCGAAGGAGCCGCTGATGTTGGCCAATTTGGGAGGAACTTTTACGAATTTGGAGCAGTTCAAGTCGTACCAGTTAAAAGAGAAGCCGTATGCAGAGGTGCTGCAACAATCAGGATTGGCGGAGTACGTAAAAGAGATCTCCCAGTGGAGGGAAGTAAATTCCGATTTGGTGGAGTCTTTTATCCTGGCCTATCAAGCACCGGAGTGGAAGACCTACATTCGAGGACATTGTGTGGAAGTGACTGCCGAGGTGATCTCTCGAGTTTTTCATGTACCAAATTCGGGAGTGTCTCTAGCTTCAGTAAGGATGGACAAATCGGTTACCATTGCAGAATGTTTTCCAATAGGATATAGCAGCGAAGTGTTACAAAAGGAGTTATTACCCTTGGCGGATGTCTTGCCAAAATGGAGAGTTTGGGTCGAATTGGTGCACCGGTACTTACAGTTGGAGATTAACAACGAGTTGGTGAGCCAAGGAACCCTGAAAGTGGCAGTCGCAGTTCAAAGAGGAGCACTGATAAATTGGGCTCTTCCACTTGCAAGATCAATTCACAAATCGGTTGTGGAATTCAAAGCTAAGCAAGGGGAGCTGACTGCAGCTTCGTACATTTCCAATTTGGTGGAAGCTGTGTGTCCACGTGAGCTGATAGTGAATATGAAGTTGAAGTCTGAGCCTGAGTCTCCTTCAGTGTGCAATTCCACTCCAGGTTCCAGTGTCGGAAAAGAGGTAACCAGAAAGGAAATCTTGCGTACTGAACTGGAGAAGATGATGTCCCAGTTGGATGATCCCTTGACCAAGCAAGTTGAAGGATTAGAAACAGCCAATCGGGATTTGCAGAACCAAGTAAAGATGTATCAAAACCAGCTGGAGAAGACTTCGATTTGTCTGCAGGCAACCGAGTTAGAGGTCACCACATTGAAGGAAGCAGAAGCCAAGTCGGTACAGTTGATTGCCAACTTGGAAGAAATGGCATTGAAGGTTGTTGCTGCAGAAGGAGAGCTGGAAAAAGTGCGACATCAGCTATACATGAGCGAGAGCCTCCGCACCAATTTGGACGAGCGTTTGGCTAGCCTTTCGAACCAATTGAAGAACCAGCCTGAGGCACAGCCAAAGAATTACACAGCCAATTTGGAGCTTGAAACGGTTATGGAGACTAACGACGAAGTATTTCAAGAAGATGATATCGCTAGAGCTTCTTTTCGAGTGTTAGGAGTGGAGGATTTGGAGACCTTGAAAGAGCTAGTTCCGCCCACAACCAGTTTGGAGCATGCCTATAGGTGGGAGCATGAGGTGTTGTTCTTGCAAACCGACTTGACTTATCGGCAGTACATCACCAAATCTCGGTTTGCATCATTGTGGAACAAGATTGCAAAGTTGGGAAGTGAAAACCTGTTTACTGAGGTGATTGCTCGTGGTGATGTCTTTTTAGAGGACCCCACAAATGCATTTTTCCTAATCGGCGACTATGGTGCTCGAGTTTTACTATTCTACGCAAAGGTTGAAGCCGACTTGGCTAAACGGAGGAGGACTCAGGTGGAGGTCGCTGCTCAACCACGGCTACTTGAGGGGAAGAAGTTGCAAAAGGGAGTATTGCCAAGTTTGCCTACTTGGGAGGTTCCAGTAGGTACAGATAATATTAAACCATTGGTGAACTGGCAACGAAATCTTCAAGCTTTGTTGGAAAACTTTAGAAGTGAAGATTGGATTCGCGAATTGGTGGAGTACGCCAAGACTCGAATTACCTTACGCAGAGCTGTGGACATTCATCCATCGTCATATTTGTTTACTTTCCAGATTTCAAAACGACGTATTCAAGCAAAGATCAAGGCGCATACAGTTAAGGAGATTCCCGAATTGGATTTTCAAGAGGAGTTGCTGTTTCATAGGCCGGCAAATGACGACCCCCTACGACAATTGGCACCGCAGTATCATGAGTTGGTGGCGTGGAAACTTCCTGCCCAGAAGTCTGGAACGGTGGAGGACGAGTACTATTTGGGCAATTGGTCCAATCTTTTTGTGGCGGAGAAAGCGATACCTTTTCCTACTTGGCAGGCTATAATGTGGATTGGTGTTGATCATGCTATAGTTTCGCGAGCTCCTCTTGTGTCGTTGGATATGTACGAGAGAATTAACAAGAAACGGCGCTCAGTGTTGCCTCCCGATTCGGTCAGTGCAGACCCCAAGTTCTGTCCTTGCCCATGGCTTTATTCATGGGATGCAGATGCCAAATTGGATTTAGTCTGGTACAACTGGCCCATTATTCCAGGCAGGTTCACGACCGCAGAGGAGTGTGCAGATAATTATCTACAGTTCTCTCACGAACATCGGACTCATCACGACCCAGTGTGTTTTCGTGCCAGCATCTTTGCTGCGATTTTGTCTCATTGGTGTGCAGAGTATGGAGTGTGCGTGGATTACCGAGTTGGCGGAGCGAGAAGCACCGATATGGCGTTAATGAACAAGCTTCACTACCACTCGGCTCGCCGAATTCACCTATTGGAACTGATGTGCATAATGCAGTTTTTGCCGGGTGCCCATCAGGTTATGATCGGAGATTCTTTTGAGATGATTGGTTCGCGGCAAGGTCCAATGTGTACATTTATGGACCATCAGGCGCAGTTTTTGAACGAGCAAGCCACGCTGGGAGCACAGCTACGTGCTGAAGAAGACATGCATCTGAGAGCGGTCTCCGCAGCTTTAGAGCGGAAAAGGAAAGGAAAGCAAGCTTAATTGGTGGTTTTGCGGGGACGCAAACATTTGAGTCCAGGGCTATGTAGACTGTGTAGATTGTTGTGATCATTTTGATTTTTTGTCCAAATGGTATTTTTGAGGGTTTAAAAGTATAAGTTAGCCAATTGGATGGACGATAGTAAGCCAATTTGAAGTCTATGAGGTCTTTTCAAGTCTTGGCCGTAGTAAGTTACTGGATTAGATCCAATTGGGTGTTACAATTGGGATGTAGAGAAGTATTACTCTTCTTACCGATTGGGGTTGAATCGGTGCCAAGTTGGTACTTAGTCTTTCCATTTTGGAGTTTGAAGGACCCACTGTTGAGAGTTCAGTGCGAGTCCAGCCTCCAAGTCGGCTGTGTTTGTTATTTCGTTGTGCAATTAATACGAATCGGAGTTCAGTTGCCTAGTGGAATTGTGTGAAATATTGTTTGTGTGTGTGGTGCTTGATTGTTATGTTATGAAATTATGTTGCTTTATAAATTGATGTGGAAATTGACTGCAAATACGGTTGTTAAGCCAATTCGAAATTTAATGCCTGATGTATGTGTAATCCAAGTCGGGTTGTTTATATTTGTGGGATTGCTGATCTGTGTTTCAGTGTCATTGTAGTACATGTGTGCGGATTTATTAATGTTTGTTGGAGGGATACACCAATTGAGAAGATTTTTACAAGTGATGATAGTAATTGAGTTATTTCTGTAATTGTTACATTCCAGTTGGTTGAATAAGATTTTTAAGGAGAGATTTATATATGTTAGTATTCACCAAATGGGAAATTGATTTGTATGTGATTGAAGAAATCAAAGTTAACAAAGAGCCGATCAGAAAATTGTTGAGTGAACTGTGATTGTGTAGCACAATTTGCCGAGTTGGAATTAGTTAACTTTGAGTGTAATTAAGGAATTCCAAGTTGGTAAAGCTTGAATGCCAGCTTGTTGCTGAGGAGAAATACCAAGTCGGCTGTTGTGAAGATTTCAAGCCCAGTTGGATGTCGACAAGTCCTTGCGGTATCAAAGATTGATCAAGCCGGTTGGTGAAATGAGTACCAGTTGGAATCAATAAAAGAAATAAAAGAGCCAACTCAAGAGATAACACCAGCCTAACTCTTGTGGCCTTTAAGAGTGGAGTGTAGAATGTAATTAGGCCTAGAGTAAGAAAATGTTATTTAAAAATCTTTAAGTTGTGCCACCGAGTAGGATATTGAACAACTAGTCATAAATCCCTATTTGAAATTCTCCCTAGGAACGAATTAATATACTATTGGGTAGTTTTTTATGAATTATAAATTATCCTATTTCTACAAGGGACAAAATGGATTTGAGGCAAATTCCTATGAGCTCAATTTTGAAGAAACTTTTTGAAACTTTTTCATAAGGTAGAAAAACTTATTACTGTAGTTTTGCAGGAATATAACATTTATTTCAATTGGTGTATTGGAGCAAAAATTATAACATGATAAGCCCAAAACTAAACTTAGCGGATAAAAAAATCCACAAAAAATTGAAATAATTTTTTTTGGTCATATATTGCATTTTTGTTTACATAAAAAAATTTAATTCATTCCATTTAGATTTGTGATGTGAAAGTTATGGAGCATCTTGTTTTGAGGACAACTAAAGCATCTTTTGCACTATAGGTTTCATAGTTGACCAAATTTCTATTAATTGACTGTTGTGAACTAAAAATTACTATTATGAAGAGTTGATTTGAGAATATAAAAAAATTAAAATTATGCCAATTTTACAGTCAACCAAATTTTGCACTATAGATTTTATTAGTCTATTATAAGATTTTGCAGTTAGATATGCAAAATAATGCCAATTTAGAATTGTTTTGCTCTATGCACTAGAAATGGCAAATATGAGTGGTTTTTGACAAAAAAAAGGATTTCTTGGGACTTTAGAGGTTAAAATGCATGACTAATTTATTACTATGACATACATATAAAATACTCCCTTTATCTCAAAATAAGACCAATGTTTCTTCTGTAAAATTTTGAGACAAAGGGAATAAGATTGCTTTAGTTTAGGATGTACAATACCCACAAGGAAGTTTACGTTCACAACAGTCAATTAACAGAAACAGAGCACATACGTCAAATTTCAAATTGTCACCACATGCTCAAAAATGATCCAAATCACAAACCACAAAGTGTGTTGGAAAGATAACAAACTTTACTTTATTTATGTCTTTAGAATTTACAAAAGAAACTTGTGAAATTATATACAAAAATAGCATGTTTTGACATACTATCTACCATTTAGTGCTAACACCATTAGTTTTGATTGCAGTCTTCATATGGTGAGGTATATTAGCAAGGAGAACTTTAATCATCTCTAAAGACACCTCTTCCTATGTCCTTCAATGGTGTTGACTAATTTTTCTTTGTTTGGCAGTAGCACCTCATATTAGGCAATGTCTTTCACAATCTTCCATAGGGTTTTTTTGGGATTTAAGTTAGGAGAGTTTGCAGGCCATGAAAGCATTCTCTTGCCATGCGCTTGCCTCCAATCACTTGATTCCTTACTATGGTGCAATGTAGCACCATCTTCCATGAGTATAAGTGTCTCAAGGTCATTGTAGAGAAGTAGAAGTCACTCAATTGATGTTCACAGATTACATCAACAAAGTCTCTACTTCTCCATGTATTAGGTGGCATTATAAGGAGAGAGAACTTATCAAAACCAGTGAACGCACCCCATATCTTCACTAATGAACAACCAAACTTAAAAGACAACACTAAACAATTTGAAGAAAATTGTTTGTATGACTTTTGTCATACCTTCATTTGCTTTGATTTTTTTGGATTTTAAATGAGGATTTGTCCATCCATATTACATTCTTCCAATTAAATGTTGTCTAATGCTAATATACATAACTCTAAAGTACACCTTATACTACCATTGAAGTTGCTTATTACAATCAAGAACACCTACAATCTCACACAATCTAATTTTGCTTCTAGAAGTATACTTACTCACCAAAGCACATGCACAATGTATCCACAAGCTACCACAATGCTTGACTGAAGCATGTTTAGCATTAAAAGGTTGTTTGAGTTCCATATATCAACGATGCTAGTTTATGAGCCTAAAAATGTGAACCTATGAGTTGTGAGCATTTTTTTGCAAGCTGCAAGTGTATCTTTGCAAGTATAGAGTATCCACTATAATAAAGTTGAAATTTGTGTAGGTCAATCAAAAAATTAATTAATTTTTTGCTAGAAATAATGAAATATGAGTCCTATAACCGTGGCACCCCATTTGGGGGTGGGGGTGTGCCCAACTTCAAAATCCCATAGCATTTCTAAAATGCCAATTCTAGAAATAGGGCAAGTCCTATTTTTTACCAATCTGCAGTCTTATATTTTTTTCTTGTCGCAAGTATTATCAGCCTTCAAAATTAGACCTCTCGGTACAAAGACAACAAATGGGGGGACACAATTGTGATAGATTCCAACCAATACAATGGATTTAGTGCACAACAAATTAGCACGGTTAGACATTCATGTGCTGGTCATTGTTTAGGCTAATTTTAGAGTTTTTCCTTTAGAATCCATTTTCTTGTAATGCAATTGTAGGCTTACAAAACCTAAGATGAGAGGAAATGAAACTTCTATTGTATTGCATAGTAAATCTAAATTGCTCAAATAAAATTTTATAATCTTCTAGTACTCATTACAAATGTAGTAAAAAAGAGAACTATAGAGTGTTTTTTATTGGTGTCCATCTCTAAATACACAATCATTGCTAATTGGATACATTTGTAGATACAATTTCTGAAAAATACATTTGAGCAATATAAGTAATAATTTTGCAATACTAGAAGTCATGTTTGATCATCCTGGCATTTTCGAGAAGTGTCATCACTTCATCCATGTTGTGGCTTGGGGCATGAATGAAGTTGTCTTTCTTGTAGTCCATCTTGTATGGATAACCTAAAGATGTAATACAAATGCTTGCAATTCATATACTTTCTTTGTTTTTCAATAGATGTTGAAGCTATACTGCTGAAGTACAAGCAAATGCAAGCTGGAAAATTGCAGAGAGTGATCCGATATACCTTGTGGTCTCGTTCTATATTAGACTGGAAGGTGATGATAGTTCCAAGTCTAGGATATGGTAAGATGTTCACTCCAAGAATAGTTGCTATCACATTTCTTACACTTTTCCATTGGTTTCGATGATCATCAGTAGGTGCCTTCTTGTTCTTGCAAATGGACTTACCATTGTGAATAGATGGAGCTTTATTTGCATAAGGTGGTCTCGGGTGCATCCTCACTACTATCTCAAATAATTTAGAAATAAATAAATGTCGCGGGAATATAGATAACTGCTCTTGAAGGCGGAATCCCACCTCTTCAAAGAGTATGATCTCATCAAAAATGAGGTTAGTTCCAACCAATATTAGCCATGCGATAGGGAATTGGGGTCGGCTAATGACGTGTAACTTCCTAGGACCCATGACACAACACTTAATATCATTTGGACAAAAACAGAACTCATCTGTCTCCACTTTTATACCTTTGAACTCTTGCTTTTGGCCCTTGTATATGGAAGCTATAGTGGCTTTAGAGCCCTAGCTATAGACATTATGTACTTTACCTCTGTTTGTGACTAAATGGCATGGCATTTTCTCCTCAACTTCATAGAAATGCAGGCAATGTGCCACTTAGATGTGTCGCAATCTATCTCAAGCACATGCTTCACATGAGGCGTTGGTAGAGTGGCATCCAAAGTATTCGCAATAGGGACTTGATTAGATTTGATTTGCACTTGTGGATGCGTGAAGTTTACCTTGTTGGGACAATGAGAATCACCTTCAGATCCAATGGGTAGGCCGAGCTTCTTCTTTAAAGAACCAAAGACTTCCTTCCCTTCCAAGTGGAGAATGCGGGTGCAAAAATTTTCAACACTAGGCATGCTACACAATGCATCTATGATTTTCTTCCCATCCATTGATGCAACAACTCTTTTCAGCTTCAAGTCGTGACGAGATGGTCTAAATCCGGAGGGGCTACCATTCAGGTGTACTCTGTAGTTTGTCATCTGTATGAATGCTCAAATTCAATCATCACATGTTGCAATATACAAGTCGGTGCTGCGTTTTCCAGACCCCTACAACGACTTGTTGTACATGGTTTCTAACAAATTGCAAGATGACATATCAACCAACTCTTCTAATGGTAGTTTTTGGGAGATGTGATTTTAGCCACACTATAAAATATTATAATTACAAGCAATTGCTTACAACAGGTAAAATAGAAAAGACAAACTTTGTAAACTTACAATTTTCATAAAACCATCCTATTGTTGATATCTGAAGTGCCAGAACGCTAACCACAACTCCAACTCCCTTAGAGATTCTATTGTGGCTACACCAAAAGAATACCACCATGTCTTGATTTGCAAGTATTTGCTTTCAGCTTCCTCTAAGTTCTTTGCATCTTTGTAGTCCCTACAGAGCTTAATATCTTGACTTCACTAGTAGAACACGCAGGAATTTTGACAGAATTTTGTTGATTTGGTCATGTTGACCCAGTCACTGTTTTGTTGATTTCAACAAAAATTTGTTAAAATTAATAATTTTTTGAATTTTATAGATTGATACTTGCTCAAAAACATTTGAACCATTAAATTCCATATAATGAAGTAAAAGTTATAAAGAGTCTTATTGTGCAAGCAATGAAGGTAGCCAAAACATATAAAGTCATTTTTTACTTACAATTTTGAAAACTTTCAAATAAAATTAAAAATGAAGGATATTAAAATGTTAAAGAAAATGTCCATTTCAACCCCTCTCTGAAATTTGTCCATAACTTTTGATTGGAAATTCAAAATCCCAAACGGATTTTTGGAGGAGAAACTTATCTTCATTTACCAACTTTTTTTAGTTCAAAGTTTTTTGAGAAAAATTATTCTATTATGCCTAAATAAGGTCTGAAATTTCACCTTAAACACAATTCCTACTTTTGACTTAACTATGAGTGCTTGAGAAACTATAAATTCTAATTTATTTATCCCACATGGTTGTTTTGCCTCCTACCACCACATGTGTATATATATAGCTTTTCTTTTCCCTTGGAAATTCAAAGTACAATTGGTTTTGTATGAATGCAAGCTAAATGTTTGGTTCATTGTTTGTTCCTTTTGTATTTTGTAAAATTACAAAACGCACAAGAAAAATAAAAATAATGAAGCAAACATTTAGCTTGCATTCATACAGAACCAATAATAAGCTTCCTTTGAGGAAGTGAGCAGCGGCCCGGCCAGCAGGCCACGTCCCCCCCTTGAGCTTTTCGGGGGTACATAACGTCTCGCCTAAACATGTTAGTCCTTTATTTTATTTTATTTAACACAAATAAAGGAGGACCTTTACTGCGGTCCTTTAGGGGTTAATTAAGAATCTCCAGGGCTCGAATTTAGAAATGGATCAGAATTAGGTGCAGCACTGGAGTTGCCTTAAAATTCGCCAAGAAAAGTTTCTGGCCACTACAGCAGCCAGGAATTCTGTTCAATTTCCGGCTAATTTCCAGCACTCTTCCAAAATAGAACTGAAGAAAATCAGAAGTCAGGCTGCACGTGCCGACGTGTGTCAGTGGCAAACTCCGCTCCAGAAAGAAAATGTAGTTCTGATACCGCCTGCACCCGAAAGCTTCCCAGCACCGTTAAGAAGCATACCCAACTGACCGAATTTCACAACCACATCTCAAGATTT
Source organism: Antitrichia curtipendula (assembly GCA_951230915.1). Classification (NCBI taxonomy): domain Eukaryota; kingdom Viridiplantae; phylum Streptophyta; class Bryopsida; order Hypnales; family Leucodontaceae; genus Antitrichia; species Antitrichia curtipendula. Next base: position 20,072,970 of record OX579636.1, on the reverse strand, counting down.
TCCATACTCTTACGGTATGAGAAAACAGAGCATCCGGTGATAGACAATGTGGTAGTTCGGAAGAGCAACTCCAAGCTTGTTTTTTCCTACGAAAACGTGAAGAGCGACCCTACATTCAGTCTTCTTCACAGACACGACTCATGGTCGGTTTCGAGGCTTTTTAGGTCAAGCACACTGTTCACCGACTACACTCATGCCAGTCAGAAAAGATGCGCGTGGGGATATGCGAAACAGTTCATGCCGCAAGCCACATGGCTACAGAAATGCATTTGTAGGGCTCCTTTTGATGTCACGTTATTTTTATTATAGTTTAGTACTAGACCGGTAGTCCTGGCTCATCAGGATTGTCCTCAGGGATCGTGCGTGCTTGAAGGCTTGCTTGGTGGAAATTGGTGACACTTGGACCACGAGTCTTAACTTATTAGTTTCCGACTTCCTGTGAACAAGCTGCATCATGGTTGCTTTGGTCGTTCCCTGGCTCTCATCAGTTCTTCAGATGTCCTGTTCCGATTTGAGATGGGTGTTGGGGTTTTTGTGGGTGTCGGTTGATCTCCTCTCGTGAGCTCAAGCAGGAGTTACGAGTGGTGGCGGTCTTGTCGAGATTGAGCTCGCTGTGATTTAAAATCCAATTCTGGGATTTTGAATTTCGAGTGTGGTGGTGTGGATTCTGGAGCTTGGATGGATCAGGGGAATCGTGGAATGTTGCGGTTGAAGCTTTTTTCGGAATTTTGCTTTTGCCGCCCAGTATAGATGATCTGACAGCTGGAAATTTTCTTTAGGTCACGTCGGAGTAAATTTAGGTTACGTTGAAATGAAGACACAATGGACAGGGGGCAAGGATGGTGCACATGCGCTCTCAGAGCAGCAGTAGTCTAGAAGATTCGATCCAGCGATGTGTTTTTCGCTTTCGAGTTTGAATTTGTGATCAAAATGCGCAAGGGTTTTAGCAGTTTAGGTAGTTTTAGGTTCAACAACGACAGGCCTCGAAGGAGAAAGCCGCGGATATGGTATCTTCTGTTGGGAGTGATACTGATTCTCGCCATCTCGGCGGTGGTGTTCTCGTCGAAGATGAACCTCCGCAGGTCGGCCAAGAATATGAATCCGTGTGACTTGTTCGGAACGAAGGTATGCCCCGACTCGCTGTTTTCACAAATGCCACCGCCCAGATCCTTGACCGATGAGGAGCTGGCCTCGCGAGTCCTTGCACAAGATATTCTCTACAAACGTCCTCGGAAGTACGCCAAGCCCAAGATTGCGTTTCTGTTCTTGACTGCGGGGGATCTTCCGTTTGAACGAGTGTGGGAGAAGTTCTTCGAGGTAGGTCGGGTTGTATTGCTACATGATGAATGATCATTCACTCCAACGTAGAGTCCTTAGTAAAGTCCTCGTGCACGTTCTGATTAAATCTTCTGGCAAGTTGTAGCCCTGGATATTGCTCAGTGTATGAATCAATGAGTTTGAAACTCTTCCACAACCTAAGCGAGGAAATGGATCTCACCCCTAGTTGTTTTGTAACTTTTGGAGCTGTATTGAATTAGTTACGAATTTTCGAAGTCACTGCGGTGCTTTTCCCAAATCAAGCCCTAGATTGTGCTTGACTTGTTCTTTCCTAACTTCTTAAATTGTTGCATGAGAAAGGCTACGATCAAATAAATTTCCAGGAATGAAATCCTAACATTTGATAATTTTCATTGGTTTTAGGTTATTCGGTAAAGATATTTTACGGTAATGATTTTGATTGTAATTAGAAGAAACTTTAGGCCATGCATTTAAAGAGACAGGGCTAAATTGGGGGTTCTACCTTTGTTTAAAATGTTCTGATCCCCACTTTGCTACTCGTGTAGGGACATGCGGGTTACTACTCCATCTATGTACATGCCTCCAGACGAGCAGAATTGAAGAGCGTCTGGAATTCCTCCATATTCATAGACCGAGAGATTCGCAGCCAAGAGGTAGTATTCTCATTTTCTCATTTTGTATTCAACGCGTCGATCCCTTCGCCAGAATGGCCGATATGTTTGGATAGTTTGAAGAGTTCATAAAACGTGGTTCGGGAAGTAATGAAGACAGTTCCGTATACTTGCACTTAATCGCTTCTTCAATAGCAGGTGATCACTTGCATGCTGTAAGGTTGAGGATACAGTTCGCTTCACTTTATAGAGTTGTGGAGAGATCACTTTGGGAAACAAAATGTCAATCTGTTGAGATTAATTTTTTTTATCATTATGTAGGATTGTATGCAATTTCAAATTGAGAGTTTGTAGACCACTGTAAATGACAGCAGGCAACCCTATTTCTATTCAAAGATCAGTGATCATAGACATATTGACAGTCATGCTTACACCACCAGCTAATGAGTGCTATAAAAAGATGAGTTGCTGTTGGTAGCAGGAGTCGGTATAAGAGACGGGATCATGTCCGTAATGGTTGTAGTATCCTCTACCTTAGATTAGCCACAGCCCAGTTCACTTGTATTTTGGAGGGCCACCAATCGGCTTGAGACCCATGCCCTGTTTTCGGTGGACATGTTACCTGTGGGGTAGTTCTAACGATGAATATCTTGCAGGTCTTTTGGGGAAGGGTAGAAATGATTGATGCTGAGCGACGTCTTCTTGCCAATGCGCTCATGGATCCAAACAACCAATACTTTACCCTAGTTTCTGAATCGTACGTCCTCTTGCCCCGATGGCCAATTGTGAAATTTTGGCCCAGAAACTCCAAATCTTAATCAATGGGAATGCTTGTATCATGCAAGGCTTAAAATCATGAAAAGCGCACATTTAGTACTCTGGTTGTGAAGCTATTGGAAGGCTTTTGAATATCTCACTCTCTGTGATGCAGATGTATACCCCTGTACAACTTCGACTACACGTATGAATATCTGCTTGGTGCTCGCATGAGTTTTGTGGACAGGTATGTTCTTAGAAGTTCCCATGCATCCTCGTGCTGTCTTCTATGTTTTCATATCCAGTATCCGTAGCTGCAAATATGCCTCATTATTTGAATACGCAGTAGGCAAGGCTCTTATGCTTGAGTCCTTTCAGTTTTTTGGTTTTAAGTAGCGCTTCAATTAAGGTGGTGTTTGTTGTGTTGCATACTTCCATAAGAAATGAGAATTGTCCTCAAATCACAAGACATTTGGAAATTAGAGTTTATCATTGATACTTCCACTCTGAACTCAGTGTCATTTTATTCGTGTCTGGATTTTACTTTTGACACTATTATTCAGGCGGCTATTGGATTTGTGATCTGGAACCGTTACTAGATGCAAAGTCGGCATCTCTTGCTTATGATAACAGCTTTAAGTTACCTGTTTCCATGATCTTGTTTGGGCTGAGCTTCTTTGTACATGGAAACAGCTTTGATGATCGTGGCCCTCATGGACAAGGCCGATACCACGACAACATGGCTCCTGAGGTCCCACGTGCTTCTTGGAGAAAGGGAGCTCAGGTATGCATCTAATTAGTTGATGGATAGTATCCCTTTCTATTGATTTGTAAGTGGAAATTCGCAGGCTTGTTCCCGTCTGTTGTAGGAACACTCCATGAACCTGTGGTCTAGGGTATGTTGCAAATTCTTTTGTAGCTACACATGCTATGAATGTATTATTCTGAAGATGACCTGTTCTAGCAATCGATCATGCAGCATAGCATGACTATAGAACTGGCATTCTTTTGTGCATAGCTGTGTGCCAAATCGTTTAATGCAGCCTTTACAGGGCCCCTTTCATTAGCTAGATATTTCAAATTCGATTCCTGCTGACATAGTGGTGCGTTGGTTGTGCATGCAGTGGTTTGCTGTTCACCGAAAGCACGCACTATTGATTGTATCAGATTATCTTTACTACAATAAGTTCAAAGATTATTGTAAGGTGCACATTCGTCTTACTCGCTATATCTGTTTGTATTTGAGGTCTATGAAACCTTTACTACCCCCTGATTCCTGTGCAAATGATTGTAAAGATTACCTTTCTTTCTAACCCCTACGAATGCTTTGCATCCAGTCAAATTAACAGCTATGTTTTTTTCAGTTGTCATTTTTTTTTGTAGCAATTTCTTTTTGTCAGAGTAATGCACAGTTTGTTTTGAGACCCTCTGACTTGCATGGATGCCTGGTGTGGTTGCAGCCAGGGCAAGAAAATAGAAACTGCTACCCTGACGAACACTACATTCAGACATTCTTACATGTATGTAGCCTGCACCTTTTAGGTCTTCTTAACCCCTAGTAGACCAAGGATTCATGGTTTTGTTTGGACGAATTCGATCGATCATATTGTGAAAATATAATTCAGATGGGGTCAAATTTTATATCACCATAATCAGCGAGGAGCATTGCATATGTTGGTCAATAAATAATACAATCGGTCCAAAGAAAGCGCCCATGTGAGTGTATGCCTCAACACTGCTAAAAACAACTTGAGGCCCAATTTGGATCTTGATCCCTTAGAGACTTGATTACGAAAACTAAGACATCTGTCCTTATTGGGTAAATCTACAACTCCTGCGATTCAGCAGATTCGCTTTGTTGTTGTCCGGAAAGTCCTGGACTCATAAGACTATGCTTTACGTGTTGCTCTTGGTGTCGGATCGAATTATCGTCTCTTTCACTGTTCGCTGTCAGGTCTGATTTTTTGCTACGTTTGGTCGAAATTACTCTTGACAGAAATTTGGCAATATTATTGGCTTCAGATGATGGATTCCGACCGTATTTCAAATTGGACAGTCACCCATGTGGATTGGTCGGAGGGTAAATGGCATCCCAAGTCCTATGAAAAGGGGGATATCACAGAGGAGACCCTTCGATCTATTCAGGTAGCATCTTATTCTGACTTTGATCTGGGTGAGGATTTGTTCTTCCATACATGTTTTTTGGAAAGATAGTTTCTGAAGGAAACGATCTCTATTTTAGACTTACTTTCCGCTGACCCTGCCTTCCGGGTACGGGTATTTGCGGGTTGACCTCCCTATTCAATCACCTCCAGTTTTATCAACTGACATTTCACTTTGTGCAATGATGCAGGCCATTAAGAGCCATTATCACATCACAAGTGACGGCCATGTATGTGATCTCTCCATTGTACATCCTTTTTACTGAATTTGGGTAGAATTTCCGTCAGCGGCACTTGAATCCATTAAGAATGTTTATCACATATAATTCATATCATGATACGTACAGTGCCTGTGTCATTTATTAGTCGGTCTATCTGTATCTTTGAGGTATAGGCTAGTGGAGAAAGGGGGGTCTGTTTTTTCTACCAAAGTGTTGAAGGAAGATCCGTCACCAAAGCTAAGTACTTAAGTTAATATGGACGGATTCCTGCATTGAGTTTGGTGTTTCTGGTTGCTTCTACTAATGTAACAGTTCAGTGGCACTAAGCTTGTGGACCCTTTCCATGCAGCCTGTGGAAACCGTATTGCCATGCATATGGAACGGTCACCAACAACCATGCTTTCTATTTGCACGAAAGTTCCTCCCAGAGACAGCTGAGACCCTTCTTGAATTGTTGCCAAGCAAAATTTGGGCAAGGCCACTACCGAGTGCACACGGAGAAAACGATGATGCCATTGCATGAACAAGAGGTTTGGATCCACGAGAGCTTTTACTGCTCTGTTCATGTACTGTTTTCTCTTTTATCGGTCAGCATTATACTCATTTCAACAACTTCAAACGGCACCACTGATTGTCACAGAAGCACTCTGACCAATTATCAATTGTTCCTCTTTTGGTGCTTTTCTTGCCGCGGCAGTTCATGTACGGTCTTGTAACAGAATTAGAAATGGGCGGGTGTACAATATGATGCATTGTACAGTTTCATGTAAATCTAGTAAAATGAGCAATCTTTTGAAGGCAGTTTTCACTAGTTCACTTTGAATGCCTTGTTCAACATCTTCTGTCAGTTCAAGTTTGAGTTCTCTTGTTTTGAGCTGGCCCGAAGTTTCATTCTTCCAAGCCTGCCTCTGGTGTATGCAAATAAGCGTCTCAGCAAGCTAGCTTAACTGAGGTTCCTTAGGCTCAGCATGTTGCAAAACTTTGGCATAAAAAATCTCAACAAAATTGTGGACAATCATTTTGGGATGGAGGGAGTACCCTTCTTGGTGCCTGGAAGCATTGACTTGGTTTTCAGACTACTGAATTTTCACCTTGGTATGAGAACCAATATCGACACTATCCAAATATTTCAACATGAAAAAGAGAGACCATGAATGTTCAAAGAATGCACATGAAACTCTTAGTAAAGGAAAATATTGGGAGAAGCCACTGAGCAATTGTCATTTTGTGTCCATTACATTCTTTTCAACATGTTGACCTTGATGTATACATGACCCCATTTTCAGTTATTGGTGTTATATTGAAATGAACTTTCAAAGTGGATATTTCTCTATTTGGAGCTAGTATGCTCCACTTCCACTTCTTTGGAGGCCTTTCTTTTCTACTTGCATGGAAACACACAAGTTCCAAACAAATGCTTAAATAATTACGATAATTAGTGACCTTTTGTCTTTTGCAGTGTTTTAGGGTTACTGAAATTCCAATAGTTCTTCAATTATAATGTTTTGAAGGTTACCACTTTTGGAATTGTTATATTTGAATTAAGGTTTAGGCATTTTTAGTTTCTGGCAAATAACAACATTAGTTTCTAGCAAGTAGATTCTATTGTCCAAGTGCCAAAATCCATCTTGATGCAACAACCGGTCTAAACTAATATCTTTTCTAAAGATTCAATCATCTTCAATGTTGTTACATCATATCAAGCAAATGAAGTGCCCGCAGTGTACAGTCGGTTACTGAAAGCTTGCAAACCGTCTTGTAGAGTCATTCAAAGATTTGTACATTATATAGAATAAAATTGGCTTTTATCCTCTTGCATAATTATCACTCAATTTTCATTGAAGTCTTCATTGAATATATTTTATTTATTTAAGGGGGTGTTTTTTAATATGAAAGATGTGTGTATGGATGTTTCCTACGTATCCATACAATTGAATTTAAGAAATTCATCACCAATTGTATTCAATCAAATATTATGTAAAATTACAAAAATTGACTTAAATTTTTTATCAAAAATGAAATTTTGCTTTTTTGAAACTAAAATTTGGGTATGTTTGATTGGGATTGCTCAAGGATGCAATGATAATTATGCTTACCAAAAAAATAGCAATTATAATCCACATTGTACAAAAGAAATTGAATGCCTCGAAAAGACAATTTGTAAGCTTTTAGTATCCAAATGTACACAACATTATTTTCTAATGGAGTTACAATGTCATTTCATTCCATGCAAAAAAGATAAGTTGGTTTATACTTCAAAAGAGGATCAAACATTCTCCAACCTATTAGTAGTCCTTTCTTGTATTTTTCTTGAGTTCTATTGACGTGTCAATGTCCATTTAGTCTACATTCTTGACCAATTTATTGAATTTTCAACAACTAAGAGCATTTGTAGCAAGCAACAAAACTTCTTCACATAAAAAAGAAAGGTCGTTTTGTTTAAAGTGTAGAGTACATATTTATTACACTCGTGCAACACATTATATCAACCCTTGAAGGACAATTGTTTGAATAGATTCCTACAAAGTCAATTATGAATGGATATTTATTAAAAATTCGTGGGAAAAGAAAATGAAAAATGATTTGTTGCTCGGAAAAATTTGGACAATTTAGACAACTTTAGGGCATCTATTGCAAAAACACACATCACTTTGGAAACTTGGCATGCATGTAACTAATATAATATAGTATGAAATTGTCAAAATAAAACTAACTTTATATTAAAATCACGCTTTTCAAAGAGGAATCTAACAATTTGTTAACTATATTGGGACAATTTTGAAAAAAAAACATTTTCTTCTAACTTTAAACACTATAATCTTGCAATCTATACAGTCAAAGGTTTTGAAATTTTTTCTACATATTCTAAATGCCTGGATTTCAAAAATTCAAATTCCACATTGCACAAGAAATCATCAAAACATGGCTAGTGTATTGTTGGATTACTTAACCTCAACTTGTATTGCAAGGTGATTTATAGTAAGGTAGTCCCCTTATTTGCTTTTGGAAATTTTCATAAGTTTACCTAATAAGATATACTAATGAATGGTGTAAATCCTCCTTTTTGTGTAGTAAAAAAATTTTAATCCAAGAAGGCTTGAAATCTACTAATTATGTTGTAGATGATTAGTATTCTTAGATGACTTGAAAGAGTCCCATAAAATCATGGATGTAATCTATTTGGTAGTCCCCTCCAAATGTGTGAATGGGAAGCTCCAGCCCAATTGATATTTAACTTAAAAACTGTTCACCAATAATTAATGCTTTCAATCCTTTGTTGATTCTTGATTTAGTTGCTAATCCAAGAGTATGCTAAAAACAACCATTGATTTTATATTTAACTCAACATTTGCTTAAAATCAAAATCAAAATCAAAATTAGAGTGCTTATAACTTACAAATGATTAGATACTAAATGGTGGAAGTGAGCTTTTTGAGAAGCTTAGAAGATTGACTAGTAGATCAAGTGGTCTACTTTAATTAAACCACACTGAGAAACATTAGAGGGTTCAAATTGGAAGGTTTCAATCTTCTTTGACAATGGAAAGTATGACCATGTTGGTGGATACTCCATTGGAACCCCATTTGCTTCCCAGTTGCAAGTAAAGATTGTAGATTATTGACAAGTTTGACACTACATAATTTGTAAAATGTGAACCAAATATTTTTGGAAATTATTAATTAAGGCATTTGAAACCAAGTGGAATCAAATTTAGGATTATTAATATGACATATTCACATGCTAAATCTTATTTTGAAGTTATTATTTCCTTACAACATATCCAAAGATTGATTCTTGCAAAACATGAATTTGAGAACATTGTAGTGGTATAGGATTGACCAGATTTCTTGTAGCTCAATGTAACTCCTCCAAATTGATGTGCTCATTTGCAACAATGGGTTGAGCTTCCTTCATGTGTTTAGCTTGGTTGTCTTCAATTTAATGAAGTTTGGGCCTTCTTCATATTATCCGTAGCCATCTTCTTAGTGGCATGTGTCTAAGCTCCCACAACATATTCTTTTTGTTTGAGCAAATGTTGCTCCTCCTTTGTCAATTTCAAACCTTAGGGTTGAGAAAATCTACAATTGGATGTAGGTACAAAATCAACAAGTGTTGAAATAGACAACGTTGTCATAATGTGAGCCGTCTACTAGTTGAAGTAGGCATCATTGTCTATTGAAGGATGTGTGTAGTGTGGGGAGTTATTGTTGGTTGTTATTATTAGTTGTTAGGTAACAACTAGTTGATTTTAGGGTTAGACAAACTTCCTAGAGTTGGTTGGCTACTTAGAGACAAGGATTGGTCCCTTATCTTTTTTTTTTTTTTTGAAGGTTTTTGAGGTGTAGGATGCACTTGGATGCTAAGTTGTATGTTTATTAATGCTTTTTATTTTATTTAAAGAAGCATAGGTGTGAAGTGTTTTGGTTTTGTGTTTTGATAAAATATTGAATTAAATCAAGATTTTAGATTTGAATTTTTGAATAGTTGATTTATCCTTATACTAATTTTCAAATCTAGATCTATTGTGGAGAAAGAGACACGAGGCTTCAAAATGGAAGTGTTTATAATCTAAGGTAACCAAGAAAAGGTTTATTAATCCATTAAGGACCGTGGTTGATTTCGGGGGTGGGCAATCCTTTGTATGGCCAATTGGGAGCAATTTTAAAACTTTTGAATGCAAGTGCCTATCGGAGATCTAACTGTACGGATGGAAGTGTTGCGCATGATATAGGATTTAGCATTGAAATTTTTGGCGAAGGTGCATTGTAAAGCAAGAATTTTTAGCAAATCTTGGTGTAATTTCAGCCCTTGTTGTCTTGTTTTTTTCAACCCTCTGGCCACATGCCACCTCAGATTGGCCTAGTTATTGTCCTAAACTCTTCACTTCCCAATTCCCTAGACCCGTCCCCTTTGCCACATCATCAAATTCATTGACATGCTCTCTCTACAAACCACACTACAAGAGAAAGGGGTGTTTTAAATAGTGTCCTAGACATCACGTCTTTTAAGTAACGTCTTTTAAGTAAGTTTTTAAGTAAAATTTTACTTAAAAACTTACTTAAAAGACGTGATGTCTAGGACACTACTTAAAACACCCCTTTCTCTTGTAGTGCCAGAAAGGACCCAAATCGACCACAGAATGGTCAACCGGTCCTTAATGGGTTAAGGAGCTTCAATTTTATATTGAGTTTTGTGATATGACTATGAAATTTGGAAGGTATTTTTTAAACTTATCTATTATCTTGTATTTAAAATTATGGCTACGATGAATATAGGTCATAGGAATTATGTGTTGGGATGTTTAGATTGTGACTTGGCAAAAAATAAACAAAGGAAAAATGTCCACCAACATTGGAGAGTATGTTAGATTTGGGTGAAAATTGATATAAAAGTATTTGAATAGTTGATCTACATTATGAAATTTTCAAGACATTTGGTGTGATTTTTCATCATTTATGCTAGGTCAAAGCTAGCTATGGCAAATTTTAGGTTATCTTAGAAAGTATTAGAAAGTCAATAATGGAAAAATGTTCACCAAAGTTGAACAATATCTTAAATTTGGATGTAAATTGATATTTCAATATTTGAATAATTGATCTACATTGTGGCAAAGTTTTAAGACATTTGGAGCAATCATGCATCATTTATACTTGGTTATCTTAAGAAGGATTAGATAGTCAACAAAGAGAAATGTCCAACAAAGTTGGAAAGTGTTTTAGATTTGGGTGAAAATTGATGCTTGAGTATTTAACTAATTGATCTACATTGTGGCAAAGTTTCAAGATAGTTGGAGCAATGGTCCATCATTTATGTTAAGTTTGGACCTATTCACACAACTTTGTGAGAGTGCTTCTACTTCATCTTCATTAGTGGACAAAAACCCAAATTTCTCCACTCCATATGTGGAAATATCATTGGACTTCCTCCGCATGGGGCGTGGCAGTAGCAATGTTCTACCAATTGTTGGGTATTGTTTTGATTATAGGACTAAATCTATCCATTGCACAATGCCTATAAACATCGCCCAATACTTGAGAAAAATGAATTTTTTTTGTTTAGAATGTTTCACCTTGTACAACTCCAACGCATGCAATGAGATGTCTTCAAGTGACATCCCAAATTCCTTGTTGTCAAACATAGTCTTGTATACACCCATGAACTTGGAAATGTTGTGTTTTTTAAGCCCCCACTTTGTTTCCAATGATCTTTGAGGTCAAATTTTGCCTTTGGTTGGACAACAAAGGTTGTAATTATCAATTATCAACTTTCAAAATGCAATGTTTTGTGTTGCTTATTGCTGCAAATAGGATCTTACGGCATGTGAATTTTTTTTTAATAAAGTTGAAGCTCCCTTCAAAAAAAATTATCCTCCTTTTGCACCCTCTACGATTTTGTTGGTGGTGGCATGTCATTGACCGTAAGGTAAGATACTTTGCTCTAATAGTGACCGCGCTCTAAAAGTAACTATTAATACCAAGGTATATTTTACTTTATTCAATGCACCAACATTGTACATTTCAGGAAGTGGTCACTTTTAGTAATCACTATGTTTCAACTTCAAAAATTTGTAATTATTTCCACAAAGGTTCATAAAATGCAAAACAACTTGGATTAGATGCCAATTCCATTTTTCTTCTTACTAAATTTATTGGAAATTGTTTCAAGGAGTTTAGCTTACCCCCAAAGACAATCTTCTCTTAACCCCTATAGCCTCGAGGGTGTTTTCAACCAAAAACCACTCAAAACTACCACTTCTACTGTATTCACTTAAGAAAATCAGCTTTTTTGTTTTGGGGGGAATTTAACCATAGGATCTTGTACTTAACTTGTCTGAGATCATGTAGTAAAAATTTCATCAAATTTCACTGTCCGGATTAGAAGATATTAACATTCAAAGTTGAACAAAAAGTTCTTTTTCAAGAAGATATCTACAAGAGAAAGGGGTGTTTTAAGTATAGTCCTAGAGATAAGATTTTAAGTAATGACCTTTATAGGAGACTTTTAGTAAGAATTTATTCGAAACACGTGTCTTTTTAGTGAAATTTTACTAAAAAGACACGTGTTTTGAATAAATTCTTACTAAAAATCTCCTATAAAAGTCATTACTTAAAATCTTATCTCTAGGACTATACTTAAAACACCCCTTTCTCTTGTAGTGGATGCTTAAATTGCCCCCAAAAATAAGATTGTCCATAACTTTCTCATCCCTTGTCCAAATAGAATGAATCAAAGCTTCACGTATAGGTAAAAACATAATCTTTTAGGAAAAACATTCAAACAAAATAATTTTGACTTTTTATAAAAAAAATTGGGTTACCCACCAATCTCCATTTCTTGCTCATTGTGCCGTAACTTTTTCATCCGGAGTCCGATTGAAAGAAAAATTATATATCCACAAAGCTCTTGCAAAGCTACACAACCTCAAAAAACCTCAAAAAACTTCACTTCAAATTGAGACAATAGGAACCTACCCGGACCCAAATTGTCCCCCGAGGAGACAAGCGGGGCTTTAGGGGTTAAATGGTCACTTTAATCCTTAAACGACACTCAAGCAAAAAATGATCAAATGGATGGCTTGATAGTTTAGCCTATCGAAAGAAAAAATGCATCTATTGATTCAATAATCCTAGAATTTTGGTGACTACCTTGATCATGGGGGTCCGCTTCCTTTAACCCTTGAAAGACGGACTGGTGGCCGTGGAAATTAAACATTTCGATACCGTGTGACATCATTTACTTTGAATAAGCCAAAGTCAAAGTATTGTAGAAGATCTTCCCTTTTCACCCCTAATACCGAGGATGAATAGTTGCACTTCTGTCCTACAATGAAAGATTCTTTGTCATTCATCAACACAAAGCCTCCTTGTTGACGTTTTAAAAGGTTAGGGTTTGGGGTCAGACTACCTTAGCCGACCCTACCACGGTGGCCCCGAGGGTGATGGTTCGCGGTTTTCCGGTTGCCTTTCACCGCCTGGACCGGTGACTCGGTGCCGTTGGCGTGCCATTAAACCGGGCCGACTGAGGGTGCTCTGCTGAAGTCTTGGGCCACCGAATCGTGAGTCACCTCCTGTGGGGAAGCCCGGAGCCAGCGACCGTTTTTTTCTGCGGGTGGGTGCCGTCATCCATATCTTGCCAAAAGAACAATATTTTATGGGATGTTGATCAACCCTCATTTTTCCTTTTAAGCTTATTTTTCGCTGGGCCTGCATGTGAGCTGGCGGGGCAAGTGGCAGAGCGAGCAGTGCGAGCAGTGCGACCAGCTCACAGCCCCTGCATTTCTGTTGCGAATTCAAGCCAATTTGGGGACCTGCAGCACCCAACCCCACCACGGCGTGCAGCACAAGGGTCGGCCCTTGATCTTCTTCGTTTAAAAAGCCGAGGAATAAAATAATATTGGAGGGGACCCGGGCCGGCTTTAAGTGCGCTCACTGTAGTTTCTCAAAGGGGAGCGGTCCAGCCACTGAATCCAAGGTCAGATGCCTTGATTCGGCCTTCATTTCCTTCTACAGTCTTTTTCCTATTTTTCTCTGTCTTTTATTGTGCCCCAGTCCCTTCTGGAGAAGCAGAGTCATAAATATAATAAGGTTAAGCTGTTACTGGTGGACTCTGACAGGGGGTGACGGAGGATTAGACCACTGTCATCATTTCTTCTCATTTCTTCTCTCACATGAGGGAGACGGAGCAGGCATCTCCACTCTTCCACTGAAAAAAAAAATCAGCACGGGGAACCACCACAAAGTGGCGGGCTCACTAAGTGGAGGAGGAGTAAGTTACTTCCCCAGCCATAGTGGCCCTGAATGAAGAAGCCTTGATACGAAATTTCATTCAAATGGCATATTTCATGCACCGTTTTCAGACTGCCTGGTCTGAACTATAAAAGTGCCATCTAGGTTTTGCTTTGGTAGTTTTCACAAGCCCCAGTGGCATCTTTCTCTCAGTCTTCCACCAAGGCTGATGCGGCCTCTTGAACCGGATTGATCCGGTTTGTTTGTTTCTTTTTTCTGTGTTTTTTAATGCAATGGTCACCGTTCTTTGAAAAAAAAAGAAAAAAAGTGCCATCTAGTACATGTATAGATTTCAAACATTTAAGATAGGTGTACATTTTAGATTGCTTAGCTTGAACCATAAAAAATGCCAAGGTTGTGGAATGACGTCATTATAATGAAATTTCCCATCGTTGCCCATATATTTTCTTGATTTCTTGTCTTTTTGTTGATTGCTTGGGCACTCTTAGCCACGCTAGCAAACTGTGATCAGAAGTAAAGAAGGACTTATGTTGAGCCTTGATTGTGGCTAGGAGCTCTTCTGCAAGTTTTGCTTTCAGTTTAAGTTGCTTGTATCTATTTTACATTGTATCTATATATACACACAAAAAAAAATCATTGATTTTTTTGTAAGATTCATGATTCAGTTTTTGTTTCTTTTATATTTTATTTAGGATTTTCTCCACTCTTGGAATCTATGAGGTGTGAGCGTTGAAAATAATTACTTTCAAAGTGTCCATTTACATTTGAAGTTTATTAATTAGAACAAGACTTCCCCCACTCCCCCCCCCCCCCCCCACTTGCCATCACCTTCTTAAGTCCTAAAATCACAACTTGAATTGCCCTCACTATGTGCTCTTCCACGACACCATTTGCTCCCAAAATCACAACTATACCCAACCATTATTTCCTAAGTGACTTCCTAATCCAAATCAAGTGTGCAAAACAAATAACAAGAATCTTTTGACAAGAATCCATGCAATGTAAAAATTGAGTAGGCTTTGGAGGATGTCAAGAAGATTTTTTTTTCTATAGCTGAAACAACAAGGCTAGACAAGGCGTTATTAGTGGGGGACATAAATTGCCCATGCTCATCATAGACCATAGACGAGACCCTTCCGAGTGAAAGAGTGGAGATGCTCCAAGTATATAGGAAGAATTACATCTATTGTGTGAAAACTTTGATAATGACTTTCGATCTTTCATATATTAGAAGAGAAAAAAACACCGTATGGTAGAACCACCTATAGTCAACCATTGAAGCAATTCTGCACATATTCTAAAGCAATGCAAGACAATGTAAATTTATGCCATGTTGAAAGATAGAAATCATGGGAATTGCAATTTTTTTGGTAATTTTATGCCTTGAATTGAAATTATTATAGATCTTAGAAGCCTAAAGTTGGTCTGGCCTATATCCAATGTATAGATTCTTTCAATTCCGATCATTCAAGAATTACTTTCCTACTTCCTATTTTTTGCTTGCTACTTTAGGACAAGTATCATGACCTTATTAGTCCCAACCTTGATAAAAGAGAAAAAAACACATTCCAAACTTTGGTTGGTTCTATCCATAATGGAAGGAATTACCGTTGCAAAACGGGAACCTTTGGTGAAGATGCTCATTGTATACATGTCCTCCAAACCAGTTCAGAAAATTTACAAAAATCTCTCGTTTTAAAAAACAACAAATGGACAATTCCCATGGACGAAAAGGAACAGAACACAAAACCAGAGGACAAGTCCCTGCCGATAATTTTTTGCTTTTCAAAAATCTCTCGGTTTCATTGGCAGGAACGGTGGCTCAACCAGGCATTGTGGTGTTGTGTGCTTCACATGCATGGCAATAAAGCATTCAAAATCAAATAAAAAGTCTCCTTAGTCCAGCTCCCAAGGACGAGTAATTGGAAAGGTTAAGGATGAATATCCATAATTAACCCAGCCCGAAATGAGATCACTACATTTGGATAAAAAAGAGTCACTTTTTTTTCCTTCTAGATATTGATTGCAAAAGATGTAAACAATCAAACCACAAAAGTCTACGAGACTCTATTGTTGTTTTTTAGTACACCTGGAGACAGTACTTTGAAAATTCATAACTTATTTATACTGTATCCAAATGATGCATGCTAAAGTGCGTTAGAATCCACAGTAACGTCTTCAAAAAAATGCATGCTTAACAGTAACTCTGCTCAGTTGTAACCTGTGTCGATTATCAGGGTGCGCATAAGTTACCACATTGTAACCCCCACTTGTGATGAGAGTCATCAAGCCTGGCTGTCGTTGTCGAGCAGATAGGAACTCGGAGGAGGGGAGATGAGCTTGATCGATGAACATTCATTCGCTCATCAGGAGGTGCCGACATTTCTGCCCTCTCTTGGCGGAGCCCCAGGAACAGTGTTGATCTACTACATCAGGAGCAGCAAAGGGAAGGAAAGTTCAACTCGCTATTGTGAGAATGTGAGTGTTGCCATCCCAGCATTGTGGGAAAATGCCTGCAAGTCAACCGGAGGGGCAGTTGCGAGGCACCCTAAAATAAGCTCTCCTTCAGGTAGGGTATGCCTCCAATTTCAAACATGTCAACGCTACGGGCTTCCACATCGGCTGAAGAACTGTTCTCCACATTAATACGTTCAGGAGTCGCTGCTGGAGTGGATGCAGTGAAGAACCAACTTCCTGAGAATTTTCCGAGGAAGCTGGTCGAGGGATGGTGAAGGATCTCGTGTTTTTATGAAGCTAGCTAGGTACGTAACGGTGTTGCGTGGGATTGCTCTGTGCGTGCGTTGGCTCTTCAGGTCTGTTAGGAGATCGGCACTATTCATAACAGTACTGCTCTGCACGCATTCAGCGAAAGTTACTGCCGTCAATTTCCCAGTCCATGTGGTACATGGGGAGACGTTAAAGTACCCCCCATCGAGCTATTGGGGGGTACTCGTGGCAGGCAGTGGGCCCGAGCTGCCCTGCGCAGCCCGCCTCCCCGCCCTGCCCGACTCCAAGTCCCGCCCGGCCAGCCCAACTCCCCGCCTAGCCCAGCCCAGTCCAACTCCCGACCCACCACCATCTCCAGGAGTCCACGACTCCACGCCTTCCGTCCTCGCACTCCTGTCGAAATTTTTGAACATCAAGCACTGTTGTGGTTACATTTGCTGAGGTGAGCAAATCTGCACTTGAACTTTTTAAATTCCTTCTACTCGTTTGAAAATTTCCTAGAAACACATTTGGAGGTGAAATTCGATTTCTAAACCTCCTCAAACAATAAAAATTTAAACTACAAAATCAAAATACAACACACTGGTGAAAAAAAACATCATTTGAATTGACTCCTTGTGTTTGCAAAATGACTTTCAAATGTCAAAAAATAGCAAGAAAAGCTGCAAAAAAATACATCTAAAGCTGAACCTCCTTCTACTGAAATGATTCTCAGTCACTCATAACTTTTTGGATTGGTATGAAATTATAGCCACACAAACTAGACTATTATGCGCAACTTTTCCAAAAATAATTATAAAAAAATAGACACTGTATGAAGAAGAAACAAGCTGTGGAAGTTCACTGTAGTCCAAAAAAGTTGGGATTTTGAACTTTGAATTGCTCCCAAACATTCAAGACAACTTGGATTGACATGAAAAAATTTCCACAATAACTAGACTTCAAGGGGAACATAACCCATCAAATTTTATGGAAAAAATTTATTGGATGAAGGAGATATAGGCCCCCAAAGTTGCAGCCATCAGTAGCAATTTGGTGAACTCAACTTGAATGTCTGAACTTTGATTGGCGTACAAAAAATCAGTACATCTTGTATGTATCTGAAAATTTTACCACAGAAACTATATGAAAACCTAGAATCCCTTTAGGTACACCTAATTTTTGAAGTTTGGGGTCCAAACACGTAAAGCTTGGGGCCCAAACTCTTGGAGTTTTGATTACAAACACATAAAGCTTGGGGCCCAAATTCTTGAAGTTTGGGGTCCAAACTTCATGTGTTTGGTGCCCAAACTCTTGAAGTTTCGGACCCAAACACATGAAGCTTAGGGTCGAAACTCTTGAAGTTTGGGGCCCAAACACATGAAGCTTGGGCCCCAAACTCTTGGAGTTTTGGGCCCAAAGTCATGAAGTTTGGGTCCTTAGTAGTACAAGCTCCAGTCTTCAAATCATAAATATAGATCCAAAGTTCTCTTACTTTAAGCTAACTTCTAGTGAATTTGCTTATTTTATCTTTAAAATAATTTGCTTTTACGTTAACTTCACTTGTTTCTATTTTTGGATAATTTTTCTTCACTTAATATAGAATTCATTTGCTTTCATAGTAACATGTTTTTATTTTAAGTTCAAATTTTACTATTACTTTAAATTCTTTTGCTTTTATTTTAGAAGGACATCTATATATACAATTCTTTTATATTTCATAGCAAACATAATTGTGCATTGACATTATTTCATTACAATACACATATGTGTACATACAGACATTTATAATTTATCATTCTTACTAAGACTTCTTACTTCTATTCTTCAATTTTGCATACTTTCTACTTTGTCTACATATTTGATTAGTATAATTTTCATAGTGGCAATAAAAATGGCCAGAGAAAAATCTAGAAAACTGAGGCAACAAGTCATTGAAGTTAAATACTTAACATCAATGAATGTTATTGAACTAACATATGATGAAGGCTTAGGTGTTGGATGTCGAAGTGAAGGCCATAATAACCTACGATTTCCAAAATTATTTGTCTTACCTTGCTCAAAGACTCTACAATGTGCTTATTTCAAGATAATCTTTGATGAAAAAACTTCAAATGAAATTGAAGTTAGTAAAAAACAACAGTACTTCATAAATGGATGTCATAAGGTTTGTTCAAATTGCATTGATAATCACAATGTGCAAGAAGGTACTCATATCAAATGCAATGAGTGCAGAGAAGGAAGCACATACGATTTCTCTTATTCTAATGAACTCATGAACATGTGGTTATGTACATCTTTCACAATTCATAGTTTAAAAGATTTTCATGATATTTACTTGAGATTTCAATCTCATATTGCACTAAAAAATGAAGAGAATCTAAAAAAGAAAAACAAATCAACACCATTCATGGTACTTCAATGCAAATTCAAATCTAAAGGATTTGCTGAATCGGAGGTTTTAACATAATTTGGCATAAAACAAAGTATGTGTGTCATGATATCTTTCTCTAATGTTCCAAATCAATATAAAAAAGAAGGAGAGAAGAAGAGAAAAAACATACAAACAGTTAGCCAAAGTTTGCCTTTTGGGGAAGATGACACGTATTCAGAAGTGTGGAAAAACTATTACTCCTCCGATTTAATTGAAACACAACGTGGACCTCTGTTGATATTGAATGGAAGCAATATTATTGAAGACAACATTTTGGATTTCAAAAATATCACTTTTGACATGGTTTTGATGATTTATCAACCTCAATTGTAGGAAGATTATTCATATAAAACAATTGTAAATGAAATCAATCATTACTACCTCACTTCTCCATATAAGGCAAAACAAAATCAATCAAATCCAAGAAGGGGAAAATATCCCTCAATATGTCATGGTTATAGTGCACATGGAGGACCATTATCTAAAGGATGTGTGGTTATGTACTCCAAAAGTACTTTAGATGATGAAATCCAAATGAGTTATAGAGCAATGGGAGACAATATTTCTTCATCCATTTGGAAACATTTCCCAAGGTTTGGCAATGCTGTACAAGAATTCTTCCAAAAACAATTTTTTCCAATAAATTGCATACCCATTGGATTGGAAGGATATGAAACCCAAGCGCATCAAGTACATATTTCTAAAAACTCTTATATACAACCACATATTGATCCTTCAGACATGGAGGCTTCTTTCATCACATGGTTTGCAAAATGAGTACCCAAGGGAGGATTATTTGGAGTATTTCAACATTGTTTGAAATTTGACAATGACAACGGTGCTGGTATTTGGATTAGAAGTAAAAATATCACACATGGTACTTTACCATTTGATAGCACTTCGTTAACTGATTTTAAATTAGATGTTTCCATAATAAATAAAACTTGGTTACATACTAGATTACAAAATCAATTAAAAGAAGGAACTTCCTTAACATTTAAGAATAATGAGTGGTACATAGAAGATTTTGATAGAAAATAAAAGTAAAAGTAATTTTGTTGTTGTAGATGGTCGTATTAGCTCAATAGTAACAAATTTTTCACTATATTCAAAGTTCTTGTTTAATTCAACAAAATAGTTTCTTCATTAGTGACTTTGTGACAATTCTTAGTATAAGGCCCTCCAATTCAGAAATTGGGTGGAATCCAATTTTCTTTTATTCTACACTCACCCTTGAATGACTAAGTCCCTTTCAAAATTTTGTATATATTTTTTAATATCTTTGTACAAGTTCTTTGTTTACTTAAAGAAAATTACATTTGTCATTAGAAAAAGCTATATTTTAACCCTATAACATCATTTTATTTATGAAATGTTTGTTTTGATGACTTCACAATAAATGTGTTTTTTAATTTTATTTCTTGTAGTAGTTGCGTGAGTACATGTAGAATGTAGAATGTAGAATGAGCCCTACAACAAATGCCCTCCTTAACCCCTCAACGCCCAAAGGGCTCAAATAAGGCTTCACAAAGTTTCAAATTTAATTCAAAGTGCTGTAACTTTTGCATCCAATGTTCAAATTCAATGAAATGTTTTGGAGAAATTGAGCTCTTTCTTCTAGTTTCTGTGGTAAAATTTTCAGATACATACAAGATGTACTGATTTTTTGTACGCCAATCAAAGTTCAGACATTCAAGTTGAGTTCACCAAATTGCTACTGATGGCTGCAACTTTGGGGGCCTATATCTCCTTCATCCAATAAATTTTTTCCATAAAATTTGATGGGTTATGTTCCCCTTGAAGTCTAGTTATTGTGGAAATTTTTTCATGTCAATCCAAGTTGTCTTGAATGTTTGGGAGCAATTCAAAGTTCAAAATCCCAACTTTTTTGGACTACAGTGAACTTCCACAGCTTGTTTCTTCTTCATACAGTGTCTATTTTTTTATAATTATTTTTGGAAAAGTTGCGCATAATAGTCTAGTTTGTGTGGCTATAATTTCATACCAATCCAAAAAGTTATGAGTGACTGAGAATCATTTCAGTAGAAGGAGGTTCAGCTTTAGATGTATTTTTTTGCAGCTTTTCTTGCTATTTTTTGACATTTGAAAGTCATTTTGCAAACACAAGGAGTCAATTCAAATGATGTTTTTTTTCACCAGTGTGTTGTATTTTGATTTTGTAGTTTAAATTTTTATTGTTTGAGGAGGTTTAGAAATCGAATTTCACCTCCAAATGTGTTTCTAGGAAATTTTCAAACGAGTAGAAGGAATTTAAAAAGTTCAAGTGCAGATTTGCTCACCTCAGCAAATGTAACCACAACAGTGCTTGATGTTCAAAAATTTCGACAGGAGTGCGAGGACGGAAGGCGTGGAGTCGTGGACTCCTGGAGATGGTGGTGGGTCGGGAGTTGGACTGGGCTGGGCTAGGCGGGGAGTTGGGCTGGCCGGGCGGGACTTGGAGTCGGGCAGGGCGGGGAGGCGGGCTGCGCAGGGCAGCTCGGGCCCACTGCCTGCCACGAGTACCCCCCAATAGCTCGATGGGGGGTACTTTAACGTCTCCCGTGGTACATGTACCTGAAAACTTGTCAACGTTTCCCCGTTTAGATCAACGAACCTGCTGTGTGGGCAGCTCATACATTTCCTTTGTACATACAATCAGAGAAAATCTGTAGCTTTCAATTGAACATCTACGGTTTCGACTGAGGCTCACAATACACCTAGTCGAGAATCTTCCAGTTCTTGTGTGAAATGTATCAAGACAAGCCCACAATCAATCTGCAATGGTGGAATAGCTCTTATTTGCTAAAAAAAGTGCCCCATTACAAAGTGACCATGCGGTTACAAACAACATTGATCGAAGGGATGGTCATGCAAGGGAGCACATCTGAGGAAGAATTTCGTATGATTGATCATTGGGAACCAGATTCGTAAGAACAGTCCGCAGCCTCTCATCACCTCAACTGCCGCTTTCTATAAAACGGGATCAGTGGAGAAAATGAGAAGAGGCCAGATACATATCCTATATCTCGGCCAAAGCGGTTCAGATATTTACAGCTTTTGCTGCACTCACTGCACTGTAAGTTTCGGGAACTTAACATCCCTAACTGCAAGTTGTGAGCCAGCGAGGGTGGGTGGAAGGTCTATTCAGACATCGCAAAAAACAGGCTTTGGCATGAGGTGAACTTGTCGTTGGTTTCTGTACAAGAATCTGAATATCATCACCTGATGGTTTCAAACTTGATGTTATTGTAACATCAGTTTGTTGCATAGTAACATCAGTTTGATGATATTCAGATTCTCGATTTCTTGGTGATAGTTTCAAACTGATGTTACTATGCAATCGGATACATATCCTTTCTGTGAGCAGATAGTAATATCCGGCAAGGAGCAACGCCCATTGCATAGTAGATCAGACCATCAAAGCGGCTCATAGCTAGCTCCTTCTCAATATCTTCAAACTCTCTTTTCCGCATTTTCATCTTCACCACGCATGCAATTGTGCATGGACTTCTAGCACTGGAGAGCATTCTTCAATGCCGCAACGATACCACTTGTGTTCTCTTCTTGAGGCTGTATAAAGAAAACAAAAAGAACCGAATTGTTTGATTAGAAAACTTGGATTCAATTTGTTCCTCTTCGTCCACTACTTTAGTCTCATAATTGTTGAGATCTGAATGTGACCTTCAATCACGTACCTATCGCCTACAGGTCAGACACGTTACATATTACCCTCTTGGACTGTTGGTATTTAATAGCAACACGCTGGCATCGTGCCAGGTTCAGAAAAGTTAGAACTTCATTCGGGAGGAATCAAACCAGAAGGTCTGGCAGGCAAGCATGTGTACCTTGGCAATGATCACATAGATGAGGCGGTGGGCAATTTTGGTGATGCTGCATTGCATCACTTCCAAATTCAAGTTCTCCATACACAGCAGAATGTTGCTCTGCAGGCGCGGCTGCAGCTTGCAAATCATCTCAATCACCACCTGGTGCGGCAAGTCCGCATGCACCTCCATCTTCTCCAGGCAGTTCCGGAGTAGTTCATGGATTCCCTTAAGCTCCTCTTTGGAAACTCGAGGCCTCCGCGACAACACGGGCGCCTTCGTCGACTCCTTCACAGGGCTGCTTCCACAACGAGGCTGCAACACCTTCATCGGTCCGCTCCGGCACGCGGCGGTCTTCGGGGCGGTCTTCTGAGTCGAAGCCTGATGCAATTCGACCTTGCGCGCCTGGAGGGACTTGATTCGATGATGCAGATTCTTCACGAATTCAATGGAGTCGTCCACGATGGTTGCCCTGTCACGCTGCGAACAAACAAAGAAACAAAACTCAAATCAATAAACACCACCAAAAAGAAAACTCACAAGATAGACTTCTCAGTGCTCAGACTCAGACTCAGACTTGTCAGTAACAAACCTCACAGGTTACCGATTTGGACTTCGATAACCTTCGGAGGGTCAAGACCACACAGGTCTATCAAAGTTGTGTTCCGTGTAATTTGGACAAGCTAAGGTTTTGACTCAGAGTTGGGTAATTACTTTGACGCCAATTGGTAGCAGAGATTCCAGCACTGTAAACTTGCTCGTCATGTCGTCGCGCCTTTGCCGCTCCCGTAGAATGTGATCCCCGGCTTGCTCCGTCCCAGGCCGCTTGTTCTTGGTATCCATCGTTCTGGCGCTTCTTTCCAGCTTCTTCCGGGGCTGCATCGCCGTCTGATCGACACCCCGTTCGCGTTTCAATCCGCGCGGGGAGATGTCCAGGTCCTCGTCCAGCCACGGCTCTTGCAGTTGCAGGGAGGGTTGTCTTGAGAGCGACATCTCAATTGAAGCGAACGTACTAGCGGATGGTGGAACGGTACTACTACTGACTGGCACGTAGTGATCCACCACGGGTGGCAAATCGTCCAGCAAGAAATTATCCGACTGGCAGAATCCCATCGAAGTTAACCCCGAATATGTTAAGTCGCCACTCGGCGTATACGGCACGGAGCATTGCTGCAGCGGGGATTCTAAGAACGAGTTCGATATCAGATCGTTCAGTTGCTGCTGGAGCGCCACATTGCCACTGGGAACTTCCAGAGTCGCGGCTTCTAACCCGTACGTGTCACGACCATACAACGACTCAGGGCGTAAGCCTCGCGCCAGGCCCATGTTGTGCGCTTCCACGATTGACAACATAACGATTCACGAACCCCGAACAACCGAACGTATATATACACCCTTATACGGTCCACACACAGACACCCAAAACCTCACACCAGCTCACGAAACTGGAACTTACGTAACCCACCCTCTGGCAGAACTACCGGCACACAAACTGCAACTCACAAAACCAATCCGAACAACGGTCAACCCAAGCTCGAGATCCTTACAGCCTCAACAGAAACCAATTCACTGAAACCTCGCAACGCAGCAAGATGCCCAGACAGACAGACAGACAGAGCGAGCGAGCCTTGAAGCGGCAAGCTTGAGGAGATATTGAGGATTAAGTAGATCAATTCAAGAGAGGTGGGTCGAACTGCAACTGAAGGACTGGTGGTGGAGGCTTTCAAATAGTCTGATGAAACTAGAATGGAAGAGGCAATCACATATATCGAAATGATCTAAAGCTTCGAAACGACTTCACAGCATTTGGAGAGTCTTGAGTATGAGTGAAGCTCCGGTCCGAGGAGTCCTGTGATACGGTTTCCACCGGCACTGGCTTGCGATGGACCCCGCTGCCTGGTGGGACTAATTTAATGACTCGAGCCTCGAGCTTCCAGGGGCTGATTGCTTGAATGGCTGGGGGATCGAACGGCTGGGATGAGGGCCAACTAGACGGGGTTTATATTCTTTGGTTCTCTGCACCCTCGACTCGTCTGCTTGTCTGGCTGTCTGGCTGCCTCGCCCCTACCCGCTCCCTCCCTCCTGCCTACCTGCCTACCTGCCTGCTGGCCCCTTGGGTTTAAGACCGCTGGATGGTGCTGTCAGCTAGTGTTGGTATCACTATTTATGAACGGAAGCCACTTTTTACCTCACGTCAGTCGAAGAGTGCACACCACAGTACGCTACACTAGCAGAAACCTGGGTTGCATAGACTAACCGTGGCTGCACATATAGGGCCGGTTTATACTTGGGGTCGGATTGAGTTTGAACCAATAAGATGACTCAATTTCTCCAAATTCGGCCCAAGAGCTTTATATTAGGGCTGGATTGAAACCACCACTCATCCTACATGTTGCCTTATGTGGCATAGTTTTGGTGCCAAACCATCCAGCCCTAGAAGAGCAATCGGGACGAGGTCTTGGGTGGCCCGATTTAGGGCCCGAATGGGGTTGGATTGGGCTCCTCCATTAGATTGTACAAATCTCTATCGTCGTTGAAAAGAGTTTTATTTTATATTTTTTTTACAAACTCTGTGGTTTTACAAACAAACCAGATAAGAAATGAAACAAGAGAATTTTGGTCTGTCCGTCCTGTTACACTGAAGATTTCTGTTCTGTCACTGATTTTCCTACTAATCACTGATCAGTCACTAGTTTTCCATTTATCACATTGCTAATTTGCAGTGAAGCCAGTGATTAGACATATGGAAATAGAGCCCCTGTAGATAAATATGATGAAAGTTTTAAAATTTTAAAATTTACTAAATTTATTATTAAAAAAACATTAATTTCAATATAAGAAAAAAAGAAAAAGAAAAAGAACTATTTTTCTATTTTTCACTAAAATATTCTATAATTAAAATCCACATGCTTCACACCTTGAGTGACAGATCAATATCTAGACCCATTTCTTTTCTCAAAAAATAATCAAAAAATAATTACGGCTATTTGCATAAGTGTCAACATAGAATTGAAAAAGAACTTGAAAGTAAGGAATAATATTTATGATACTAAGGTATATTTGCCTATGATAGGCAAACCACCTATGACAAACACCTAGGAAATGATCCATTAGACTCTTACATCAAACCATGACAAACTTTTTCCAAGAGATGAAATTAGGACTTCATTAGGTTGGTTAGTGGCCAAAATCAATGCTTTGGGTGATGGTGATGGAGCTATTAGTGATTGCTTTAGAAGCTTCTTCCCTTTTAGTGTCAATTCATCAAAGTAAGTGATTTTTTTATTAGTTCATGTTGTGGCCATGTTAAAAAATGTTGTAATTGCTTTAGGTGGTAGGATGACCATCAATCCATCATGCATACACTGAACTTTTTGTTGGTTTTGAGGTAGTGTACAAACTCTTCTAAGCCAATTAGACAATACAATTCAAAAATTCATAAGAAATTTATATTTCATAAGAAATGATTTCAATTGCTCTCTTCATTTTTCACTGTTATGCTTGTATGAAAAAAAACCTGAATATTTTTTGTCAATTTGTAACAAAGCAAAACACTCATTTTGCCTAGCCTAGGCAAGTTCACTTTAGAACATTCTGCATTTGAATAGTCACCACCTTGCAATGCAAATTGTCCATGTGTTTAAAGAAAAAGTAAAAAAAAAAGTTAGGCGCCCTGCAAATGCTGGATTAGTCAGGCCTGCAAGGGTTCCCCTACAAATAACTGCGGTACAAATGACAGAGATATCTCATCATGGAAACGAAATTGCAATT
Organism: Antitrichia curtipendula; assembly: GCA_951230915.1. Lineage (NCBI taxonomy): Eukaryota > Viridiplantae > Streptophyta > Bryopsida > Hypnales > Leucodontaceae > Antitrichia > Antitrichia curtipendula. The sequence continues at coordinate 20,046,439 of OX579636.1, read as the reverse complement.
CCTGTTTCACTGGGAACAAAAGTCCCCTCCGGCAGACTCTCGTTCAGTTTGTTTTTACTGCCCACATGATTGACTGTCCTCGATATCACTCAGACAAGTCCAGAAATTTCTGTTGTTCAGTTTACTGATCTCCTGATGGATCTCCCTTTATCCGTCACTTGGATTGTCAAGGAAACGGAACCACAAGCTCACATTTGGCATGAGTTTTGTTTGTGTCAAAGTTTTTGTGGAACTTGTGGATGGTGGAGCACGATAACGTGGCACACTGCTTCAATCAATTTTGGTCGGGGAAAGTAAAAAATGTAAGGCTGCTCACAGTCAGTTGGTTTCTTTTTGTTTCACTGGTTTTCACTCTTCTGACACCATATCGGGCCCATCGATGATGCATCGTTCATCACTTACTGAATTCCAACCATGTCTTCTCCCGTCATAGTGAAAAACAAAAAAAATTTGATGCATTTTGAGGATGGGGGTGTACAGAAGAAACAAACGTATGCGGGATTTCAGTGGGTTCCTAGAATGATCAATCAATCAGGAGTTTTTTTTTTTTTTTTATCTCTTTTGAACATGTGTAAAATTTCAACAAGTCATGATGAACTTGACCAAGTAAGTACTCAAATGTTATACGGTGTCCCCTCCTACTTATACCACGGTTGTTCGCTTCAAATAGGGTTGAAAAGATCCCAACCTATCCTACATTGAACTATTCTTGCAGCTACGTGCATGGGTAAGGTATTTCTATGCACAAAAAGTACGTTGTTTGAATATTGTATGAAAATTGGAGGGTTTTCAAAATTTTGCTCATGAAAATGGATTTAAAATTAGATCTCAAAAACAACCAAACAATGCAGGCTAGGTCAACTCTTTTGGGTACTATGAATGCTAAACATATTATATAAAACTGACTTATACTGTATTTCTTTTCCTTTTTAAAAGAAAACAAATGGACAAGTCCGACATGAAATAAGAACAGTACACAGAACCAGATGAGAGACCCCAATGAGCATATTTTTTCTGTAACTTGGTTTCTAAATATGCTAAATGTAAGTCATTACATAAAAATTTAAGTTATGATTTCAGTTGGTTTGCCTCAGTTTCTTTATTTTTATATTTTTTTCTGTATTTTTTTCCATACGGAAATATTTGCTACCCATCTTTATGCACTTTGTGCCCACGCATGAAATAATGATACCATTAAGGCCTGATAACCCATGATGGATTTTTGTTCAAGTTAAATTGCCATAAATTCTTGCATTGACACCACTGCCAGTTATTCTATTGGGCAATTGTTTGATTTATTCTATTAGGCCCTGTCCAGAACCACTGTCAAATTGCAACCATCATTTCAACACAATGACAATCAAGGAGCTGCAGGTTTCTTAGTATTTTATTTTTATTGAGAAACTCCTCTCATCACAAGGGCAGAGCGTCCTCACTGGAAGACAGACCACAGAAAAGAATACCTTACTTAACTTAACCCTTTAAAGCCCAAATCCTTTAGTTGATTTTCTGTGCAATTTTATTGATTTGTAAAAAAACATCACGCACTTCAATACCATCAAATTGATCCTAAACGAAGAAAGTTTGTTCAGTTGTTTTCATGTGCCTTATAAATATGCCCTCCATCCCGAAATAAATCTGGGGTTTCCTAGAAATGGCTAGATTAGTAGGTGAGTAGCTCCTATTTTCAAAAGATTGCATAGTTATTGTAGCTTATACTAAACCCCACTAGGCGTGAATGAATGGAAGTCAACAATGAAGCGGCGCATATTGAAAACAAATGGCAAAATCGACAAATTTTTATCCTTTCTAGAATTACTCTAATAGTATTAATTTTGATCATTCTCCAAGCAATGTTGGTGCAGTGATGTCCATTGACATCCTCTATATCCAACAATGTCTTGTTATTCAAGTTCAAAAAATTCTCAACAAGAGATTTGTTAGTAGCAATTTTTATATAGTTCTATGTTGAATTCTCTACCTTTAGTTGGTTAGAGGTTGCGTTTTGATTCCTTTTGCATGCATCGAATTAATATATAGTGTTTAGAGTGTGATATCTGTAGATTCTTTTGCTTCAGGGTGTTCGAATTAGCTTCAATTGTTGTTCATTAAGTTGTGGAGAGACAATTTTGAATTTAACCCCTAAAGGATTGAGGCATATTTCAGACAAAAATTGTTAAAAACTGCCACTTTTAGGAAAGTGAGAACCCGACTTGGGTGGAATTCCTTTTTTTCCTTCAAATTAAAAAGTAAAAAAATGATTTTTCAATTTGTCCACCCCCCCAACCCCCAACCCCCAACCCCCCCCCCAAAAAATTTAAAAAAAGAACCCCAGAGAAATGCCAGGCCAGCCACACGCCAGGACGCAGGAGTCATTACTAGGTTTATCTCCTCCCATCCCTGCAAACACGCCTTGCCCAGCAGATGGCCACAGGAATGTGGCCAGTGGAAACGCGTGCACCATGAAGAAGCACATGACTGCTCTCAGGGCACCCATGCCGGTCTTTGCTGTCCTTCAGTGGTTTGGTTTACACAACTGAACGGGAACGAGGCAGCACATGCTGCTGACCAGCCCCTTTTTTTTATATATATATTTTTTATTATGGCACATTGCACCATTTCAAAATAAATGTCTACTTTGTGCGAGATAAAAGTAAATTTTTTTTTTTGCCAATTTTTTCCCATTTCTATTTTTTTAAATGCAAATGAAGTTGCCAAACTCAGAAGAAAAGTACATGAATATGATTGAAAGGTGTTTTCTGGTTCAAAAGATGAATGAATATAGAAATGCAATGCTTCACCAAATTTTAACTCACAAACGACGCTGCGGACATTTTTTGGTCAATGAATGACAAGGAATCCTTTTGTGTAGGACACAAGTGCTATTCTTTTGGGGAATCTTGTTGCGAAAAGGGGAGTTCTTCCATAGTAGTTTGACTTCCTATGAGTGCTTTTGGATTGACTGAAACCAACTATTCACACAATGCCAAAAGGGATGATTTCCACAGCCACCAACTCTCGTGCTTTAAAGGTTGAATGATCGCCACCCTCGCCCTTTCTGAAGAAGTAAAAAAAGACAGGGCTGCTACTGACCTTCGGGTTTCCAGACCTCCCGGCGTCCGTCCTTTCCAGTGATCCAGTAACTTATTCCAGTCCTCCTTCCCCGGCAGGCTCCCTCCCCTCCCTCGCCTGCAGCAGTGCAGCAGTGCACGGCAGTCCTGCAGTCCTGCAGTCCTGCACCTGATTTTCAGGTTGGCCTACTGATTTTGCGGTCCTTGCAGTAGGCATTTCCATTCGGAAATAGCAAAGACTGATCTGTCCAGCTTAACTTTTTGCTGCCTGCTGCAAACTAATTCCAGAACGGAACATCGCGATTTGCCAACCCGATCCTCCGCTCCAACCGACGTGGACGCTTCACGCCCACACCACTTCTGTCTACAGTTCCGAATTTCTACAGTTCCGAATTTTCTACAGCTCGAAGTTACCCATCCTCAGTTCGCTGCCTGCACCCCGATGAATCCGTCCAGACTCCGGAATTCAAGTTGGGTTGGACCGCCTCCGTGAATGCAATTGCCACTCCGCCATGCTGAGTCGTCTCATTTCATCGATCGATCACGGGAACTGCACCGGAGAACTTCCGGAGAACTGGAAACTTCCGGTCGAGCACGGTCGGTGTTTATTCAGTTACTGGATTGTAAAAGTTTTGGAAACGAAATTCGGTCTCCTTGGTATTTCAAGAAAAAATTTTAGACTCGGGATCTTGTGGACATTAGAGTTAATTGTAAAGTGTGTGCAATGCAGGACCTCGAGCCGGAGTTTGAGAAAAATATGTGACATATGGGGGCTCATATTCAATTCCCGGTGCCAAAATTCCCGGTGAGTCCCACTTTTATTGGTGTGTCGTACATCGGGAACACCAAGAAAAACATTGGGAAAAGTGGGACTCACCAGGAACTGAATATGAGACCTTGTGTGATGATTTTCCTTGAAGCACCAAAATTGTGGGTTGATGGAGTTTGATGGTGTTGTGTTTCTTTTGTACTATTCTTAATTAGTTAGACCTTCCTCTGACACCATTGGTGCAACTAGGGATGACCCTTACGATTTACTCTATGGTATATATAAATTACAAACTTTTAACGGGATGAAGTAGTAGGTGTAGTCAAAATCAAAGATGTGCATCTATAAGGATGGATTTTAGAAATTGGTCACAATTAGGTGCGGTTAAGTTACAGATTTTTTCTTCATTTTGAAGACTGATAAAGCTCATAGATCAATTTTCCACTATCTCCTCCATTACCATGAGGTGACTCTCACATTGTAAGGGCTAAATCATATTTGGTATTTGAAACCATACAAAATAATTAACACAAAAAGGACAATGACAAATTGGAGTCTCGGTTCATCTCAATTCAAAGTTCAATACTTTTTTTGAAAATGTTATAGAAGCCCAAATACAAGTTTTCAAAAATGTATCTTTTAAGCTGAAAAAGTTATATTTTTCCAATCATGTGTCTAAATAAATATATAAAATTTGCTCATAGCCTTGTGGAAGAAAACAAATCCTCTCAAAACCTCACTCAAAACAATAAAAGTTAAATAAACATTTGCTGTTGCACGGCCAAGAGACAACAATTTGCAAGTTCACTAGTTTATTTGAGTGGATAGTCATTCAATGTATACTATACACTCAAATTTACGTACCTCCACTTTCATTATTCCAAATTTTATGCACCTCCCAAAAATAAAATTTCAAATTTTCAAGAATTATATATTGGTTTCAGCTGATAAAGTTCAATAAGCAACATAGGATAATTATCCAAATCCACGATCGTATATACACCTACATATATTTCCAAAGATATTTGTATATACACTCATATTTCCCTGGACATAACATATTCTTGTCCATAGCCATATATTCTCTGATATTTGTACAAATAACCCCAAATTTGTATCTGTACACATTTCCAGCCTAATTAGATCCTATAATCAATGCATGATTTTGAGTGTAAATTCATTACAAGAAGTAACTTTTCTAGGCCTTCATGTTGTGTCCGTATTAGGAAATATTGTAATTGCTTTAGGTGAGTAAGATGAATAAGGTAACTACACCTAAAATGGACCACTCCTCAAAAAATCAACCCCTCTTTTTGAAGGGAAATTGAATAGGGAAGATGCCCAAAATGAAGTGCAAGAAACTGACAAATGAAAGATGAATTTTGAGTAATGTGCAACTCTACTTATAATACTATGGAGGTGGCAATTATAGAAGTGGACAATTTTGGGTACACTTTATGTTGCTTTAACTTCTTCACTAGTGTCATTCTTCATGTACATCAAATGCATTTTTGCATCACCTACATGTCACTTTTAGCGCCCTACACCTTGAGCCCTTGAAAATTTGTGACTAATTCGCAATGTGTCCAAAAATTACGGAACCACTTGCATTTTGATTCACAGACCTTCACCAATGCGCAGAAGTTTTTTTTCTCTTTTTCCAGAGCACACTAATCATGCCACAAAGCTTATTCGTACAATTTTAGGTGTAGTTACCTAATTATGAATACACTTTTTTTTGTCGATTTAGGGGTATCAGTAGTCTAGAGATTCTTGTGAGCCAATTGGACCGCACACGTCAAGAATTCATAATAAATTCACACTTTTTCCCCCCAAAACTAGAGTTTCAATCCCTCCTGCTATTTTTTGCACTTGTCTATACATGAGTAAAAATAAGAAAATTCAGTAATGGCATGAGGGCAAACTAGAAATTCCGCCTATGGTGGACTATTCTCCTTTAAGGTAAACCAACCTATTGTAGTCATAATTTCGAGTCTGCCCTCATGCCATTGCTGAAAATTTTTAAATTTTTTTTCACTCAAAGATAAGCGTGAGAACAATATTGAGAGTAATTGAAATTTTATTTTTCAAACAAAGTGGGAATTAGTTATGTATTTTTGAAGTGATCTTCCCAACACGGTCTACAGGCTGCCCCATAACCAACAAAAAGTGTACCCAATATGCTCATCTTAATCACCTAAAGTGGTCACAATAATTTCTAATGTGGAATGCCATGAAAAATCACTTCCTACAATGATTTACACTGAAAAATTGGATGTTCCTAATGAGGTCACTAATCACTCCATAGGTGTCAGGTTAGATATTGATTGTGGTCTGAAAAACCATCATGGGGTCATAAGATGTCCACTATGGGTCATCTGACCATAATGGGCTGGTTTACCTTAGTTCCCAGCCCTGCCAGATACCAGTGAGCAAATACCGACCCCCATACCAAATAATCTAATTTCTGACTGGAATGCCATTTTTCTGATTTTGCAATAACCATTTGAACTGGAGACTGATCTAGACCCCACGTGGCAGCCCCACTGGACTCTGCGGTGCGTCACCAACCTACCCCGTCAATAGTCGCTTGAACAAACAGTCTTCGTAGGCTAGCCAACATGGACCGATAGCCGTGGATGAATGATTTCCCTCCGCAGAGGAATAACAGGGCTCGTTTTTCATCCAGATACTGGGATGGGGCCCCCCTCTCTGCCATCCCGCCATCAATTCCTGGAGCGTGCCTTTCACATGTGCCCTGAGTGGCAATGAGAACGGTTATTTACGAAGAGTTGGTGGTGCCCCCTCCACTCGGCACTCCCCGTAGGGGCTGTTGATAGGTTCACCTCTTGGGTGTCTGTCTGCGCTGTCTGTCTGTGCGGAAATAGTCACCTTTTTCTTTTTCACCTTTTTTCTTTTTTTGGGAAACAAATGAAACGGATGTGCGGTAAAATTTAACGGAGCCAGCCAGCTGCCGGACTGCCTGCCCCACTTCCGTTTCTTTTCAACTTTAAACTTGTCAGATGCTGCCAGGGAGGGCCGACGGGAGGACCATACGCTAGGGTCAGATTCGTTATCAAAACAATTTTAAAAACGTGGAGCGGTGGCCTCCTCTCTCGGCCGGCCGTGAGAGGCCTCACGGCCTCTCGTTGTGCTCTTGGCAGGTGTTGGCTGGCTTCTCCGCGCGGCTTGTCGTGTCTCGGGTCTGTCTGCGTCGTGTTTGTCTTCTGTGTTCCTTTTCTGTTCCGCCAGGCCGCTCGCGGCTGGTGTGGTTGTACTTTTATTTTTGCAATGAAATCCCGTTTCATTTGTGTCAAAAAAAAAAAAAAAAAAAATTTTAAAAATAATCACTGTATATGGACGTCGAATGAAAATTTCAGAAATGAGCACGTGGCGTAATTGAAATATTGTAGAAATTTCAATGAAAACAATCTTTAAACCCTTGGAAAAAACAACGAAGGTCAGATTGGGAATATTGGTGAAGTTGGAGGTATCCATAAAGTCATGAGAGTACCAATAAAGTTGTGAGTACTACTACAAGTCAAGGAATATTGTAAAGGATGCTATGGGTCACTAAATATTCTGTACCCTATGAAATGAACTTCCAAAGATTATAAATTGAATTAATGGATTCAAATTCAACAACCCCCCCCCACAAAAAAAAAAAATGATTTCGTAAGGGACGTAATGAATCTGACTCCAACGTGTGGTACAGTAGAACAAGTGTCCAACTGGGTTTGGAATCATTCCATTTTCTTCTGGTGGCAGGGAGAGTATTCCTGGTAAACAAAAAGTCTCCATTGTACCGGGGCTTCATTTAGTTCATTCGTCTGCTTTCCCAAGGAAAGGGAAGAAAAAAAATAACTTAGTACAGTTTGTACCGAACAGCCTTGCCGGTAAGGGAGTCCAACTGGCTCTCCATTAATTCAAAGCCGGTTCCGCAGTGTGACTGAGGAATGATTCCCGAGTTGTCACGTGCCGAAAGGATAATACAGGAACCTGCTCTCAGTCGCTTTCCCCAGTGGAGCGGCAATCCGGGAGATAAGGTAACTACACCAAAAATCCCATGAATAAGCTCTGTCGCATGATAATATGCTCTAGAAAATGAAAAATAAAATAAAAATTCTGCACACTGGTGAAAGACTAGAAAGTAAAATGCAAGTGGTTTCATAATTTTTGGACACGTTGTGAATTAGTTACAAGTTTTCAAAGATGCAAAGGTGCAGGGTGCTAAAAGTGACATGTAGGTGATGCCAAAATACATTTGATGCACATGAAGAATGACACTAGAGTAGAAGTTACCCCCTAATGTCCTAAGGCCTCTTTTACATCCAAAAACATTCAAAATTGGCATTTCTATTACTAAGAGCAAAACAATTTATTTTTTATTTTTTTACATATCTAAGCAATTATTCTATATTTTACACCCTTGGCATCACATTTTGTCATTGACCTTCAAATTAAATGCCACCATCAAGCTAAATTTATACTTTTATATAATTAATAAATAATATTTTGATATTAATTTGATTTTGAGATTTTGAGATTTTCCTTTTGTGAAAGAATGTATTTTCTACTGATGTTGATTTTTTTTCAGAAATTTTGGTAGAAAAATAAAATTATTGTGATTTTTTTAAGTAATAAATGAAAATAAAATATCAATTATAATTCCAATGATGTCCTTTTGGTCAAAATTGGTTTAGCATGTATATGATGATAAATATATTTATATATTTGTTTTGAAATATATAGGGTGCATTAGGTGTGAAGAGACAAATAGATATGACTAAGCCATGGAATTTTTAAGCCAAACGACTCAAGCTATGAAAGTTATGATATGGGCATGGAATCAATAGAATGATGATGTCACGCAAATGAAGCCATGCCAATGAAGGTATACAAGTGCAACCACAACTATTGCTTCATATCATTGAAGTGTTCCTTCACCCACAATTGCATTTTTAAAATTATTTGATATTCAAAATAAATTAGAACTCTTCTATTCGACACGCTATTAACGATGCCCAACCTAAGGTTGAAAATAATACGGTCTGAAAATATCCATGCAACGTTTTAAATATTCAACATTTTTGTGTGAAAATAACAAATATTCAACCTATAATCAATTTTAGAAAGAAATACCTCCACGTCCTTATTCCTTAACTTCTAAATTTTCAAGGCAATTTTCTTCTCAAAAAAACATTAAAAAAATTCGAACAAATTTTCTAAACATTTGATTGTTTTGCACATCCAAGCATAGGATCTTGCACTAGGCTTGTATGAAAATGTGTGGAAGAAATTTCAAGAACTTTGACCAAGGGATTGCAAGATATTTGCATTTAAAGTGAAGAAATTGAGTTTTTCTTGGACCCAAGGAAAAAATTCAAAATAATAACTTGATTTCCATTCTTTCAAAAAATTGTTAATGGCATAAATATCAAATTGAAGGAAAAACTAACTCAATAATAGTTTAAAGACGGAATTAAAGCACACTAATTCCAATCATAATATTGTTTTCACACGCAAACTAAATCTTGTGCTAAAAAACACAAGAAAAGAAAAACTTTTCCAAAGAGATGTTGTGACTACCTGCAAAACAAGATATTCTATAGCTTTCACAATACTGTAGCTTCCTAGCAGCTTGTTCAAAAGATAAATAATTAAAAGTGTGCCTAAATTTTGGAAAAATGATTGATCTAGTATGTTAAAAAAAAATAATGTACATTAATGGATTGCCTAATTCATACAAATTCAACTCACTTCGCACAATCTTACATCTCTTCTTCCTTGATAACTGTAAACATACATTGCAAAGATTTTTGCTTTGCCATTTTGAATGTTCTAAAATACAATCTCTTCCAAACAAGTGTGTATTTTTCACACTCAACATACCCTAATAGTTCACAAATCCTCGGCATATAAGGTAGAAAGTTTAGGATTTAGAGGTAAAGACAAAGGTTTAATTAAACGCACAAAAATAGTAAAAATAGGTTGCCTTAACAATTAGACTTCTTTATCCCAAGAAAGTCACTTTACAAGCCATCAAAGTCAATAATATTCTTACAAATATTTCCATTTGTATACACGGAAATTCATGAGTCCTAATTACAACATTATCTAATTCAAAAGTAGTGCATTATTGTGATGTAACAAAGAATATTTATATAGTGTAACATGTTGAGAAATTAGTGTGGGGCAACCTGATTTCACTATTTTGTGTAGCCGCCTTAGATGAAAATAGAAACAACCATCCAAAAATTGTAAGAACAAATTGGATGAGTGCCTAACTTATTTTAATTATATTTTAATTTATTTGGCTTACAATATATTGTTTTTTAGGTTGCCTAACCGTTTTTTGCATTTTTATTAATTATTAGGTAGAAAGTTGCTTGAGTTGCTAGGAATCTACAATACTAATCCAAATGAATTGAATTAATCTTTACATATATAGACAGAAATATAATCTATAAGAAATCAAGTTTAAAAAAACTATTTCAAGCTTTTTATGAGTATTTTTTGTTGCTTGAGCTTGACTACTTTGAGTTTTGTGTAACATAATTTTTTTCTCCCATGCATTAAATTAAATAAAAATTGTATTTCTAGAAAGCTAATATATTTTTTTATCTTAAGATTTTTTTTTATAAATAATGTCAAATATTAAGATCATAGGAACCAATCCAAACCTTTCAAATGTCCCCCACGGGGACACTTGAAACTTGGGGATTGTGGAATTAATCAAAATAGAATAAATCAAAGTTTTTTGAACAAATATCAATCCATCCAATAAAAAAGAAGGATCAATGAATTTTTTATTACAAATTTAGTAAGGTGTTTACATTAGGCTGGAAATCAAAAAAATCTTATTATAATTTTTTCAATAACTTACTTTCAAATGTGTTAATTTAGAATCGTGAAGAAACTATTGTACATGATGCAAAGTTTTGTTAAGAAAGCAAAATTTAACCTTCAATGATGATCATTGCCAATGGAATCTACTTTACCCCTTGACACATGTGATCATGTCACCTCCACGATCATTGTGGCTTTCATCTCATACTTTATTTGAGCTTGTTGTTTCATTGCATATCTGGGAAGGTGACATACTCTAGCAACCAATCTTCCATCATGTCAGGTTGAATGCAGCATCCATGTGAGGGTTGAATTTCCAACGGCAAGGTCCTCCAAGATATAAATGGGGTTCTAAAATTTTCAATCTTCAATAAAAGTTATTGGTAGTGTAGAGAACATTAGAGCCCTACTATTTTTTTGAAATTTTTATTGTAAATGAATGTTAGATTTGGAAATATAACTTTTTTATTTAAATAAAAAAATCATTTATGAAGAAGTAAATAAGATTGGAATCCACACAATATTTGTATAAGTTGGGATTCCAAAATATAGAGCTTATATTTGCAATAATACTTTTAATTTTGGAATTTTTTCAAAATTTTAAGATGGAATAGAAATACAACTTGTTAAGTTTCATTTTTTTAAATCTTAAATAAATGATCAAAAATATTTATTTTGAAAGTTACAATCAAGGTTGACCAAGGTACATACACTTTGGGGATGCATGGACCCTTAAAAGGTTAAATATTCATTTTTAATCCAAAGATGGAAAGCTAGCTTATTTGGCATATTATTTGCCCTGCTTTGAAGTAACTACAACTAAAGCTGACCATGTTGCAAAATCATTTCCATCAAATCCTTGTCTCAAATGCAAAACTTCTGAAAATGGCACCACAAGGCTGATTGTAGATAAATCTATTTACAAGAATTTGAAAATTTATTGTTTATTCACATTGTGGCAAAAAAATAATATTAAGAAAATTGATGTGTTCTAAATCCATTTGGAATTGATGATGTTTTATTTATAACTATTATAATTTAGATTGTCCTTCCATCTTATATCTACTTCAACTTCACAGTTTTTTCAAGGATAAATAGATTATTTTTTGAAATCCTAGACCCTCAACTCAACTCCCCATCTATTTATTTTTAAATTCAAAATCAGCAATATAAACACAATAAGTTAAGAGGATTCAAAGTATTTTAACCTAATGTAGAAAGGTGCAAAAAAGTTTATTTTCACTTAATTGCTATTCCCTTTATCCCAAAATGATCCGACTGAAATCTTTTTTTGTGATTAAGTCTAAAAATAATATTATTAATCTCCCCAAGCACCCCAACACCCTAAATTTGGCCTTCCCCCAATTGACGTTTGACCATTATAATCTCACAAGTTGTATGGTGAAAACTTCTATGATTTTTTCCAAAGTTGATTTTGGGACAAAAACATTAAATGGAATCAGAAGATCATTTTAGAATGGAAGGAGTAATAGCTTGCAACGTATGCAGTCAAAGTTTTTTGAAATTTTCATATATTCTTATATTAGTCATAAATGCAACTATGTAAATCCAACTAATTTCTCATAAATGCAAATCCAACTAATTAGTAAATTCACTAATATTAGTTGGATTTGCATAGAAAATAATTTTTTTCTATTTTTTCTCTTTAAAATAGAACTACAGTGTTGCTTATGAATTTAATAATGTAATCATGAAACATTGGTTATCTGGTTAGTTTTAAGTTTAAGAAAAACTACATTAATTTGATTTTGAAAAATAAAGTATTTATTTAATTAGACTAATTGCACTATAATTGAATAAATGATCATTTTGGAGATATTTTGTATATAAATGCTCTCAAAATTTTAGTAGGAGAAGGACTTCATGCCATTGATGTGATTCTATTCACTAGAAGAAATCTGTGTTTGCCTCAATAAAATCTACATGATGTGTTTGTTGAGGCAAACGCAAAATTTGCGTTGAAAAACGCAGATTCTGCATTTGCCTCGACAAACACATCATGTAGATTTGTTGAGGCAAAACGCAGATTTCTTCAAGTGATTATAAACCTCCTAGCTATCCATGGTTTGAAGAAGAGTGAACAAAAGATGAAGATTTCCAATATAAACAACTACACTAGAAAAGGAGCCTAGAAGTGCGAACTTGGAAGCCTGAGAGACTTAGAGTGCTAGTAGTTTAGGCCAAGAGGAGATAAATGCACAAAATTTCTTAGAAACATGCCTTAAATGTGGATGGAGTCCATAGATTGGATTTGCAGTTGCAATAATGGCACCACAGTTTGACCAACTAATAAAGGTCCTACTATTGTGTACCTATCATCGTTGCCTCCTTAAATATGGTATGTGGTTTAGGATAATTTTTTAGGATTAGATGCCCTAGGTAGGTTGATTGCATTGATAAAAAGGGGCTCTATTGATGACTAAAGTTGGGGAACATGTACTTTGTTGCTCCATCTAAGTACCTTCTATTTGGTCATTTACTTTTTTAATCAATTCAATTAAATCCTACTAAATTTGACATGATATTGCAAACTAGTAGGGGGGTTGGAAAAATCCATAAATTCAATGCTTAATTACAAATATTAAAGGTAATAATGTTTGCCTCATGAATTGAATTAGCATAAAATAAATAACAATTGGACCAAGACATTTTTTCTTTAGTTTTATGGATTGGTAAGCCCTCCAATCTTGTTCGCATGGATATCATGTATCCTAAAACATGTTTTATGCTTCCTAAACTATGCATATTTCTTTTCAACAAACTTTATGTCTACAAACTATAGTGTTGAGCTACATTGTTGAATTGAACATTCTTCATTTTATCACTTACCATGGACTGTGCTCATCCATGTTGTCACCATCATTATAGTCACTTCATCAATGCAAAGGATGGGAGCATGCATAAACTTATTTTTCTAGTGACTGAACTTATAAAAATAGCAAATGCTTAGTATAGGTGCTTGCAATTTACATACTTGACAAACTTTCAGATTGAGGCAACCACCATTGAGGCAAAGTCAAGCTAAGTGTAAGCATGAAATTGCAAAATCTGAATTGATACACTTTGTTATTTGGCTCCATTCCAAATTGCATGGAAATGATATCTTCAAGACTCAGATAGGATAAGAGATTTACCCTAAACATGGTGGCTTTCATGTTTTCTACACTCTCCATTGGTTGTAATGGGCGTCTATGAGAACTTTCTCAGTCCTCTAAATATTTTTTCCTTTGCACATTAAGGGAGGGCTTTCTTGCATGCATTGATCTTCAATGATTCCAAATAAGAGGCTCAAAATGCTTTGATCCAAATAACTTGTGTGGCAACATTGCAATGCATTCATGAAGTTAAAAGTTTGTTTTATGAATAACAATATCTCATATCGCGAGATTTGTGCTAAGCAAGATCAATCAAACATCCATAATCTCCAAGTGGCTAGGAATGTGTGAGTGTTTAGATGAAAATGTGTTCCGTTTCAGTGAAATAAAAACTTCGTCTGCTTCCAAATACGAAACTCTAGTCATTTTACTTAGGCTAGCTTTTGCAAAAAAATTGGTCCATAATCCATAAAAATAATTCATCTCTTTATTTTTAGAGCTTGCTCTAATGATTCCATTCTAGACATGCCTATATTTAGGTATATATGATAGTTTGACAATCCTCTTCAAATCATTAGTTGTTGCGATAAACAAATCCATGTTTTGTTTACCAAAACCATGTAGCTACTTGTTATGAATCATTTCAACTACGTTACATGAAGGCATGTTGACTACTTCAACAATACTTAGTTTATGCAAAGACATGCAAAATGAGGGATTCAACCTTTTTTACTAGTGGAAATGTTCTTTGTGCATCATGTTTGAAAGCATTCTATATGGAGCATAGCAAATGGCTTAGCAAACATATTACAACTAAATTTTGATTGGTGTGGAATCATCACTTGAGATTGCTATCATTGGAAGTGCACACAAAATGAAATGAAACAAGACATGAAAGAATCTTTATTTGGACTTTGAACAATATAAATGGATTCCAATGGAGACAAGCTAAAAGACAAATATAAGTGGCACCAAACATCATGCTTAAGAACAAAAAAACTATACAAATAACAAGCATCATTTATTAAATTTGCCATGTTATTTCCATGTGATTTTTCTTTCTTCAACATTATATATTGTGGCACTTTATAAGGTTTGTTACTTAGCTTGTTTCTAACAGGATATATTTTTGTTCAAAATCTAAATCCAAACTTAATTGTGATATTTTACGTGCTTCAAGAAAATAATAAACTTCAGTTCTAATTTCACACCAATTGAGAAGTTATTATAGTGAAAACACCTATTCTTGTCTTTGTACCCAATTCCAACATGATGTACCAACACAATACATTCTTATTAAGAAAATATGCACCCTTGGTACATCGTGATGGAATTGGATACAAGGACGGGAATGGGTGTCTTCACCTTATATAATGAATTTTTGTCACAATTCTGACTTGGTGCAAATCTTTTATGAAGATGATGCAACCAAACCCAAGTAGAAACTTACTCCTATCTTCACTACCAATGTTATCATCCCCATAATATACACTTGGGATCTGGATTGGTTTATACTTCTTTCTTCTTTTTGCCTAGTAAAAACTAGTCACCTTCATAACATTGTAGGATGTTAAAATAGTCATACAAAGTGGATTTTACTTGATGAATTTTGTGTTATGCAAAGTAATTGTAAAAAAAAACACCCTATTATGTGCCGTATCAATTTTATATTCTTCACTTCTCTTGGCTAATTTGGGGCTTCTAATTGTAAATACGGATTCCAAATTTCCAAATTTCATTATGAGTAAAAATTTAAAAAAATTATTGCATTTTTTATAGGGATACATTCACCCCTGCACGACCCACTTCATATGACCACTTTAATGCCCTACCTTACCATTCAAAAGCCTTTATGTCCACAGCCTTTCTTTCATGCACCCTATAAGGTAGTATGCTCTTAACCCTAGACCGCCCAAGAGGACAAAAACTGTCCTCACATAGTTTTAAGTAAAATTCAAAGTATTGTAACTTTTGCATCCAATGTCCAAATTCAATAAAACTAGTTGGGAAAGTTGAGCCTTTTCTTCTAGTTTGTGTGGTAAAATTTTCAGATCAATTCAAGAGGTAATGATTTTCTGGAAGCCAATCAAAGTTCACAGGCTCAATTAGATTCACCAAAGTGCACTTCATGGCTGCAACTTTGGGGTCTTGTATCTCCTTCATCAAATTTTCAATTTCAATAAAATTTGTTGGATTGTGTTTCCCTTGAGTTCTAGTTATTGTGGTGAAATTTTCATGTCAATTCAAGTTGTTTTGAATGATTGGAAGCAATTCTAAATTCTAAATCCTGCCATTTATGGACAATAGTGAACTTTGGCGGCTTGTATCTTCTTCATAAAATGTCCGTTTTCAATAAAAAAAAATTGTAAAAGTTGCGCATACTAGTCTAGTTTGTGTGGCTAAATTTTCATATCCATCCCAAAATTTATGAATGACTGAGAATCATTTTAGTAGAAGGAGGTTCAGACCAAGATGTGTTTTTTGCAACTTTTCTTGCCTATTTTCGACACTTGCAAGCCATTTTGCAAACACATTGAGTCAATTGAATGATATTTTTTTTCACCAATGTGTTTGTATCCTGGTTTTGAATCACTGTGTAGTTTAAAGTTTTTTCATTTGATTAGGTTTAGAAATCAAATTTGGCCTCTAAATGTGTTTTTAGGAAAATTTCAGCATTCTTTTTCAACACTAAAACATTATAATCTTGCAATCTACACGGTCAAATGACTTCAAATTTGATCCATGACATCTACAACATGTTTAATACATGATTGTACGGTTAAGATCTTTATTACTTAGTCACATTTAGATTTATAGCACTTCAAAAGCTAGGATGTTTTTTTACCCAAAACGTCCATGGGCGGTCTAGGGTTAAAGCGACCATTTAAGGGCTGGTCCGCCTTTTTCACAGGCTTTCGTGGACGAAAATATTTTAAGATCATTTTTCAGAGAAAGAAAAATGGATGTGGTACCTAATACAAGTGGTTTTGTATTTTTCCAAGCATTTTTGAATTACTTATGAATTTTCAAAGATTCAGGGCATAGGCACCTATTTGTGACCATAGGTCTTCCAAAATCTGTCCACTTGCAACTTGTAAAGAGATGTGCAGAAATCAAAGACAATGATTGGCTCTTGCAATAGAAAAATCATTTTTCCTCAATGCATTCAATTGCTAAACTGGTCCATTTAAGGATCACCCCATCTCCATTCTTCACCTAAAAATAGGGGCGGTTCCAAGAAGATGGGCGCTTTTAGAGCACACTACCTTACATCACATTGGAGGCGCATTGAGCCTCCACCTGTCCATTTAGTTACTAATGAAGTATGGTTGGATGTCGAATATTTCACTTTATCAACTGCAGAGTCAGGACATTGATAGTGCATGCTGATGAGTGATTTTGGAGTTCAAAGGGAAAAAAAGAAAAGAAGAAGTTTGTAATACATTTGCCCCACCCTGCCATTTGCCATGTTTCGTTGATGATGCTCTGATATTATGAACATGGGATGATTTTTAAGGTATGTGCCATTCCAACTTTCAGTTGTACCTTCCCCCTT
Source organism: Antitrichia curtipendula (assembly GCA_951230915.1). Taxonomy (NCBI): domain Eukaryota; kingdom Viridiplantae; phylum Streptophyta; class Bryopsida; order Hypnales; family Leucodontaceae; genus Antitrichia; species Antitrichia curtipendula. The sequence goes on along the minus strand of OX579636.1, from coordinate 20,029,078 downwards.
TTGGTGCTTTTCTTAAGCAACAATGAGGCTGGTTTGTACATTTGTACACTGAATGCCTGCTCAGGACCTTGTGCAGATGTGCAGTATACCATGGAAGTTTATTAACTTACATCTGTTTCAGTAGTTGCAGACGTATTGATGTTACCATGTAAACAATAATGTGCTATTATGCTGTTGTACACTTACAACCAACTTAACCCCTAAATGACCGGGGGTGCTTTTCAAGCCCCCCCCCCAAAACACCAAAAACTGTCATTCGTGGATCATGCATTGACCAGAAATTTGAAAAGACAAAACATTTCTCTAAAGTAAGCTTACATAACATTCAGTAGCAGAAGCAAAGTCTGCCTTCCCTCTGACAGAATGGTGCCGAATATTCGGCACCATCAGTAGCTAACAAACACACATCAAAATTTGTCTGACAAACTCTGTTCAGAAGCAAGCAAGAGGCGGTTGGTGAACAAACTAAGAACACTCAAGGCTAACCCAAGCTGGATTACTAAAAAATAATGCACTCAACCGGATTAGTAAAAAAATTGCACTTAACTAGGTTAGCAACAGAATAAGTATTTTGAATAGAATTTTCAAGATAAAAGCATTCAATTTTGAACTCTAAGTTGCAACTTCCTCACAGCATTTTGAAAGCCACTCATGATTCATGACTTTACAATGAGAAGACAACTCTTTATATACATATGGGGTGTTAGGAGGTAAAACAAACAATGTGGGACATATAAATTAAAATTAGTAGGAGTTCAATCACTCATAGTTAAGTCAAATTAAAACAAGAATTGTATTTAAAATAGAATTTCAGACCTCATTTAGTCATAGTAGAATAACTTTTTTCAAAAAAATTTGAACTAGAAAAAGTTAAAACATCAAGTTAAATTGCATATCCAAAAATCCGTTTGATATTTCAAGCCTCCAATTAAAAGTTATAGATAAATTTCAAAGAGGAGTTGGAAGGGACGTTTTCTTTTACATTTTCAAACATCCTCTTTGAATTTTGTCCATAACTTTTGATTGGAGGCTTGAAATATCAAACGGATTTTTGGAGATAAAATTTAAATTGATTTAACAACTTATACTTGTCCAAAATATTTTGAAAAAATTTATTCTACTATGACTAAATGAGGTCTAAAATCTTACATCAAACATGATTTTTACATTTTGACAATGAGTGGTCAAGCTCTCATTTTCAAATTATCCCATATCCTTTGAGGAATCATAATTGACAATTAATTTCAATATAAAAATGACAGCTCCAACCTTCCTTACTACAAATGTCTTTATTGGTCCATCACAATTGTTTTTGTTGGCTACTTAGGGTTAAATGACATTGGGATAGGGTTTTCAAGATTCTTGGCAAATCATCTTAAGAATTTTGATGGCCCAGTTTGAATTGTTTGGCTGGTTCAAGGTTTTGCAAAAAGAATAGTATACATAAATCTATTGCCACGATCTTGGTGCTAGGTACTGAAACTTATTTTAATTCTCAGGTTGATGTTTTTCGTGGATGAGGCCTCCAAGGAGGGAAAGACAGGCTCTCTTAAGGCTACTGAATGTTATGTAGGAGGTTGTTAAAGCAACTCTTTAAGAGCTGATTGCATTTTCAGGGAGGCTAAACTCCTTGAAACGGTTTTCAGTAAATTTTACTAGAAAGAAACATAGAATTGGCATCTAATCCAAGTATTTCATGTTTTATGGACCTTCAAAGAATTAGTTACAAATGCACTAGTTTCTAAAAGCGATCCCCTCCTAAAATGTACAATGTTGGTACATTCAAGAAAGTAAAATGTACCTCTGTGTTAAAGGTCGCTTTTAGAGACAGGTCGCTTTTTACAAACCCCTACCTTAACTTGAATAGGACAAAAGTGCAATAGATCATTATGGCAATGTGCGGAAACAATCTCTTGGGGCAACAAGGGGGACAACCCTTTGGGGCCCCACCAATTGAACCTTTTTCTTGTTAGTAACTTCACCTCTAAATGACCAAGGTGGTTCATTTCTTCTAGTATCAAATTCTCACTGGTCACTTCCTTCGACTTCAATTTTGCAAGGGCTACAAGCTTCCTCTTTCAAAGACATGCTATTTTTGAAACTGAACTCCAAATTCCATTGCTTTGGGTAGACACTAATGATGGAGCATCAGATGTTCTCTACGGCCATCCTCAAAGTGATTCCCCCCACACCATGTCCAAGCATTCCAAGCCCCTCAACGTCCAATTCTAAAGCGATACATGCTTTGTCCAATATCATACCTAATTCCAACAATTTGGATATTGGCTTAGGATTCAAAATGGCAAGGGGCAAAAATAAGACAATTTCATGAAAGTGGTGGCTACATATCCACCTTTTATTTTTGCACATTGGTTGCCGATCTTCTCAATATTTTGTCCGGTTTTGGATCTCCATTTTCACGCTTCAACTATTTTTTTTCCTAAATGCACTAACTAACAATGAACTAACCAGCTCGGTTTTCCTCAAACATTGGATAGGGGAATCCAATTATTTCGATTGTATAGGAAAATACATCAATCATAGTGTGTATTAAAACCAACAATGAAAGGTATGAAAATTGGTCTATATTATAATGTTCTTTATAATAATATATAATTGTGAAGAAAATCTCAAATTTTTGATTTTGTATTGTCTTTGAAATTAATATTCTTCCATTTTTCTTTAAAACTCACAATAATTTCAAATTTTAACCAATTTTGTTAATAATTTATAGGAGACTTTTATTTTTGTTTGTAAAAAAATAAGAAATCATTCATTTGGAGATGCAAAATAGATCATAACATATAGATGAAGGATAATGAGAATGAAGATATGGTCCTAGACTTGGGCGTTTAGTGGAATAAATACAATCTTCTAGCTTCTATTAATTTTCTTCCATTCATTGGAAACCATTTGGTTTTTTCACTATCTACCGATATTCTACATTTTCTTCAACATTCTAATGGCTTTACTACACCCACACATGATTTATGTGATTTTCATATCTCGTGGAAGCTTGCACACAATTTCTATCATTCAATTAACTTATTGAAATACAAAAGTACACACACATATATAGAGAGAGAGACACACACACACATCCATATGCAAATTTATACATGAAATCATTTCAATTGCTTCAAAGTAGCTTGCATGTAATTTACATCATTCTAATAATCCTACAAAATCTCAATCATTGTTTATTTTTTTGGACAATTTCTTGCACATTGTGATAGGTCCTTAAATGCTTACATATGATTTATGTTGTTCAAATAACTCCACATATGTTTACAAACAATTTATTTCAAAATGATAGCCATCCACCTAATTGTGTCATATTCCATCTGCTTTTTTTTTCTAAAACTAACACAATTGTGTTAAAACTAGTACTCCGTGCAAAATAGCACAAAACCTTTTTATAACATAGGTGACTTTTATCTTATAACAATTGCATACAATTTCTTTGTTCCTTTTCTACATTGGAATATTCGTTCCATTTTCACACCCTTGTAATTCAAAGACCAAATAAGGAACCAAATAAGGGGGATTTTTTTATATGATTTCACTTCAGTAATTGTTTAAATGTGTTTGATTCCTAGTTGTTTTTTGCTAAAATTCAAAATCAGGTTGGAAAAGAAAAACAATCCATCAAACACCCTATAACTTTTTAACCCACCCTTTGATATTGGACATCAGTTTTGAAAGGAATGCAAGATATTCAAAATAAATAAATTTATCCATTGATCTTCCTTTAGTGCAGAAAGAAATCTTCATTGGACTACTACTGAAGTTATTTACATCCACGAATATGAATGAAAAATGCAACACACAAAGATGAAAATTCATGTCTCTTGTTCAAAAGGTGTACATGAGATCCTAAATCATCCCAAGATTCTACTACTCCACTATATTACTTTCATTCTCAAATATTGTAAGATTACTAGTGTCAACTATAATTCTCTCCAAGTTACTTTTTTGTGCCGACTTTTTCACTCCGTAAAGAAACCCGGAACGAAAGTTGGGGAAGGGCCGCCTGATGGAATCTCTCGTGGAGCACGTGACAGCATCCTCAAATCCCAAACCAACGACCGAATATCCGTCCAATATCCGTCCAGTATCCGTCCAGTAGGGCTCCCGTCCGTCGGCTCAGCTAGATTCTCCAGACTAGCCAATTGGATTTTAAGCACGTGGTGCTATCGGATCCTTCCCACTTGGCTGGAATGAGGAGGGATCTCGCGAACTTTCTCGGACACACACACACACCCGCCCTGGAAATCTTGGGGTGGGTGGGTGGGTGGGTGGGGCCCGCTGCAAGTGGTTCTTTGTGAGCCAGTGCTCGGGATATTTTTTTTGGGAGGATTATCGACTGAAGTACTTTTTCCTTGAAATCCCATATTGAACTCTTTTTTTTCAAGCATCGCGTCTGGTTTTCTCCTCTTTTATTTTTTTACTCCAAATAGAATTTTTATAGATTTTTTTACTAGCTTTTTTTCTAATGTTTTTTTTTCAATTGCAGACGTTTTCTCCCCCAATTCCATGGCCTAACAATGAATCTAACAAGCAGTTCTCCTTGAACATTTGTCCCCATCATGACCAAGAAAGGCCTCCCTTTAATTGGTGGTTGATTGGGCAGGTCTTTGAATGCACCCTTCCAGCTCGATCTACACCACATTGCCCCGTCATTCAGATAATAGCGGCCCTGATGAAATCTCATCACCATCAACTCTTTCCAAATGGTCAATTTTAGTTTAAAAAATATCTATGTTTTCTATTGTATACAAATTAAAATGTCAAAGATTCAAAGTACCTATTTTCCGAGCTATTTTCATGAGATTTTACATTTCTCTAGTTCTCCTACTCAGAAAATTTTCTATGCTTTTTTCTTCCAAAGATACTTTCTTTGTAAAGGTATATATAGTAGACATATTTTTTTTATGTTTAATTTTTTTCCTTCTAATTTTAAAATACTCTAGAAAAAAATCGTGAATATGGTGCAAATGCTACAAAACAGCGGGTGGGGTGTTTGGTGTGGTGTGGTGTGGTGGCGGTTCTTGCAATGACCCACCAGGTTCATGTCTAGAGGTCTATTATTTTTGGTTAGCCCGGTCTCTCCTATTCTATCAGTGTTTTAACCACTTGAGTCAACCATGTCCTAGTTGGGCGTCCCAGACCCCTTATTCCGTCCTACAGTGTGGATGAATCTCAGAAAAATTAGTTAAGACAGAATGTAAGTCATTCTAGAACCACTCCTTCAGTTTTAGTTTTAAAAAATAATAATTTATTTTGGAAATGCAAAATCTACTAACATTTGTTCAATACATAGATGAAAATTCATTTCTTCATCAAAAGGTATGTGCCTTCATCCCAAATGAACAATATTGTCTCGAGATTTTTGTAGCAATTTAGTGATTTCATAGCAATTGAGCAACCGTTAGTTTCATAGAGAATGGGGGAATATATTGTAGACCCATTCTTTCGGAATAATTGTATTGCATTTGAGCAATTTTTGCTCAAAAATCAAATAATTCCCATTCTTGACTACTGTACTGATATTGTCAATCCATAAATCTGACACTTTCTTTGAATTCTGAGTTGCCACTGACTCTTTTTCACAATATTTGCTGTAAATATGCATGATACAATACTGCCATATTCCTTGAAAATAAGTGCCCAACTTGCTACACAACACTGACCCAAATTTGAAATTGATCTCACTATCATCAAAATACCATCAAAGTCTCACCGAATTATGAGGTACAGAATCAAACCGTAAATGCTCAATCATTCACCTGGAGTGCTGACGGTGGCTTTGAAAAACGCACTTCCCGCACACGTAATATTCTTGGAGGAAAATTGGAAATAAATGACCGAGTAAAATATCAGTGGAAAGGAGAAATAATGCTCTAACTTACATGAATCAGCTTTTTATAAATTGGAGGATTACATACTCGAGGAGATATACAGTTAGTTGTTATGATTTCAAGAGAATTGATTGTATTCTAACTTTTGTTCTAACTTAGCACGTAGGGAATCACATAGCAGCAATGACAAATAGGTCAACTGGACCAGTACTGTGACCCACACTAAATAATAATCTGCGCGCATTTCGCGCCCATTGTGCATACTTCTCAACGCAAATTCTCGGTATGGGAGTCATCCTGTAGCGACGGGGCACGGTCACCCTTGCAACAATGCATCCTTGCTTCGTTTTTTTCGCTTCCTTGTCCCTCCGGACAGTCGGTCCTTCGCCTGGGGTATCATAACTGAACTTATCACTGCTGCAATTCATCCTTCAGCTCCAACGACATTTATAACTTTCATTTCCGATTTGTGTTCCAAACCAAACACAAAACACAATGCATCCTTGATTCTTCGACTCAGTACAGTTGCATGGAATTGCAAGTGTCGTCCCCTTCGGTCCCCCAATCGGCAGATCGCGTCGACACTTGCCTAATCCAGCCATGAATTCGATCCGTTCAACTGCGACTGTGAACAGTGCTTCCCAAATAAGTCACGCTTGTAACGGAAAAAGCAGCAGTGGGCGGCGACTGAACTTCGATCCATCCGTCCGTCTTCTACCGCAAGTAGCCCATCTGCCCATGTGGCTTTGTCCATACTGCACTGTTGGTTGCGCTGACTCTCTCTGCCCAACCGCAGGTTTACTTAATATGGTCCTACCCTTTCCATACCTTCCATCTTCATCCAGCTTGGCCGTCCCCAAATACGGTTCATCATCTCAAATGGAGATGCGCCAGCACCACCCGCAAGTCTATTGATACCAAACTTGCGAGCCTACGAATTGCCTGCGTTCGGTGTGATCTGCGTGCCTTGACAACCGGGACATTATTCTATTCTGTGGGAGAGTCAACACGACTCCGCCTGACTTCTAAAACAGGATACTATCTCCGGGATAGCATAAAGTAGTACTTAAAAAATCGGACACAAATGAAATCTCAAGAATAGTATAATTGAGTCATCCGATCCGCCGGACGGTGAGGTGGTCTGAGCAATCAATAAAGCCAGTTGGGCATCCAACGGATCGACTCGATGCAGTCCCCCTGAAAATGTGTATGGCTGCTCCGCATGCATCCCTTCAATTGGCGCTCCGAGCTTATATAGCGAATCTGTCAGGAATGAGTTCTTGCCTGGCAATGGGGACTTGCTGATCGTCGATCCTTGGCTGGCAGCCTGTCATGGCTGACTGCCTGGCTGCCTAGCGGGTCTATTTAGTGGTTTCAAGTGGCCATTTCAATTGAGTGCTTGCAACTCTGGGTCCTGTGACGACGCTGTTATGACACGATCGGGACAGTGAGGTTTCAAGCAGCTTGTGGTCATTACTGCACAGCATGAGGATTCAGCTTATTGTCATTCCAGCGCACAAGGTTCTGGTTTTGCATTTCGGCGTCTGCACTGGATTATCGACGAGACGATTCTAATTTATATTTAACGGCTATTCGATTCTCACCACTGGAAGCTCTTTGATCGACGGCGATATTGACTGGGTTTGTGTTCGGGTTATTGCGAATCTAGCTAAGTCTGTATTGCAGACTTCGGTTTTGCCTGCGCTTGGATTTGTGGTATTAGCTTCTGTGCGGGGTTGCAAGCTTGTTAGCTTGCAACGTCGCTTGCAACAGACTCTGAAAAGGCTTGAAGAACGGGTTGGCTTAGTGGATTCGATCTGTATTCGTTATCTTCATCCATTTTTGTGTTGGAACGCATTTACTATATTGTGATGCTTGGAGCTCTTGAAATTTTGAACAAGCTGGCTTGTTGGTATGGATTTGGATTTGTTATCTTCAGCCATTTTTGTGTTGGGACGTGTTTACTATATTGAGATGCTTGAGGCTCCTGAAACTTTGAAGCTCCTGAAACTTTGAAGCTTCTGAAACTTTGAAGGTGACCTTCAGATGAAAAATGATTGAATTGTTGCTTGCACAATCTCTTTGTTTTGTTGTGTATTTTGAAGTATTGTGATTGGATTTGAGTTGGGTTTCTAGTATTGTGATTTGATTTATAAATCTATTGGATGCTTTTGCCTTAGTTGCAAGTGTGAAGTGTGTTACAATGTATGATAAAAAAATTCCAAATTTTTTTTATGCAGATTTGCTTAAGTTTGAACTTTAATAGATTGTAAGTATTTTTTAAGATGTACCTTTGTCATTTTGATATGTTGCAGTGGATGAAGTTCTTAGTAGAATGGATACATTACTGAATGACAAAAAAATAGTAGAAGTATACAAGTGACAATTTGTGGTACCACATTGTGATCCTTGAAGCTTTTATCAAAGTTGATTACTGAGAAGAGAAAGTTTAACAATGAAGGTGAGGTTGTTTTTTTAAGAAGAGAATTTGATCTCTTTCTAGACTATTTGTTGTAGTAAATTTTATTGTTAATTTTTAAGTAACATTCTCTACAAAAAATATTGATAATATATAGTATGCAATATTGCTTCATTTCAATAATTAGCTAGAAGTTTAGGATAGTTGCAAGAAACACGTATCCTATTTTTTGTCTCTTTGCCTTTGGATGGGTACTTTTTGGCTCATAACTTTTGCATACTTTGTCTGGTTGGTGTGAAATTTGGAACGAAATTAGTTACAAAAATTTCAAACATTCTGTAATTTTTTGGATTTTTTCAAAATTAGTTTACTATTTTTAAGCTGCCCCCGATCGGGTGTTTACCTTAAGCATTTTGGGGGATTTTAGTCCTATTTTCGACCCAAGAATATGAATTGGAAGCCACAAATTGGACATGAGGGAGGTTTAAGGTCCTTACAAGGATTGACAAGGAGATTTTGTGAAAAAAAGGATATTAGAGTTGCTCGTAGGGGTTCAATGTGACCGTCTTTTGTATAGAAGTCCTAGAGAAGAAAAAAATTTCTTAAGAAATTTTTTAGTGCAATGAGAGGCTTTCACTGTCAGTAAAAATGACTTTTGGGGGGGCAGGGGGTTGTTGAATTCTTTTCCCATTTTTTAAAAATGAAAAGGCACACAGACCCTTTTTTTGCTATTTTTTGGCATTTTTGAACGACAATGCCTTCAGTAGTATCCCGCAACAGTCCATAGTACTATTGAATACTCATAAGTGCTCCGCAATGGGACCTCATTGTCGTACGCCACCCCGCTTTAATGCGCTTACTATTGTACTTGCTACTTGTCAAAATCGCAGCTCAATTGAAATTCGAAACCAACGATGGAGATTGCCACTGAAGTGCATCGACACAATATTTGTAGTATCGATAGTACTATCAGTCCTATGCCCCCAAAACGCATTTTTGGCCAAAAATCGTGAAGTGTTTCTTGCAACTATCCTTTAAAAAATATTAACTGAATTTAGCATACCAAAATAATCTGTAGTCAATATATATAATCTATTTGTCATACTTCTATTTTTAGATTGTCTAGTCTGCATTGTAAAAGTGCCATTTAGGGCAAATATAGATTTCATTAATTTTGTACTTATATAAATTTCAAAAACCTAAGATTGGTTTAGATTTTAGATCGTACAGTTTGAATTGTGAAAGGTCCAATCTATAATAGATGTAGATTCATATTTTTAAGAATGAAGTAGATTTTAGACTTCTATAACTATTGTACATTTTAGACCGCTTGGTCTAAACTGTAAAAATTGCCTAATCTCTATCCCATTTTCATAAAGAGCTCTTCTTTCATCTTGTAACTCGCAAATTGATTAAGTGTCTATTAAAACTAATAGCCTTTGGTTGCTAGCTTCAATAGCCATTTACTTAATTTGACTTGATTGAAATTTAATTTGGCTTATTTGAAACTTAATTTGTTTCAATTAAGTCAGTCAAATTAAATCCAATTAATCCAAAATTCCGTGGCTTGGTTGGATTTAATTTGAATTAATTGAAACAATTGTCAATTAAACACACCGTTTATAACGTTAAAAACTGTGGATACAATGGTCCATGTGTTAAAAAAAAACTAAAAGAATTGCGGACACACTTTATGTCGCAAAAAATAGTCATGGCCTAACTATTTTTGTGAAAGCCAGACCAGCTGACTACTCATTTTGGCCACCTAGTTTTTTGCATTGGAAATACTGTACTTTGACGCTCTTACCGTATGAGAATTGAACATGACTACAGTGACTGTGAGACTTTGTCCACTCCAACCAAATCCCTAAAGTTGTGTAGTGTGAATGCGATTGTAGATAGGCTTTGAAAACTTGGATTCGGGTGGCTGCCATATTCTCCGAGACAAACACTACGAGACAGACGACTTTCTAGCAGCAGGCAAAGTTCCTGTAGTTTATAGCCCATGTGCACACCAGCAGACGAGCCTACGGCCAGCGGCAGCTTTGCTATCAATCAAGTGCACCTTTGATGAGACAATCGCCACTCTTGCACCCCACCGCAAGTTACAGTACCCTCTGCCTTTGTTATTTGTTTTATTTGGGGGGTGCTTGTCTGTTTGTTGACAAACAGTGCAAGTCAAAGTGCATGCAACAAAGAAAGCCATCCCAAGCTTTCGTACAGATTTGGTTGAAGTAAGCGTAACAAGTTATGATGTCGATGAAGCTGCAACTGAAGTTACTCGACATTCCGTGACGGATTCCAGTTGATGACTATTTGCCAAAGAGCATCTTCACAAGGACACTCGGCTTTGACTTGCAACGCGCAATCTTGAGCGTCAGTTCCAATGGACAGTAACTTGCATACAAGATGCACCCGCAGTGGTGCCGGGAGAGGGCAACGTAAGAGCGCTCCTTGCGGATATGCAATAACTTATCCCGTAAACGACGCGTAGGACGTTTCCCAGACCCATGAATGACAAAAGAATATCTCTCCATGCAAGATAGAAGTGCAACTATTCCTCCTCCTCCAAATTTTGTGTGAAAAGGAAAGTTCTTCTACAGTAGTTTGATTTTCAATGAGTGCTTCTGCATTTTTTTTAAACCAACAATTCACACGGTACCGAAACAGAGCATCTCCAGGTGGTTGGCTCGTCCTTTAAGGGTTAAGAACGTAAGTGAGAAAGCTTGAAATGGGGCAATCAGAAGCTCTAACTATAATGATTTGTTCAATTTTTTTCTTCAAATTTTACTTACCAACTTCTTGGATTCATTTTTATTTATTTATTTATTTATTTTTGGTTGGTCAAAAATTCTAACTTTCATTTCTATGTGTGTGAAAAACAACATTGCAGTAGCTTCCATTACATGTTTTTCAGCCCCTGTGGAGGGCTGCGAGTTCCCCAGGGTTCCCAGAGTCTAAAGCTCTGGAACTGCGCCGCAGCAGCTGCGTGACATGGCACAGTGACTGCCACGTCATACAAAAAAATATTTAAAAAAAAAAAAAAAAAAATTGTTCATCTTGTTTTTCCATTTTTTAATTTTAAGATTTTTTTTTTTTTTTAATTTTAAGATTTTTTTTCTGACAGCGGCCGTTCTTTTGCTGCCAGGGGAACAGCACCGGGAACAGGCCCGAAAAGGCCCTCCAGACCCCCCAAAAATCATCTTATGCTAGTAGCTTAGGCAACTCTCTGCCTAATAGTTAATGAAAGTGAAAAAAATAATTTGGAAGCTAAAAAAATAATATATTAAGATTCAATTGTTTTTAAATATTTTAAAATAAAGTTAAGCATTCACTTAAAATATTGTTGAATAATAGCAATTGGCATAAACAAAAGAAGAAGAAAGATGACCAAAAAAAAGCTAAACCAAAAGCAATGAAGTATATATTAGAAGAAAATTGAACTCTAAAAGATGTCGCTTTGTAATGCAAAAATTTGGGTGGGAAGAGCCTTTTCAAATCACTACTTGGGCCAAGAATTGCATGATGAACTAAAAAAATTGTCACCATTACTCAATCCATCTCCATGATCTCATAAATCGCATGATGGTTTCATAATGGAGGATGGAACACACGCCTCCCATAAATTTCTATTTGCCAAGTGGCCACAAGCAATTCTATGTGGTGGTTGCAATGAAGATGTGCCCATCCTCATCTTCATTCAGTTAATATCAAGGTTAGTATTAAAATTAGTGAGAAAACTCAAAGCCTCTTTGTAGGTTCAATTTCCTCCTAATGAAATTATACACTTGAATGTGTGCTTGTATGAATATCTATACTTCAACTTTCCATTCTGTTCAATTGAAGAGAATGTCATTAGATGATTTTTGGGGGGTCTGGAGGGCCGTTTCAAGCCTGTTCCCAACGCTGTGCCCCTGGCAGCAAAAGAACGGCTGCTGTCAGAATTTTTTTTTTTGAAAAAAAAAAAAAAATCTTAAAATCTTAAAATCATAAAATGGAAAAACAAGATAAACAATTTTTTTTTTTGAATTTTTTTTGTATGACGTGGCAGTCGCTTGGCCATGTCACGCAACTGCTGCGGTGCAGTTCCAGACAGTTTCAAAGTCTGGGAACCCTAGGGAACTCGCAGCCCTCCACAGGGGCTGAATAACATTTAATGTATTTGACAACATTCTTGCAACTTTCTATTTTGTTCAATTGAAGAGAATGTTATTTGACAACATTCTTGAGTAGGAGTCCTTTGATAAATGAGCCATTTTCTAATTATTCCATTGGCCCTCCTTACCACTCAATCTAAAAAATGCTTCAAAACAAGAATGTGAAGATCTAATTGGAGTTTTTTATACTTCTATTATATTCGCAATCATGAAGTAGAGTCACCCCTTCAATGAAAATCTATACTATTTAGGGTTCCTTGAAATATTTTAAAACTTTAATTTTCTTTGAAAATACATATTTGGATGTGAACTTGGAACAATGATGAAGAAGGAAATATGTTAATTCAAAAAATCTATGAAACTTATGTAGTCATGGGGGCTCTTTCAAAATTAATTAAAAATATTAATAATTTTATTGACATTTATAAAAATAGGTCTCCTAGATAATTTCACAAGTTGAAATTGCACTAGACTTTCAAAGCATATGTAATATTGCCATTCAGTCAAATTATTTTAAAATAAAATTGAAATAAGTTAGGAATTCATCCAAGTTGCTCATACAATTTTTGAATGGTTGCTACTACTTTCATCCAAGATGGACACATTTATCTAAACCCTAGTTTTGACCTCCAAACCCAATACTCTCTACCTTGTGTGGTAGGGTTTGTTATGTGTCAGAGATGTATTTGGTTTCTGAAAGATTGTGCCTCAAAACAATCAAAATAGCAAGGCAATTTTTTTTGCAATCACTAGTAGAAAAATCGGCAACCAAAACAACCGAAAATTGTTGTTTGCACCTGTTGTTTCGGTCGCGTTGTTCTGGATAAAAATCAACTAAAATCTGTTGATTTCTTTTGTTGTTTCGGACAAATCCGAAAAAATAAATTTAATGTTCTAATTTTAGTTTTTTAATCCTTTTAATTAATTAATTTTTTGATTGCCCAAGTTTTTCGGACAGTTAAAAAAATATTTTTAAATTTAAAATGCCATGTAGGCAACCTCGCCATGCGGGCAGGCCACCTAGGCAACCCACCACACAAGCAGGGTGTCACCCATGAGGATTGAACCTTGGACCTCATGGTGGAGGTCCAAGGGGTCAACCATTACTCCATGTAAATCTTTGCATGTTAAAGTTATAAGTAGGATTTTATTTAACTAATTTTCTAATAATTTCTTGTTTGCTCTGTTAAATCAGCATGGTTTGGAGACCATTTTGACATAGTAAAGCAATTTTTTTCAAAAAACTTTGAACTCAGAAAAGTTGTAAAATCAAACTAAATTTCATTTCCAAAATTCGTTTGAAATTCAAGTTTCCAATAAAAAGTTGTAGACTAAATTCAGAAAGGATGTTTGAAAAAGTAAAAAAATTGTCCTTTTCAATCCCTCTTTGAATTTTGCCCATAACTTTTGATTGGAGTCGCGAAATCTCAAACGGATTTTTGGAGATGAAAGTTAGCTTGATTATGCAATATATTTTAGATCAAAGTTTTTGAAAAAAGGTAATTTACTATGCCAAAATGGCCTCCAAAGTTTGCTAAGTTTAAAAATGACACTGAATTGTGAATGGTTTCAAAAAAATTCCATTGTATAGTACCCTTCAAGAAGTCTTGCAACCACACTATAAACTCTAATAAAAAATTTGTACAAAAAATTTCTCAAAATTGTAATTAAGTTTGGTAAACCAATTAATCCATCATGCTCAAGGGTATAGATATAGTCATAATACAAGGATCAATTGATAAAATATAATTACAATTTAGAAATACCTTTTTAATAAAATTTGAGAAGGCAACACCTCGACATTGATTTCTTTCTAGAATAAAAATTTTCTTACATAATGTGCATTTTTTCACAAAGTGAGATGAGCACATTGATGTTTCTAATATGTTTGTACAATACAATTTGAAAAGTTCATTACCAATATTTTTCAATCAATTATTATGTAACACAATGAAAAGCACACAAAATAACTTACCAAAAAAGGGATTTAAAAAAAATAATTTGAAATTTTGTTTGTTGATCAAGATTGCATAAAATAGTAAATACAATAAATAATTTTGATAGTACATCCTTAAAATGATGGTATATTCTTCATGCCAACCAACAATCTATATATGGAGTAGAAAAAGGCAAATGGTATTACAAAAAATGAATAATTAAAAGGTAAAATTTAGGCAATTGCAATCTTCATATTTTAAGATTTCCACAAGATTTTTGAAATTACATTAGTATTGATGTTTGGTCTTTTTCTAAATTCCAAATTGTTTTTCATCAAATCCTTAGCATCCAAATGCCTAAAGACTTTTTCTGAGTTTCTTGGAATTTGTTCTATATTGAACAAAAAGCCAACATTTTGATACACTTCATCAATATTTTTTGAATAAAAATTGCACAAATTCAAATTAGACATATTAGAGATTAAATTGGAAAAAAAACACAACAATACCACTTATGGATTGAAAGATTATGTTGCTTGATAGAAAAAAAATTAAAATAGAATTATGCAAATGGAATTAAATTCTAGAAGATTTTGGAGGATTCCAAAAGATTTCATATTTCCTAAAATTCTGTTGATTCAGTCATTACACTACTCAAATCAACAAAAATTAGGCATTATTGTATTGATTTTCACAGAAAGTTCAAAAATCAATGAAAACGGTCATTCCAATGTTCCAAACAACAAAAATCAATCTTGTTATTTTGGTTTTGTTTTTCTAGTAGTGAATGTATATTTACAAATATTATCAAAAAAGAGAAACAAGACTAATTGAAGCAAATTAAATTTCTATAAATTAGACAATCCTTTAATATGTATACATTTTGTAACAAGTTAAATTAATAATTTTTCATAAATTTAGCCATCTTTTTAATTATTTATTTATTGGCTAAATTGCTAGGAAGCTACAGTATGCGCATTCAAGACCAACAAGCAAAACCTATTTCCCTACTTCTCACAATTCATGTTTGTTCCATCTCTATTGTTTTTTTCATCCTAACAAACTACAAATGAAACAACATTGATTAATCCCTCACTATCTAAAGGGACGAAAAATATCCTCACAAAATTTCAAATCTAATTCAAAGTGCTATAATTTTTTAATAGGGTATCCAAATTCAATAAAACTTGTTGGAAAATTTGTACTCTCTTTTAATTTGAGTGGTAAAGTTTTCAAATAAATTCAAGATGAATTAATATTTTGTAAGGCAATCAAAGTTCAACAGTTCAATTTGAGTCCATTAAAATACATTTAATAGCTGCAACTTTAAAGGCTTGTATTTCCTTCGTACAATGCTTGTTTTTAATAAAACTTGTTGAATTATGTTCTCCTTGCAATCTAGGTATTGTGGTAAAATTTTCATACAAATCCAAATTGTTTTGGATAATTGGGAGCAATTTGAAGTTCAAAATCTCTACATTTTTAAATTACAATGAACTTTGGTAGCTTGTTTCTTTTTCATACAATATTTTTAACAAATTTTTTAGAAAAATTGCACATACTACTCTAATTTGTGGCTAAAGTTTCATATCAATTCAAAAAGTTATGAGTGATTGAGTAGTATTTTACTAGGACGTTTAGCCTCAAATGTGTTATCTACAATTTTTTTTACTATTTTTTGACATTTCAAAGCCATTTTGCTAACACAATGAGTCAATTGAGTGATATTTTCTTTTACCAATGTGTTTGTATGCTGATTTTGAATCACTATATAGTTAAAAGTTTTTTCATTTGAATAGATTTAGAAATCAAAATTCATCTCCAAAGCATCTTTTTCTTATACTAAAGCATTATAATCTTACAATCCATGTGGCCAAATGATTCCAAATTTGAATTCCATCATCTACAATACATACACTACAAGATTGTATAGTTGAGATTACTATACCTTAGTGACATTTTGAACTATAGCACTTACAAAACCCATGATGTTTCTGAATCCCAAAAGGCCGTAGGTCTCGAAAGTTAAAAAAACTTTGTAATTTCAATAGGCTATCATCAACATATACACAACATTGTTGGGTGATTGCCTTTAGGATCCTTCCAACTATAATTAAGATCTTTGGAAGCACCATCAACTCCTATTAAAAAAAATAGACAAGCCATTATAATAAAGAAAATTTCCAAGTCACTGTACATTTAGAAACACGATTATAGACCCTCAACTTCAAACTTCAATAGATTGCTTCTTCTTAGGAATTTTCAAAATTTCCAAGTAGCATAGAAACTACACTTTAGAAGCTTCATTTTGTTAGTTTTGCTCAAAAGCAAAAGAAATCATTTTGAATGTCAAAATTAAGAATTAAAGGAAAGAAGCTCAAAGTATTGACATACTCTAGATAGTGTACCATTCTTTCATAAACTACCCCATATAAAATCAAAATACAACTAAAATGTCTCTAAACTTAAGTCAATCATATAGATATATCATGTAAATATAGCATCAAAGAAGTTGCAAAAAAAACACCAGATGAAAACCATCCATTTTTCAATATGCACAAAGCTTCTTCGACCATCCGAAGGAAACAAAAGCATCCTTGGCGTCCTTCCAGGGTTAAGGTGCTGCTACCTTAGAAACACAAACCAAAAACATATAAAGATGGTGCAACTTTTCAAGATTCGACACTGAAATCACCACTAAGAAATACAGTAATCTGTGAACTGAAGTATTCAGGAGAGAAATACCAATGCCTATCTATTATCAAAAAAATATTGTGGTGCAAAATCACCATATCCCTTGGGTGCACCTCTGCAGTCATGGACCGAAAGGATATAGTGATTTCAGAGAAGTGCAAAGAAATTGATAGTCGGTAAACAATTCCTTATGTATAGTGCAGCCAATCCTCGACCTGCAGACTACCGAGAGAAGATTGCGGATGAAAAACAAGCAGCTTTGTCCATGTAATACTAGCTGAATTTTTTAGTAGGGTCCTGGAATCTACCTTCTGTCGACGCACAGCCTCTTCCTCTTTGCTCCAGCGCCAACAAAAATCTAGAACATTACATCACTCACTGGTCATTCAGAAATGAACGGCTGAATCGTAAACGTTCGGTTGAACTGAAGGCAGCTTCACATGTCATTTGTTTCTGATAGAACAAAGTCAAGTCTTTAGAAATTTCAGTAATCAGATATACGAAGCATAAACTGTAAATCCCTGAGCAAATTGCATAGGATTTCATCTTTTCCAGATCCACCTGAAAATCATAATTTCGATAGATCGTACTGCATAGTAAAACCATGTTCAACATTTCGCATAAACTTTACACCTATGCAAACTCAAAAGCAATCTTTACAAGCACTTTTAGGGCAGTTCAGATTCTACAACACCGTCCCATTACACGATTTCAGCGCAGTAATCGTTCAAACAGTGCTCACCTCATCAGGAGCTCACTAACCAATTTGTGCTTCAGCTTATGATTACACTTTAAACACACTTTTAGCCAACCAGAATTTTAAACGGGCTTGTTTATCCAGCGCAGCCTGGTTCCGCGCTCCTCCAGTTGCCTGATCACCTCACAGGGCAAAGTCAAACGCAACCCTGTGAACAGTTTCACTTTTTTCAAGCTGCCGCATGCCAGGAGAGTTCTGGCATAGCAATCGATTGAAACATTCATATGAACCAATTTCACATCCTGGATACATGGCATACTTGCTAAGGCCATCATCCCCGAGTCTGTCACCGCAGTGTAGGAAAGGTTGATCTGCAACGCTCAACATCCAGAAAATTAGCGTCTGATAATTACAAATTAAGCTCAAATTCTTGCAATTGTCAAGTAGACCTTGGAGTCCGGTCTCAAATATACAGATCCTTGATTCATTCCATTTTCTAAAAAAGGAGTTTTCTTAACAAAATGAGCGAAAATAGTGTTTTATTGTAAGGGTCAACAATTTGAAATAGAAACTGATTTGCAAGGGAGTCTAGTGAAAACAATTCAATGCACTCAGTACCTGCCGCAGGTTTTGACATCCGTGTGAAAGAGCTAACACGCCAGGATCTCCAACGAGGCTGCAGCACTTGACATCCAACTCTCGCAGGTGTTTGCAATTTGCAGCAATATAGGAGATTCCTACCGATGTCACCTGCCAGCAAGCCCGTAACTCCAGCTGAAGAAGATCTCTTAAAGGAGCAAGTGAGTGCAAGCTTGCATCAGTAATAGATTCGCAATACGACACCTTCACCACCTTCAAACGCCTACAACCACTCGCAATTGCTGCGATTCCTTTATCACTGACGGCCACCAACCTGTGCTCATAAATCAGGGGTTTGAAAGTCTGAATATTAACTTCTGAAAATCTTGTAAACAGATTAAATATTGCTAGGCCTCACAGATAGCATTTAGGCATAAGGTTCTTCCGGTTCAATGCACCAGTGCCCTTAGAGATGAGAGTACATCAGAGCAAAGAGAAGCTTTGGTTGCAATCCTCAGGTCTTCTCAATACATGTTGTAATAGAGTTATTCGTAAAGTAAACCCGAGTTTAGAGGTAAAACTGGGGTTTGAAGCCCTGCTTTATGTAAAAAAGCAGGTGAAAAAGTAAAAAGCTCGCGCAATCAACACTAGCAAAACAAAACTTGGGACCAAACTTTCTTTCGCATCGAAATGGTGCCTAAAAAAGTTTGGACCTGAGTTTACCTGTCACAGAAATTGTACATTGACAATTCGTGAGAATGGAGGGTGGAGAGGTTGTTTTTATAATGAAATCCACTGTTTTTTATGAACTCTCAAAGGATATGGGTTTATTTTAAGATTGAGCTCCTCCAAGCTCTTACAAGTTACTTACAACTCCAACCATTTACATATCCCATATGGGTTGCTTTACCTCCTTTCACCAATTTGTATAAGAGCTTGTTTAAAACTGGGTATCAAACTAGGGATGACTTTACGAATAACTCTAATATTAACAAAAAGATTTCAAAAAGAGCTGTTGAGATGAGCACTAAATTTCTACAGAGGCAAGAAGTAGTGCACTCTGCTCATATTAAAGATCTCAATGCAAACAAAACATAATTAAGACCTTGTACACGCTTATCACAGTACTTCACATGAGGTTGTTGTTCGTAGACAACATTAACGTGAAACATCACAGTTAGCCACAACATAGGTCATACACTCGACACTATGTCTTAGCAGCAAAGATCCTGAACACGAGAATATTGAGGAATGCGTCCCTGCTCAGTGTAGGACAAACCTGTAACAGTCGATTTCCTGCAGGTTCTTGCAAGTAGCACCAATATGCACCAGTCCAGTATCGGTGACATCCGCGCAGTAGCCAATTTTTAACTGCCTTAACTCGGTGCATCTAGCAATTGACTTTAGCCCTGCCACACAACCAGCCAGTTCCATTCACCAGGTCCTTAGTACTCCGAAAGCATTCAAAGCACAATTTAATGAAGAATATTTACAGTGATCACGGTACTGATAGTTTCGAAGCAGGGGAGTTTGAATGTAAATAAGCAAATTAACAAGAACTTCAATTGCATACGATCGTTCAGTGAAAACTATATTACAATCACACTTCCTTAATCTCCATACAACAACATTATTACGTGCACACATGCTGCAACATGGATTGCATAGCAAACCAAGCTCTTACCATCATCATTCAAATTGCAGTCTGTAAGATCAAGCTCCTCCAAAGAAAGGCAAAACTGTCCTATTGACACCAGGCCCTCAGCTGTGACTAGAAGGCAATTCTCCATTTTCAAGCTCCGCAGGCCCCTGCAATTTGTTGCAATAGCTTCTAAAGCTATATCTGTGATGTCTCGGCAGCAGGTAAGATCTAGATTTTGCAGACCAGTGCGAGTCGAGACGACGCCCACAACACCACTATCAGTCACACCCTGACACTTGCTCAAACTGAGCTCTTTCAACTCTTCACATCCCCTGCCAATCAGGCTCAAATTGGCCTCCCCGATAGTACAGCCGTCCAGTCTAATAACCTGCAGCATCCTAACTTTTTGGAGACTACTGAACAGCAAGCTGCTGATCTGCCAACCACCAATAGGAAAAGACCAATAGGAATTACTCATAATTCCCAAGGCAGTGGGAAATACTCCAGAGTAGACAATTACCCAGACAAGATTTTAAAAACACCATAAATTATTCATTAATTGCAAAATTTGCGAACCTTTGATAAAATCATTGAATGAACAGAAAATCACGTACCAGCTTGCAGAACGAGAGATCGAGTTGTTGAAGTTGCACTGAGCTATCTGTCAAGGCAATGATACCATGGCTACTGACATTTGAGCACTTTGCCACATCCAGCCTCTGTAAAAAGCAACAGACAGGGTGCGTATACCACACCAACTCAAAAGTCAGCAGAGCTCATGAAAATTTGCTCTAAGGAAGTCGTGAGAAAGCTAGAACATCCACATTACAATAGAAGAAGCGCCTTGCGGGATGTTTTAATATTTCTCTGCGTGGATTTGCAAGGCATCAACAAGCCAACTCCGTCTTAGAATCAAATTCTAGTAGGTAAACTCAACTCAACTCAACCTTATGGTTCGGCTTTCAACTTACTTCATCATAACCTGACTGTCACGCTGATCATTTCACATCTTAGTAGCCACTTCTTAATCTAAATGAGCTGTAACCTACGTGATGAATGTGCATGGGATTAAACGGGCTCAGTTGCACGGGATTCTATGGGCCCAACCTTTGCTACTAGTATTTTCTTTTGAAAGCTAACGGTCAAAATCTGTGCGAGCCCTGTGGTTCAACGGGGCAAACTAGTTCCATTTACCAAGTTTGCCGAATCGAACTTATAAAACAGATTATATAATGGTTAATCTCTGGCTACTTTTCAATGGAAACCTCGTACACTGCTCAAGCTTAAGCGTTAGCTTTTGTTATTAGCGTGTAGTGAATCGCACTATCAAACTCTTCCAATAATTGATATAAACTGTAATTTGCATTTAAGGTGTAGTTTGTATTAAGAAGTACAACAAAATTGAAAATTCAGCGATTACGGAGAAAAAACGAGAGCTGCACCTGTAACGTCGTGCATCCGCTCTTAAGAGTTTTGAGGCCCTCGTCTGTCACATTGTTGCAAGATATGAGACAGAGACACTCGACATTCTGCAGAAGGGCGAGGCAGGCCAGCCCTTTGTCTGAAACCTATTTCAGAATTGCAAGCAATATTAGCACATCAAACAAGCCAAAGAGGATTCTCGTGCAACTGACATATTGACAAGCAGACATAACTTTTCACAACGTAGACCTTGGTTGACAATACGAAGTACCGTATTTCACTTCCAAAATGACGGATCTAAATGTTTGCAACCAAGCCCAATTACCTCAGTAAACGAAAGCTCAATATTGCGAAGCTGCCGGCACCCGGTTGCCACATTCTGAATGCCACCATCGCCGATTCCCCAGCAGAGCTTCAACCCCAGATTTTCGAGCTCTTTACAATTGCTAAGAGCAGACAGCCCGACATCCGTGACACGCCGGCATTGCGTGAGCTTGAGCTTCTGCAAACGCTGTAGCTCGCTCAGCGCAATCACCTCCTTATCTCCAATTTGACTACAGAACGACAGATCCACTTCTTGCAAAACCATACACTCCACCAGGCTCCTCACTCCCATAGCCCCAAACCCCTTCGTCCTGATGATCTTGATCGACTGGAGCCGCTGGCTGGCGAACTTGGCCACTGTCGCCAGGCCCGAGTCCTTCACTTCCACGCACGAGGAGAGGTCCAGACGCTCCACGTTGAGGTGGCGTCGCAACACGGGCTCCAGAATTTCAGAACGCATCAAGTGCACGTACTTCCGACTCACAGCCTCCAGGTGCCGGAACTTGTTGCACACCAAGCACCAGGCCTGACGATCCCAACGGTCCGTCAGATGCGCCAACACGGCGAGCAAACTCTCGTCGGGAAGCATCCAGATCAGTGCATCGTCGCGCTCCTGCTCTTTCGCCATAGTTGAAGAGCTTTCCTATACAAACCCTGCGCCACACCAGATGCAACTCAAAAACCCCAAACCCGAGGACCCCTATTCCAAACCCAAATTATTAAACTATCGCCACATGAAAATCAAATACCCCGGACCCGAAACCCCTACTCCAAACGAAAATCATTACAGTATCACTACCGTGAGCGCAAGCAACCAGCACATTCCGAGCTTCTAACCCTAACTCCAAGCACAATGAGAACTCCAACTCCAAATCAGTAGTGGAGTTTTGAGCAGCACAGGGGCAAATGTTCAACGCTGAGTGCTTCCAACGGTGAAATGGGAGGATCAAGAGGCGGGTTCAAATTTTCTGGCACCTTTCAAATCCCATCTTCTCTCCATTTTCTAATTAGAGGTACATGAGAGTCTCCACTGTCTTCATCGTCACTAAGGGAGGCGGGTGACAACATGACCACTTCCAACATCAGAAGATTGGTATCGAGTTTTTCTTTCCACACAGTCATTGAAGTGAGAAAGCGTGAACCCTACCCAAGCGAGTGCACTCCACGGCCAGTGGTGTCCAACTATGAGACTTTGGCAAGTGGACACCTACGAATTTCACCATCCACTAACTTCGCGATCCTTCCATCGCCAAACCAGCATGAAATTCCACGCACCTGAACTCAATCGCTCCACTGATCGATCGGTCAAGACACCAAGCCCGCGACTGCACCTTGGACATCTCCGCGAACCCCCCCTAGCCGAACAGATCTCTCTGTCGACGCTTCACGATGCTCTCCAAGGATTCTACGACCTGAACTCATCGTGATCAAGCCCACTCCAGAGCAGGCCCATGAGGGGCCGATGTGAAGGGGCTGGCTACCATAAATTGATTTGTCTAAGTAATACTCCCCAAACAAAGGGGAACAGATTGTGCGTGTGACAGATGCTGGCTCCACACAGACAGAGCACGAATGCCAAATGGAGCGAAATGTGTGAGGAGGTGCACGCCGAGGGAATTTGAGCTCCGACGACAAGTGCGATCTCCTACCGATAACATTCGGGGGCGCCACACGCCCATGCCGGCTTTCCAACAAGATACGATACGATACTGCTCGCCGTCGCCGGAAATGCCTTTGGCGACTGACTCGTGAGAGAATAGTGACGTGGCCGGTCTTAAACTTGCCAACGTGATTTTGTGGGTCCACCGAGGCAGATCGCTCGTGGTGATGTGGCGATCAGAGTCGCTCAAACCGAGGGTCAGCAAAAGTTAAAGGAATGGAGGAGCTCAAGGGCGCTCTCTCAACAAGGGTGTTTTTTTTTCTCTCCATCCATGTTGTTCATGTGGCAATCATGTGTAAGATAAAGACTCTTGTTTATACTATTTTGAACTATATTTTTTTATTTGTATTTCATAGTTTATTATAATAATAAAAGATGTGGTGAATCTTCAACCCTCACTTGAATATATTTTGCAAAATGTAGTTAAAAAGGACTCCTTGAAATTCCCTACACTTTTGTCGCAAAGGAAAGAATTGATTTTTTGAGGTCAATTTTTGTGTAATAGATTGTCCAAAACAAATATGTTGCTCCCCATGCTTGCATGCTAAACAAAGCACATTCTTTGACAAGTAGAAGACCCATTGGCCAAATACACCATATTCTTGTATGCGTCTGCTAGCCAAATGGAAGTATCTTTTGAACTTGATCAAATACTCAGCTTGTACTACTATAATTTTGGATTGGATGCGGACAAAAATCCCCTAGGTCTCCATGCACTGAGATTTAAAAAGGGCTTGCTAAATAGAAAAACATGGCTTTCATTTGAAGAGCATGCAAGCTAGATTCATACTTGTGAGTCTAAAGTGAGGCAATTGTAGACCCCTAGGCCTAGTAGGATTTCTCAAGGGCTCGCCAATATGTATATTTTACAGGAAAGATGGACATGGCTAAAATACCTTTGATATGATAACAAAAAAATTAACTTTGGTCTAAAAGACCGGCTTGAATGAAGTGCATGTTAGGAATGGATGAACTATCTAATCTTTATGGAACTAAATGTAAAATTCCATCCTTGATGGTGTCGTTAGGAAGTAGACCCTATAGAGAACTATTATGTTTCTTCCGTTGAAGAATTTTCAAATGACCCTCCACCATATTGGATGGACTACAATGATAGTGCCCTGCCAATACTTGGATTTAACCCTTTAGGGCCTAAGGAGCCCCAAGCAACCTCTTGAATTCTTTTGGAATCAAATTTGCTTATAAAAAATTTATAATTTAATTTAAATTATTATTATTCCACAAATAACCATTTATATCTTCTATTTGATCTGATTTTTTAATATTTTTTGGAAAAAAAATTCACTTTATCATGAAATTTTAGTAGAAAATAGAAAAAATTATAATAAACATTATGGTGAATTTCACCAAAACATTATGGTGAAGTTGACACAAATAAATTTGATAGAGAAACATGTTCCACAGTGCATTTTGAAACTCTAGAAATCCCAACTTCAAATTGCCATAGACAAATCATTATTGCTCCAAATTTAATGGCCAATGGCTCATTGGAAGTGGAATTTCCCTGCCCTCACATCTTGTTCACACCTCATAGGCAACCGAGGCTAGGAAAGTGTTCCAATTTCCTTTAAAACAACCAAATTTGGCATGCTCGGCCCTAAAGGGTTAAACTCATTACCAACTCATTGGTGTGTCACCATAGTTACATTAAGCTATAGCTGTGGGTGCCTTGTATAGTATCAATACTTAACCCCTACATGACCAAACACCATTTTTTGACAACATAGCGATTTTGGGCAGCTCATTACGACTGGAGTTTTTATTTTTTTCTTTGAAATTTTCACACAAGATGTGCCTGAGGAGTAGCTTCAAGGCCCAATAATTTTCATAACTTTTGACTACGAGGTTAGAAAGTTATTGCATGATATGTCATTGTCATTGGGCAACGGGCAGCCCGGGCAGCTGAAAAAACTTCTTTAAAAATCAATTTTTTTTTAAATAAAAATTTGAAACTGGTTCTTTAGATTTATATATAAGTGGGAAGCTTTTAATCATTCCATTTTAATTAATGAGATGAAAGTTATGAGGAGTTTTAATTTGAGGGTAGTTATAGAATTTCTACTCTAAGGTAAACTTTGAAGTCCTTTATTTAACTCAATTTTCAAAAAAATTGGGTGTAGATTGTTTATTACAACATTACAAACATTGGGAGTGAAAATTTTCAATTTCATATTTAAGTTCTTAACAATTTAGTGTTTTGAACATTCTCTACCGCTTTCTACTTACTATTTTTTTATTATGTGTTTTAAAATTCCAAATGATCTGAAAATTTTCAAGCATGTAGCTAACTTGCCTTGAAGAATTAATCAAAAGAGTAACCACCATTTTGGACATTTTTTTTTTATACAAATCTGACCTTGTGAAGTGTAGCTGCCTGGCTTTTCACAGGGACAAAAAAAGGATTATCTTCATTGCAATCCACATGGTGGAAATTTCTGAAATTTTTTCCACAACTTCTCAAACTAGTTTAATACAAGATCCTACAATTATAATTTTTCAAAAATGTTTTTTTCTAAACTTTGATACTTGTGTTAGAAATAGCAATTTTGGAGCGGTTTTGGTGAAAACATAGTCTCTGACCTTTAGAGGTTAAATATATGAATCCTATTGTTGAATTGTAAAAACTTTTGGTGGATCTTATTGGTAATTGAAAGGAAAATTTTAGAATTCTCTTTGAAAGCATGAATGAACCATAAATTTTCAAAGTACTAAACATAAGATAAACATAAGTACTAACCATAAATATATACTAAATATATATATATATATATATATATATATATATATATATGGGATTTGTACCTCTGTAAAACTCTCATGTATAGGGCTATAAATTTCAAACATGAATTTAGATGGGACGGTTTTGCAACTTGGTTACAATTAGGTGTTGTCATTTAGAAATATCTAATTCTAAATTTGCCAATGAGATCTAGAAATATTTATGACAATTTAACAATCAAAACTACTAGAAATAACTTAATAGTTTAATTATAAACTATTCTACTTTACTTCAGTAAGTGAAAGAAATGATCAATACATATTGTCATAGACATATACCTTAAAATCTCTTAGAAGTATTGAACAAGTTTCCTAAGAAGGAACTTATTATCCACTGAAAAGATACATCCCCTCCAATTGACAACTATAACACACACACGCCTCTTGGTAAAAAAACGAGAGCCATTGATCTTCAAAAAATAATTTTTCCTCCCCACCTTTGACACTGCTGATCTTGAAAAATAAGAAATAAGGATACAAACATTGTGAAAATGGTACAATACATTTACAGAATATAGAATTCGGACAATGTCAAAATACATATACGACATATGAATTACATACGGAACTAAAATGGTATTAACCCATATTGTTTGTTCACCAAATTGTTGTTGGAAACTACAAGTAGGAGGTACTAAAACAAAAGAACATTCCTTGTATTTGATTAAAGTAATTAATTAGAATGAGTGAATGATTGCATTTTGAGGATTAATTCAAAATGCACATGTCCCTCACTATGCATTCAAAAGATTTTTCATATAGAATGGTTTGTAAATTTTTTTGGTATAAGTTAATTGAGGAATAATTTAGTTCATAAAAGCTTTTTGACAAGCTTTGAAGCTAGTTGAAACTTTTTGAATAGAAGTATATAAAGAAGTTGAGGTTGAGACAATCCTTAATTTCAACAACACATTTCTTGAAGTTCTAGTTTAATTTTATCTATACTCTTGTATTTAAAAAAATAAATTTAAGATCAATTTTTGTCTTGAAAAACATTCATTTGTCTTGTATCTACCATGTCCATAATGCCTATTTATAGAATATTTAAGTTTTTTCAAAATAAAATTTGATAATTGTTCAAAATAGAAATAATCCTCAAGATTTTTTCTGTATAATTTTTTTGGAAAAAATAATCCCTCAAAAAACATTAATTTCATTATAAGTAAGATATTTTTTAATTATATTCATCCATTTGAATTAAATATTTTATTATATTAAGATTTTTTTTTCAAATCCTTGGCATTGTCTTTGTGGAATTGATTAAATATTGAGCACAAAAAACCTTACAAATTTAAATCTTTATCATTGATGTCTGATCATGTTTTATTTTTTGTAATAACCTTGCCAAAATAAACTATACTATTCAAAATTAAACCAATTATTTTATATCCCATTTGATGAAGGCCAAGATGAAAATCAATAATATTTTAGTGAAACAAGAAGGCGGAGCAAGATTTTGAGAGTCAATTAAGTTTGTTTGGTAGATGTGCGTGTATCTTTTCCTAAAAAGGCTTGCAATTGGATTTTTGGCTCCACCATACATATTCTACTTTGACATTTTTTAAATCATCCAACTTTCAAACATATAATTATTTCATAATTATATTCATGCAACAATTTGGCAATTTCATTATGAAGAAATGAAGGAATTGGCAAAAAATATTATTTTTTTAGCATCAAAAGTAGAAAATTATTTTAAAACCAAAGGTGCAATTTGTCATTGTGTTTCCATCTCAAAAGGATTACTCACAACATGCCACCACTTTATATTAGGGTCACAACCCCATTCAAATTTCTTGGTCATTCCAAATTGGTCCATCTTTGAATAATTAGACGAAGGATTACAATGACTAGATTTTCCACTTGGATCCAATTCTTTGGTGCCAATAAATCACTATGTATGTGCCATATGAGTAGACATGACATCAAAAAATAAATTGGATGGCTCTCAATTTAAAGCTTGTAGACTCAATTGATGATCCATTTCATAGACTTAGGTAATTTTATTGGTTGATTTTGATGGTTTAAAAGGGGTTAATAGTGAGATCTTTATGTGATGTGAAATCAACGTTAATGGAGCCTTGTATGTACAAATCGTTGACACTCATTCATTAATAAGAGGCGTGTTATTTTTTTTATCTACTTTAATGGTGGTTTATATTGATATTAAAACATTGGTCTACCTTTTTTTTTAGCTAGTGTTTGACCAATAAAAAAATTATATTCTAAGATGGATACTCTCTTAGGTCAAGATCTACTTCATTTTTTGTCAATAAAAAGTCCATTTGGAATCCTACATGACAAAAATAAATAATATTTTTTAGGTTTCTATGAATGTTTTTCTTTCCTATTTCTTTGAAATTTGCCTAGCAGAATTCTAAGGGACTATGACACCTTAATCCTCACAACCATAGATTATGTTGTTAAAATTGATATTTGAATTTAGATTGTCAAATCTAAATCTAAATAGTATGCCACTCTATACAAGTCTTGAGAATATTATCTAAGTCCTTTGTGTATAAATAACTTAAGTAACTATAGTAAGCTATAAAAATAATTACAACCTTTCTTTAAGTGATTGCATGAAATGCCACTTTATTTAGAATACTATGGAAGCACCAAAAACCGTGAAAATAAGGAATTCAGCATACTTGAAGGCACCATTTCAAAAATAAAAATAAAAATTGTGTTAGCGAGAGAAAATCATGAATTCTCAAACAAAAATTAAAAAAATCGGACTTGGCATGTATTTTCTATGAATTTTCAAAATTGCAGTCCTGTAGACCACTGAAAACGTCCTGTAGGTGGACCTAAGTCTGAATTCTGACAAATTCAGCACTTATCCAATCACAGTGAAGAGAGGAGAAACTTTATGACACATGTCAAAGACCATTCAATGGAAGTCTAGGGACAGTTTAATGTCCATCTAGAAACAAAGATTAGGTACAGGGACGCTATTGGGTGTTCCTACCTTAGAATATAATGTAAACAATTCCTATATGATTCTAGTCATTTTAGGCAAAGTAGGCTAACTAAGTTTAGGTGTACTATAACAAGGAAAAAGAAGAAAAATAACCTATCTTTGAGACTATATTGAAACCAATTAGATATGAACTTTCCAAGAATCCAAATTAACCTTTAAATTTAAAATGCCTAAGGATTTGTGACTAGATTTAGATGGGCTATAAAACATGGGTTCTTCAACCTTTTGATATTTGCATCAAAAGATGAGATACTAATAATTGAGATTAAAATTTACTTGTATAATCAAATTTTGAAAAATATTTATGAATTTTTTTCAAGTCAATTTTGAAGCTATTTTCTTTGAAAATTCATCAAAAATGCAATTCCTATTTAGGAAATTTAGTTTTTATGATAGCTAAATAAAATTAGATTTTTAATTTATTTGTGCAAATGACAAAAGATATAAGGATGAAAACATTTATATTTTCTTGTTGTAGAATAAATTTCTTGACTATAGGCAATATTTGTCATATTGTGCTATTTTCTTCACAATAATTTTTGAACTTTGTGATTTCAAATTGAACAAAAAAATTCTTAGATAAATTCTTCTTGTATGTAGAAAAATTAAAAATTTGAAAAGAAAATATTTTTTGTCTAAAAAAGGTGTCCAAAATTGGACAACCACCATCAAAAGGTTGATTTGTCATTTAGAGGTTAAGTACTTAAAGTAAAATAAAAATTCAATTTTAGAAGTAATATTGATTTTAAGACATAATTCTTTAGTTCAAAAAATTAAATATCATTTCTTTTATTAATTGGTACATGTTACCTTGTTTAAAAAACTTGTGGAATGTAAGATATTCAATTATCAATTTTTTGGGTCACCTAATTAAGTAACTTCTATCAAGGAAATTTCTCAAGAAGCTTCCAACTACCTCTAGGCTTCTTTCTAAAAAAGGTCTTCAAACTCTAGAAGGTTCTAAAGTATATGCTTGTGACAATCACTTTGCAAATCCAACACTCCTTAATCCACACAAAATTGTTACAATAAGCTTTAAGACCTCTTACAATAATTGCCACCATCTTTTGTATATTGACTATTGCAATTGTAGCACAAATGAGATCAACTTACTATAAACAATTAATGCATTGCTCAAAGATTGCTCTACAAAAAATCTAGTACTTTCACTCAATTTCATTGTGAAGGATGTGACTCTATCATGACCTGTGAGCAATTGTCTTCTACAAAGACAATTGTGACATGGAACACCATGATGTTGTTTTTGAACACAACAAATGATTGAGAGCCTTTGATGTACTACACAAACAATGGTGAATTTTGAGCGTAAAACTGAAAATCATGTATTATAGAATACTATGCACTTTGACTCTACCTAAGCTACAAGTACTTCCCACCCCATGGTCTCATATCTTGCCATGCTTCAATAGTGTTGGTCGTTGCAATGGTTCTTCAATAGAATAAGTTGCATTTGTGCTTGGGATTTCCTCCTTCCTTACATCATTTTTGCCATCTCTTAACCTTAAGATTAACTAGATTCCATTAGAACTCTCCACAAAAATAGATCTTCAACCCAACAAGGCTTGGGAATAGTTCAAGCTACACTTCATAAGTATATATATTCTCCACAACATATGAAAACTTTTATCTTCTAATTGGCAATTTAGAATGTGCATCAATTTATTCCAATACATTCTTATTGTTTCAAAATTTTGATTTGAGCTTCCAATTGGAAAAAAAATTATATTCATGCAAAAGAAAAACATGTTTAAATCTTGAGTTCAATTTCAAAAAGATCCATTTAAAATTGACTTTGTGGGAACCAATACTAGCTTCTAATTGTCCATTGATAAAATATTTGGTCCTTTAGGAATTAAAAAATAGATAAATAACTTTAGACACTATAAGTTGTTGTACATTAAGAGTTTTTTTTTTCTAGGGTTCTACATTAGGCTTAAAAAAACTAGTCCAAGTGACATCTTGATTATGTACCTCTGTAAATAGAGAGACATTATACTAACTAATTTTACTTAGTAGTTAAGATTTTACAGTCACTTTTGCATCTCCAAGACACAAAGAGGAGGTAGAATTTTTTTTGCACCTCAAATGGTGCTAAGAACTTTTGAACCTTCTTTGTAGCTTGGAGGTGCAAGAGTGGCACTAAAACCTTAAAAATAGGGAGAGGAAAACTCAATGTAGCTAGAATGCATGCAATTATGGTAGCTAAAAGTTGCATAGGTGAAAACAAAAGCTCCATGTAGGGTGAAGACAATTCAATGTAATTAAAGTGCATGGTATTATACCTTGTTGTTATTCCAAATAATAACAAGTTGAGTCAAAATACAAATATAATCTAGAATAAGAATTGAAGAAGGGGCTAAATGGAGGGCAACATTTCAATCACTTAAAAGATAACTCTAGTATTGACAAAAGTTTGTCTTCATGTTGAAATAGATTCAATGACACATGACAATCCTTTGGATAATTATTGCATCTCTTCCATGCTTTCAAAGCTCCAAAATGGTCATGCATTCTACCAATATGATGTCATATTTGAATATGATAAGGTTTAAATGTTAAAATAATATATTAATAAAAAATGCTACTAATTGAATTATGAACCCAACGATGCATTTTGTAATGTTTTAATACATAATTTATATTCTTGAAGAAACAAATAGAATACCATATTTACAATCCCCCAATGAAAGATGTTTTATGGCGGTGTATTTTGTCCAATCGAAGGGTAAGATATCCCCTTGGTGTTAAAAGGGCACAGGAAGGTCCGGGTGCAAATCTCAAAAACATTTGAATGGAACTCATCCATTCTTCAGTCACATACACCCACGAAAATCGTTCATCATCCAATGGCGGGACTGACGTGCCCACCCATAAATGAATAATGTGAACGCTTCCAAGATAGGTTCCCGATTTTGAAAGACCTGGATCCCATGCACTTTATCAGTGACTCTTGGGACCCACGCTACTCACTCCTTCAGTTGTCGTCGACATGCAGTGTGAACGAATGACATCCAGTAGCGTCAGGACAAACGTGCAGCAGGAGGGATGGATGTAACGCTACATTCATCCTTAACGAAATTTCACAAGTTCGTGAGGGGTGGGGGAGACGAGTCGAGGGCTTGTTGAGTTTGCTTCCGTCGTTGCTGTTTGGGTGCTTTGAGCTCGCGTTGTGTCGAGCTTGGAGCCCGGCGGCTTTCCTCGCCCGCCATCGCCAGTGGAGAGTTTCGTTCGGTGGAGGCGAAGACGCGACTTTGTCGTTTGCGCAAGCGGAGACCGGTGCACATTGTCGCGCCGGAAACGGTAGTGGCGGGACGACGAGGGTTTTAGTCTCTGGAGTAGGGTTTGAGGAGTCGGGAGAGAGGAGGCGCCAGTTTCAAGATACGAAGTCCTGGTGATTGCGAGTCCTGGCAGAAAGGAAAGCGTTACGCGCTCTGTTCGTCGTCATCGCGCTTTTTTTTTCCTCGGAAAAAGTTGTAGGGCGTTATAGGTTGATTTACTGAGTGGGTGAGCGAGCGAGAGAACGAGCGTTGTTTTTTGGTTTCCGCGCTTAGTTCTTTTTGTGAGAGTGCTGGTGCCGCTTTGTCTGTTTTTTTGTGACAACATGGAGGGAGCCTCGGTGGCGACGAATCCGCGGACTGTCGATGAGGTGTTTAAGGACTTTAAGGGGCGGCGATTGGGAATGCTGAAGGCTCTTACTTCTGGTAGGTCTATGGGAGGTTTGATTTTCGGTTGTTGCCCTGTGTTGAAGAATTGCAGTTATTTTTCGATATATATATTTTTTATTTGCATACGATGACTTATAACGTGGTTAAGAAGAAACTTGCGGAAATGGCCATGCGCGACTCGGTACTCTAATGTTTTGCATGGCTTTGGGCGTTGCTTTGTTTGTTCGATAATATTAACGTTGGACCTCTTTTGTTAACTTTGACGCTGTTTGCTTTTTTTATTGTTTGCATGGGATTTACTCCTATTTTTTACTATATTTTTGTGTGAGACCACTCTTTCGTTCCCTGAAACCGACTGATACAGACTTGTGTTTAGCTATTGTTTCTGGGACTCGCAACTCACTGTTTTCTTTTTCTCTCCTCTGCAGAAGTTGAGGAGTTCTATCGCCAGTGTGACCCAGGTAAGAAATCACCCGCAGAGCTGTGAAAGAAAGTCCTATGGCTGTTTGACGGTTTACTTCTAGCTTTACCTCAAGGTTTATTGTCTTAGTGTTATTCTGTCAGTAGGAGTGGAATTTAGAGCTCTGATTTTCCTGCGATGTCGTCGGATATCACTGTAGTTTAAAATAAAATCGTCCGTGCTGGATTATTAACAAACTTACTCTTAGAAGCAGATTTAGACGGATTGGGGAAATTTGTAAGCTTACCAAAGGATTTTTATTTTTTGTCATGAATTGATCTGTAGTTGGTTGAAATTGCATTTTAGTCAAGAAGGTGTTGCCATATTGTATATATTGTTTATGTTTCGCTGAGGAAGAATTATATTCAAGAAGAATACGCCTCTCAATTGCAGAGAAGGAGAACTTGTGTTTATATGGTTACCCGGAAGAGGCATGGGAAGTAAATTTGCCTGCGGAGGAGGTTCCACCAGAACTTCCCGAACCTGCACTTGGAATCAACTTCGCTAGAGACGGCATGCAGCGTAAAGATTGGCTATCTTTGGTCGCCGTGCATAGTGATGCCTGGCTACTCGCTGTTGCTTTTTATTATGGAGCCCGGTTTGACAAGACGGAGAGGTCAGTTTTTTTAATGGGTAGAACGCATGTGATTGTCTATTGTATGTAATCAGGACTGCCAGCTGAATGTTTCATCCTGAACAGCAGCCTTCAGCTGTCAGACGAGCCTCTTATTACTCGTTTCTAATTGACAATTACTAAATCATGACCAGGAAGCTGACGTTTCCATTACGATTTAGGAAATTTTGAACGCGGATGTGAGGATTGTGTTGTCTGTATCGTGGGGAACAAGTTCATTGTTTGAGCTGTGCTGTCGTACAGAATATTCAGTATGCACCGACTTACCTCAATTCGAGGAGAAGATGTCTTGGTCTTGCTTTCTAAGAAGGATGTTCATCTGGTTCTTGCAGGAAGCGTCTCTTCAATATGATAAATGAGCTTCCAACGGTATTTGACATAGTGACTGGGAAGAAACTTGTAAAGGACAAGCCTGCGGTTAATAATAACTCTGGCAGCAAAGCCAAGTCTACCACAAAGGTGGTAAGTGCTGACAAAGAAACTGCCTGAGCATATCAATAATGAGTGTATGACCGTCTTTGCTTTTTGAATTAGGTTGTGTCCGCCATGTCATTGTGGCAAAGAACTCGGTATTGTCTGTCATGCACTTTCTTTTGGATTAGCAAGGTCCTCGCCCTCTAGATTTGCACTAACCAGTGTAATAGCTGAAATTCACTTGATGGTAATGCATGACATGTCAACATCCCCCTATTGTCGTTACAACCTTGCGCCAGAAATTAAACAGGTGCAGTGAGGTATTGATGGCACTTGCGGTTCTTCTTTTGTTTTTCAGCAGCAGGTGACTCAATCAAAGCCAGCAAAGCCTGCTCCACCACCACCAAAGGATGAGGAAGATGCTCTTGACGAGGAGGATGAGGAGGAACATGGAGACACCTTCTGTGGAAGTTGCGACGGTCCTTATACGGCTGATGAGTTCTGGATCGGCTGTGATATTTGTGAGAAGTGGTTTCACGGCAAGTGTGTGAAAATTACACCAGCACGAGCAGAACACATTAAGCAATACAAGTGTCCATCTTGCAGCAACAAAAGGGCTCGTACGTAACTTTATCAGGCCACAGTTTCTTGTCATGTTAGCCTTCCACAGAATGCACCCTTCGCCCTGTCCTAGACCAGTGTACACAACAATGGTCCCGGACCTAGGGGACTAGCTTCAGTGTTGATGAGATTTAGTTGATTGCATTTGGAAAGGCTGAGGATCCATCTGACTGTCTAGTTTCAGTGAAGGTGCCCACTTGTTTGCCGATCAGGTAGTTTGCAGGATAAGGAAATCAGGTACTGTGGGACTTGTTGTGTGCATGGTTCTGCACACGTTAAGTTGGCTATTCGCTATTACCACGTTTTTCTATCTCTCTTGGCTATTGAGGGTAATGTGAGATTTTGCTTATTTGTCTTTTGCTTTCTGGATCTGTACCTTTGATCGTGCAGAGGTTCTCTCGCCGTGATACATAGATTTTCAAATTTTGTGTTAAGAATTTACCGATGGTATAAAGTTTGGTTTGTTGCTGGGTGCCTCTGCCCTTAGCTTAAGTTGTATTGATTTTACTACTTGGCGAGTGCCATTGGTGTTGTTCCCTCCAAAAGTTCTGATATTCTCTTTTTTAGTAACAAAGGAGGTGTTGATTGAATGTGCAGTATCTGCCTAGGGTGGCCATGGAAGTCTCAACATGTCCGGAGATTAGTTAGTTCTTGGTGTTGCTACGTTCTTCAGACTCTGGAATCGTTGTTTAGCTCTCTTCTTGAATTTGCAGTGTAAAATTTTCTTTTATTTTGGTTTGACTGCTAGGTGATATGGCATTATATGTCTTCATTTTAGTGCAAATGTAGTTGCTGTACCTCTTTCCGAAAGAGCAGGATCATCATCGGCTTGCGTGTTTGACTTGTGAGGATCTGTCGAGGTGTACAACATGTAGACTAGCGAAGGTGTGAAAGAGTCTGAATGCATTGACTACTACAGCCTTGAATTGATGGGGTTCAATAAAGCAATGTAAAAATCACACTTGGAATCTTCAATTCTTGTTGTGACCAGGTTGTGCCCAAACATCTACAGTCCAGTTTTTCCTGCAGTGACTGAAATTGGCATCTGTCTACACGCTGTGTAAAACTTGTATTACGCCTGTATTCGATCTCTACTCTTACTACATGATGCAGGTGTAACTTATAGGATTGTTGAAAACTTGCAATGGTTGTGTAGACTAGCTGACTTTTGTTTTGCACGTGATGTTCAATTTATTTCCAATATTTATTTTCTTCCGTTCTCAACAAGTCAATTGAAGTTGGATCATTGTTTCATCAAATTTTCTCTTTGGGCTCTTTAGTTTGCCGTTTGTAACTTCTAGATACACAATGAAGTTGCATAAACCTTTGGGTGGTACATTTTTTTGTGTGGGCAGTTTGTTTTTATTCATTTGTAATTCCATTAGAACAGAGAGTTGTATGAGACAACAAAACCAACCCAAAATTTGAAGTATTTCTATTATTGTATTTGAGGGTCAAATTCAACAAAGTTGCCAAAATGAAATTTCTATGTTAGATTTTGAAGGTCCACATCACCTTGTACCAATCACAAGATGACATGTGGCAATTTTTTAAACAAACATGACTTAATTTATGCCAAATTGGACCACATGTAGGGTAGAATGAGTCCTTACAAATCAATAAGGTTAAAAGAGGTAATAAACTATTTGAGAGTTGCTTGCCATTTTTTCATTAGTTGGACTAAAATTGACTTTGCCAATATAATAATAACCCCTAAATGACCAAATCCATTGTGATATGGTCTAACATTTTGTTTGAGCTAAATTTTGTCTTTCAAATTGTATTCAAATATCAATCTTATATTTTTAGTATGTGATATTTTAGATTGTGTATCATTGCAAAGAAATCAATTTGTTTTGTAAAAAACTATCATTGCTATAGTTTTTGTAGCTAAAAGTGAAAATAAATTAGTAAATACAGCAAAAACAATCCAATTATTGCATTTTTTTTCCCAAAAGGTACAAGTAGTAATAGAGATTGGTTTGAAGATATATCAATTGGTTATTTTATATTTTACACCCATAACAAACTTGCCATTGATCTTCCAGTCAAGTGCTACTATTAACCCCTTAAGCCCTAAATTGAGGGATTTATTTGGCAACATGGCAATTTTTGGTAGCTTACTACAAATGGAATTTTTTTTTTTTTTGTTTGAAATTTTCACACAACATGTACATGAGGAGTAGCTTTAAGGCCCAACAATTTTCATAATTTTTGACTATACAGTTAAAAAACTAATGTATGATATGTAATTTTCATTGCTCAACAGACAACTAGGGTAGCTAAAAAAACTTCTTTAAAAATCACTTTTATAAATAATAATAAACTGAAATTTATTTTCTTGATTTATATATACATGGAAAGCTCTTAATTATTTGATTCTGATTAATGAGATGAAAGTTACAAGGAGTTTTAGTTTGTGGGTAGTTTGCTTTAAGTCTTATATTTAACTCAATTTTCAATATTTTTAGAAAATAAAATAAAACGATTAGATGTAGATTGTTTATTACAACATTACAACCATTGGAATTGGCATTTTCAATTCCATAAATAAATTCTCAACAATTTAGTATTTTGAATCATTTTCTACTTTTTTTTACTTAACATTTTTTTTATTATATGTTGTAAATGATCTGAACTTTTTTAAGCATGTAGCTAACTTGCCTTGAATAATGAATCCAAAGAAGCACCACCATTTTGGACATTTTCCATACAAATGTGACCTTGTGAAGTGGAGTTGTCCTATTTTTTGTGGGGCTCCAAAATTTTTTTTTTGTCACTTTGAATGCTAATATCTTGCAATCTACATTGTAGAAATTTCTGAATTTTTTTATACATCTTCTAAAACCAACTTTATACAAGATCCTATGGTTACATGTGTCCGAAAAAGTTATTTTCTCTAAAATATGGCACTTGTACTAGAAATGGCAATTTTGGAGTGTTTTTGGTGAAAATGTAGTAAAAAAACTAAGAGGTTAAAACTAAAAGTTGAAAATAAAATTATGTTAATTATAATTTATATTAGAGTAATTTCTATATTTTTATTGTAAATGAAAGTCAAAATGAGAAACATAATTTTGTAATCTAAATTTTAAAACCATTGTAAAAAGAAGAAAATATGAATGAAATACATGCAACATTGTGTAATTTGAATTCTAATATATAGAGCTTGCAATTGCAATAATTCTTCATTTAAAAAAGTTAAATTAAAGTCTTAAAATGAAGTAGAAACAAAATTTGTCAATCTTCATTTTTGTAGTTTAAAATCAAATACCAAGATGGTCATTTTAAAAGTTACAATCAAGGTTGACTAAAGCACATCCACTTAGTTTGGGATGCACAAATCTTTAGAGATCAAGAGATTTTTTTCTTCACTATACATCTAAGTGTGGAATGATTCATTCAATGTCACTGAAAATCACGTAAAGTCTTTTAACAAATTAAGAGTTTTTTTAATCTCAAAATGAATTAAAAAAAATCCCATCCATCCATCCATCCTAGTTGATAAACAACCGGTACCCTTTCTTTCTTTTTCCCATCTATTAAGAATTAAAAACTGAAATTATTTTCATAACATTCTTGAAAAGTAGTCTCAACATCATTGAATGAGAAATCTCAAGCTTATCTCAAGTGGGAGCAAGGTACTAAAATATATTAATAAAAAAAAGAATAGTCCCACATGGAACACCATGCATCATGTTCTCTATAATGAATGTCAACTAACGTCACGGTAACCCCCAAAGCCGTCATTTTTTGTTACTACGCCTAATTACTATTATTATACTAGTCATGTTTTCATTGATTTTCTTCTTGGCAATTGAAAAGAGGCTCCAACACACCATAGATATGCAACATTTGGATACCAAATGCAAAAATTATGAAGCCTAATCTAATTTTTTTTCCAAGTAGATGTTCTATAATCGTTTTTTCCACATACATACATACTAATTTTGGGGATGCACTCAAAGTGATGATTGCAGTTTTAGGTAGGGTGCAATTTTGGGTGTACCCACTTTCCTTCCAATATTTTTTGGGGTGGTGGTGGGAGGAGTAGAGAAAGGCAAACTGGCCGTGTACTATTGATATGTTTTCGTTCAACCTTTCACTGGTATTGAACCGCTTGAGTAACTCTTAGTTTGGCAACCATAAAAGCACATGTTTGCAAGAATTACGAAGATGCATACGGAGTGATGATCCAATGGTGAAAGCCATTTGAATGGCATTATGGGATGGGATGGGATGGTCCCAGGTGGTGTTAATAGAGAGGGGCGGGGGGCCAAGCACATCCCTGGATCTGTAACGTACAGTCCTGTCCTGTTGCCTCATGTGACCGTATGAGTCCTTGCCCACCTGATTCGGTCCGTCCCAGCACGTCTACTTCTCTACAAGAGTGGCGCACGGGGGATCAGAAAACTCGGAGGCATCTGGGATTCTGGAAACATGATGAAAACACGAGCAAGACTGAAGTTGCTTAATTAGGGCACTCTCGTATTATAGTGCTATCCCTATGAGTTCATGAATTGGACTGACATTCAACATTTCCATTCAACTTTGTAGTTTGAGAAGAAACGGAACCTTTCGTCACTACGGCAAACCCTGTCGTTTTTCATTCCGGAGATCTGGATTTCTGTCACTTCTTCCCTCATCATAGGTTGAAAATGATTTAATGTTAGTAAGCTAAGTCAGCCCCTTGTTGTGTCCTTTGTGACTTTTTCCACTCCGACCCCACATTTTGTTGCTACTACTTTAGGGAATGAAAAGTGATGGGGTTTGGAGCAGTGCGTGAAAAGATATAAGGTGGGGTACCTCTAAAACTTGCCAATGCGTCTAGTTACTACGATTTGACTTGGTCAAGTTTTCATTGATTTTTTTGTTGGCACCCAAGTGAAAGGAGGTTTCAAAGCATCAAAGAACATGGCATTTGGATGTTGTATGCGAAAGTTATGAAGGGTTTGAGTATTTTTGGTAGATACTCTTGAAATTGTTTCATTTCCAGAAATGTGCATATTGATTTTGAAGATGTACTTAGAGTGATGATGGCGGATTTGGAGCAAATGGCGCATTTGGAGTACCCACCTTAATTATACTTTTACGTGATAATGAAGTATGAGAATGCATTGAACTAATTTCACTATTGGTGAAGGGGCAAAAAATTTGTTACTACAAAATTCATAGTTTTAGAAATGAGTACCCAAAAGTCATGTTTCACTTTGCACTAACTTAATCTTAAAGTCCAATTATCCTCTTAGGGTAAAAATTAAAGTCCAAATAGGTTCCTGTGACCTCAATTTCAGGGTGCTTTTTAGAAACTATGTTTGAGATAGAAAAACAAATTAGCTTTTGGGAAATGTCATTTTTCTTATTTCAATTGGTACCCAAGAGTAGAAATTAAGTCACACCAAGCTCAAAATGCTCAATCTTGGGCAACAAAACAAAACAAAAAAATCACAAAAAATATAAATTATTATTTTTATTATTATTATTATTCTTGTAGGATATATTTTTTGTATATATGGAAAGATCTGACTCATTATGTTTGTATTAGTGATAAAAAAAAGTTATGGGAGCATTTCATTTGACTCAAAATTGAGAATTTTACACCAATACATTGCTTTGTCACATTGCATCATGCACAATAAATTTAGAGATTGATAATAATTGAAATAAACTTCAAAACTTTGAATGGTCTTTACAATTATAGAGATTTTATTTTCCATTTTCATAGTATATTAAGTTTTTTGAGTTTTTATATTTGACTTTGAAGTTCAAAACTTAGTATTACTTTTTAAGGATTCGTAAAACATATTTTTTACCCCCTCTTTCTTAAAATATGCATTTTATACAAATAATAATTGTGGATTTTTTTTGAATTTTTGAATTTAAGTTTATAAATTATCTATTAATGGCAAAAATGGATGGATGTTCTAATGAAAATCTTGGTGCAAGTATCAAAATTTTAGTCCAAAATTATTGCAAATCAAACATGCCATACATTTAGAGTACATAATTGGACTTGTAAATTGTAGTGTCTAATTGCCTAGACAAATAAACAAATAAGAACAAGAAAAGAAATACTTGTGTCTATAATAGATTATGCCACAATAAAAAGTAATCACTAATTATATTGTCAAGTAAGTATTGAAGTATATTTGTGTTGTTAATCCTTGTAGGGCTCGTATATACTAAGCTATGGTCTTATACAATTTGAACTTATAAAATAGAAGTTCTTAAATTTCAAAGTTATTTTTTTATTTGTATTTATTTATAAAATAGAGTATAAATGTTGAAGTAAAAATTAAATAACTATTATTTTGTGTGCAAAACAAAATCATGGCGTGCCAAAAAAACACTTATATTAGTCTAATATGTACATCTTTTGAGGCTAATGGCCAAAAGTTGCTACTCTTTCTCTTTATGTGTTTGCAATACTAAAGCATTATTTAATTTGAGCAAGTATTATGAGACAAATAAAGACATTAAAAGTAATAACTATAAATGCACTAATCCATATCTAATTGATTATTTACTCATAAAAAATTTAATATTCATTTATTGATTTTTGCAAGGTAACTCTTATTTAAAGTTCACCTATAGTACAACACTTGCCATTTACAACATTCTAGCCCAAAAATATATACAATCGCAAATCTCAATCTTTGCTTTGGAACAATTCTATGCTCTCATTGATGGCTAAGTAATTTGAGACACTAAAACCGTTTGCCCTGGCATCTACAGTTGATATGAAATATAAAGGAATTGATCTCTTAGTAGTTGAGAGGATTTCACTAGTTGAGACAAAAATGAATTCAACTTTAAGAAAGACTCAACAATTAATGGACAAAGCATACTAGGGGGCCAATGATTGGACTAAGAGCATACTAGGGGGCCATTACACAACTCTAGGAGAGTCTTGATTTTTCAAGATGAGATATGTATACCCGAACCCATCTATAACTCTCTTTAATGAAAATCTTTGTAAATGCACATTCCCTAGAAGTTTTGAAAATTCATCCTATTAATTGTATATATAATTGATTGGATAATGTGTAGATGTCAAGTTTTGAACACCAACCCTCCACAAGGAGTCCATTAATTTCTAAGGCATGTCCTTAGAGAAGATTGAATGTACAGTCAAGTCCAATCATCTTACAAATTTTGTTCCTAAGAAGATTCAAGAAAA
Source organism: Antitrichia curtipendula (assembly GCA_951230915.1). Classification (NCBI taxonomy): domain Eukaryota; kingdom Viridiplantae; phylum Streptophyta; class Bryopsida; order Hypnales; family Leucodontaceae; genus Antitrichia; species Antitrichia curtipendula. Next base: position 19,986,909 of record OX579636.1, on the reverse strand, counting down.
ATTTCATGAACTTCAAGAAGCTCTAGCATACTAAAAAATAGACGGATTTCCAAGCCGCAAATTGTGTTGAAGTTTTAGTGAAGAGTACAAATATATTAATACATGTGAAATTCAGAATCATACAACAATGTGAATCTTCTCTATACACTATCTACCATCTAGTGTTGCCAACCTTTGCTAAAACTATAACTTGCATTCTATTGGGCATCTTAGAAATGAGCATTTGCAATTGTTGTAGAGATACTTGATACCATACTTCTTGAAGTATTTGTATCAATTCTTGCTTGTTCATTGGTCTACTCAATTTGTTCCAGACTAGTCTTCCAAAAATTCTCTACGGTGAATTAGGAAGCCAAACTAACTTCTTCATACCGTGAGCTTGCCTCCACTTCTCTAGAAGTTGTTGTATGATATTCAAGTACTCTTCACTATGATTCCAACGCAATTTGTGGTTTGAAAATCTATCCATTTTATAGTATGCTAGTAGAAGAGCTTCCTAAAGTTCATGAACTTTTTGCTAGTTGAATCTGCCTGGGAAGAAAAATTTGTAAGATTATTGGACCTGACTGTACTACATGACAAAAAAAAGTATGTGCATGAATCTTCATAAATTTTTGAATATTTGACACATGGATGATCACTTGCTCGGGAACTGAATGAAACTTAGACACCAAATCTGCAAAGTTTCACGAAAACTGACATTTTGGGGACGCCTGTCTGGAACCAACTTCAGTACGTCCTCTGTCGTTTTTGTGAGCCAGTTTCGTAGGCAATAAACAAAGGCGTCCCGGCCCATGCCCAAGCGCTTCCTCTCCAAGATTTCTGAGCTGAAATTGTTACATGAGTGCAGACAGGAGACGCAATTACGCAGGGGTAGCTTTTGGATTCACTTATTACCTTCAATTTCAGAGCTCTGCACACTTGAATGTCACAAATTTTGGTGCCTTTGAAATAGGTCAATTTCAAGCCAATTTCCACGGCCATTTCTTCTGCACAGCTGGCTGATCGATGTGATGCAGGAGATCAAACAATAGTCCTGGCAGCTTCAGTACTTGCCAATCCCTGAAACTTCTCCTGCGAGCTCTTGGCGTGCTCTGCCTGCTGCAGCTGGTGATTCCGCGCAGTGTGGATCTTCTTGAACAAGTACCGCAACACTTTCTCCCGTTCTTCCCACGACAAATCCGAGATGTCAATCATGGGCAAAACCACGGGCACCGTGGAAGGGTCGTGACTGCTGTCCAGGAAGTCGATCTGTGCCTTTGCTTGGGCTTCAGTCGTGTTCCAAACCCCTGCCAGAGTGTTCACGTCGTTGATTCCTCTGCTGTTGTTGTTGTTGGATTGTTCCTGAAGCTCTGGGTTCTTGTACCGTGGCCATGACCCTGCGCGTGGCCACGAGGCTGGAGCTTTGTGGACCGGTGGCAATGCGGAAACTATGGTGCTGCTGGAATCCATGCTGGCGCAGTTGACGTTGCAAGAGGGAGGGTCGGCATGGTCTGCGGTTTGGTAGCTTTGGATCTTCTTCTGGAGGTAGATTTGGTTCTTCACGTGTTGGATGGAGTCCAAAAGGAAAAGCTCCACCTCCCCTCGTTGCCGGATCACGATCTCGGCCAGGTGCCGGAGCTTCTTCAGCTCTTTCGCTTTTTGTGTCACGATGCTCTTAAGTTTCTGCTCAGGAAGACGGGGAAACCAACCACGGTTTGATTAATTGAGAAGCTGTTTGTGTCGGTGGTTCCCCTTCTGAGTTCCTCAAGTAGTTAGCAGGGTTTTGGATAAAGATAGAGGATTTAATTTATGGACTTCTACGCACCATCTTAAAGATAATTTTCCCCTTGCCAATGGGGAGGTTCTCCTGTAGTCAATTGAAACTAGTTTTACAAACCCCTCTGTATCATGGGAGGCTAGGCTTATGCATGATCTTTGTAAATGTGGTGACATTCAAGAACATAAACGTTATGTAGCGAGCGGCCTTGGTTGTGATTTTTTTTCAATCCGTGACCAAGTGGGGTATGCCGCTCACAGCATACTCTATGGGAGGATGAACTCCCTGCATACGCAACTGCTTTCATCCCTCCTATAGAGATCTCTATTTAGTATAAGTTTCTCATTATGATATCTAAAACGGCCTGAATTTACTGAAAACACATTCATTAGATCAGCTGCAAACATGAGGAAATTAGCTTTAGAGACGAAGTACCATATTATCAGCCTTAAACTCAGCAACAGTACAGGCATGCTTCTCTTGGAGGATTCGTCTTTCTTCACTGAATTGGCGGATGACTTGCTGCAGACTTTTTTCTAGGTTTCGGATCTGCCCAGTTTCCAGCAGAGATTGTGGCTGTTAAGGTGATCAAATTGTTCGCAAGCATACCTGAAGCTATAGATGGAGGAGAAGCTAAGGTTTTGACATTGAATTGGGTACTGGGGAATTGAAGTTAATAGATGAGGAACAAATGAATTCAGTAATTACGTACCTTACTGTCGTTGTGGTGGATGACATGTCTCTGGTGCCGACTGCGCTTGATTTGAAGCTCCTCCGCTTGACCCTTCAAGTCAATTTCGCCTCTCAACTTTCGGTTTTCAGCTTTCAGCTTGTCCACCTCCTCTTGCAGCCCCGTTGTCGACGCCGTGTGCATGTGGATTTCCGACAGAAGGGTCTCGTTCTGCACATCCCACGCATGTCTGTGTGTCCGTCTCTTACTATGGAATCCCGCATATCCATGAATCATGACTTCGAATGTCAATCGTGCGGGTGGAAACTAGGGGTCATTACCTGTGCCAGCACCTCTTTCACCCTGTCCCCGACGCGATTACGGATGTCTTCCTTCACTTTGAGCATGAATTCCTCCAATTTCTTGTCGATCTCCTCTTTGTATGCTAAGCACTGCAGTCATCACTCTTTTGAATTCAGCATTCGAGTCGTTCTTTGGTAATCTATGTGACTGCTACTCACGGTACGATGGGATCCAAAGGGAACACTCTTACTACAAATTTGAAAGAAGGTTGTGATTGAAGTGTGCAAAGCAAGGTTTTCAGTTGCGTTTGACTGTTCCATGAACTTTCAGACTACATTAGAGTTATTCGTAAAGTAAACCTGAGTTTAGAGGTAAAATTGGGGTTTGAACCCCTGCTTTATGTAAAAAAGCAGGTGAAAAAGTAAAAAGCTCGCGCAATCAACACTAGCAAAATAAAACTCGGGACCAAACTTTTTTTCGCATCGAAATGGTGCCTAAAAAAGTTTGGACCTACGTTTACTAGTCAAAGAAATTGTACATTGGCAATTTGTGAGAATGGAGGGTAGAGAGGTTGTTTTTATAATGAAATCCATTGTTCTTTATGAACTCTCAAAGGATATGGGTTTATTTTAAGATTGAGCTCCTCCAAGCTCTTACAAGTTACTTACAACTCCAACCATTTACATATCCCATATGGGTTGCTTTACCTCCTTTCACCAATTTGTATAAGAGCTTGTTTAAAACTGGGTACCAAACTAGGGATGACTTTACGAATAACTCTACTGTACTAACAATCTTCTCCATGATTCATGGGGAGGGCCACTAATGTCACAATAATCATACAGAGGCATGTGAACAATCACTGTGATCTTAGGAAGATTCCTCCTCTGAATCCCCACGAATTTTATTTATGATTTATTTTATGATGTTGTCTAAAAGTTTTTGAAACAGTCTAACTTTCCTAAAAACGCTGTTGCAATGGGCGTAGTGGAAAGTGAGGAAGTGTACTTTACTTTTTCAATGTATTTGCGTTCGAAGTCAGGTGCCAAATCTGCCATTTTGGAGCGCATTTCATCTGTTTCCTTCTTGGCCGCTTCCATGCGTGCCTCTACCTTATCCTACTTCCCACATCCTTGATCAGAAAACTTGTTCATGTCATCAAAATATGAGTCTGAAAAGAGAGCATAAAAAACTCGAATCCGTTTTCCTGAAACTGACTTGAAACCCTATTTTCAGGTCAAGCAAGTAGAGTGAACCTACCTGGCGTTGGATGAAGCTCTTCACACTCTCCAGTCGATTGTGAAGCTCCTCGACTCGAGCGGCGAACCTCACTGTGAGCTGCCTTCGTTTCAGTCTGTCCTCTTCGATGATCTTCCGCATTTCGATCTTGTAATGCGCGTGAAGCTCCTCGATGTCCACGACTTTCTGCCTTGCGGTTCACAACCCAACATTTCCAGTCAGTGTCTGCTCTCCACTCAAGAATCGTTCATGCAAGACCCGCAAAGGTTTAGGAGACAGCTCAACGTAACCCTAATTTTCGTAATTGGAGAGACAAAGGCACTTTTGCAAGGTTTAATTTGACTTTGACAGAATTCTTCAGTAGGAACTTTAGGGTTTACTGGCACTCCAGAGATTGTTTGAGAAAATAACTATCAAATTTGGAGAACTCAAGATGAATTCCAGAATTCGAGTAGGCAGATCGTGTCTTTAGAGACGTTTTACGTTTTCCCCCTATTACAGAAATGGTCTGCCTGTCAATCTCCCAGTCTTGTGTCGCTTGCCTGCCTACTGCTTCCAAATATCAAACAGTCACTTGAGAAAAGACCGATTGATTAGGGTGAAGAAATTACAACTGGCATGTGCATGACCTAACAGACCTGAGCTAGCTGAGCCTCCAGATCCTCGATCCTGGTCTCCTTCTCCGCAATCTCTTCTGTTTGCAACTCTTGAAGAGCGAACTGCCCCATCCACATGCATAGCTCCGAACTTACACTCATTTCCAGAGCACAACAGACTTTTCATTAACCCTAAAACACCAAGAAGCTCACAATTGGGTCTTATTGTTCGTTTTCAGCAGTTTTGAGTAAGTCTTATGTGGGCGCTGTTTGTTTCACTTTCACTTGTGTTCTGACCTATATATTCGTTTTCTTCATTGATCCTGGTGATATAAAGTTTGACCTAATCTGAATTGGCAAGGTTTCTCAATATAATCAATCGAATTCGTCTCTTTCAAACCATGAATCTTTGGATGTTTAGGGCTTAACAGATTGGGCTTACAGCTTCTTCGTCTCGGCATCTGAAATTCTTCGCCATGGCAGCATTTTCTCGACCGAGTTTGTCAATGTAGTCCCGGCAGTCTTCCAACACGGATCTCTGCTCCTTGACACTTTACCCCTTACCCACCCCATCCAACTTAGAAAATTCTGTGCGTGAAACATGTTCGCCTGAGTTTAATTTCACAGTCTACAGCTGCAATTAATTGTTCAGAAGACCTTCATATCAAGTGGGCTCTCTCGCTACACCCGGACTCTTGATTATTTACACAAAGTGAAACACCAGTAATTTAGGATTAGACTCCAAGAAGCTTGCCGGCAATATATGCATGCCTCTGTTTTGCTTCATTTTCTAGGTGCAGCAGCTGCAATCATGTGGTCATGGTGTTCAAAAGGCCTTCATGTCAATGGGTTCGCTCGAAAATTACTTAAGTATTTGCATAAAGTGAAACACCAGTAATTTTAGGGTTAGCCTTCAAGAAGCTTGCAATTAATGCATACCCATCTGTTTTGTTTAGTTTCTAAGTGCATTCAGCGGTAATTACTTGGGCAGGGTGTTCAAAAGGCCTTCATGTAAAGTAGGATCGCTACGTCATGACTGTGATTCTTCAATCTAAGTGAACAAACCAGATTTAGGGTTGACGTCCCCAAAACTTGCTATTTCTGTTGGGTTCTTTCTTTGTTCAGACAGGAAGAATTGTCACGTACTTGGTGACAAATAATTCGGAATTGTCTTCGACAGTTTCGGCTACCGCTTCGTCCAATCTTTGCATCAGCTCTCCCAGGCCCAGGGTCATTATCTCTCCATCTGGTTTTCCATCTTTGGGTGAGTTGGGAGACTTGGGAGAACTTGGCTTCGACATCTTTTGAACTCCAACCCCTCAAAATCCGCACACCTTCACATAAAGTCGACTTTCTTCAGAAATGAAAATTCCATATTCGTGTTTCCAAGGCTCCAGGCTACCGTTCCTGCAATTTTTAATTTGGTCTTACAATTCACAGACCATCTCATCAACTGGAATTGCTTGGATGGTTCGTGTTTCAACTGACAGAACCAAACAGTGAGCAGTCCTGCCGAGATTAATTTCTCGATGTCTTGGAGACAAGCTTCCTTGTCGATCAACAGTGGGTTTGTCAGACTTTCTGTTGTGGATTTTTGGAGTTTTCGTTGATTCCATCTCCTCTCATAGCCGCAGGAGAGCTCTTTTCACTCTTCAATTGTGATTAGAAAACCATGGTTGTTGCAATGCGAATTTATTTGAATCAACAAATTGAAGATGAGTTGAAAATAACTCAATTCCACCGAAGAGTAAAGATTAGGAATTTTTTGGAAGCTCTTCAACCGTTTGTCCTCCATCCCATCCTTTGCAATTTCAATTCAATTTAACCACACGATAAACGGTTACACTCGCCTGATGAATGATGCGTGAAATTCACTATTCTGCACATTATATTAATTACAGCATGAGCTCCAGCATGATTGAGTATAAGAAAGCATTCAAGATTGTCCGTGATAGCCTCAAGTGAGATGCAACAAAAGACGGGCTTGTGTATTGATCCAGTCAGGGAGACAACATTGCAAACGTGGGATTTGATTTTGTGGGGACTCGGGGAGATGGCCCCGTTCAAATTCAACAACCCAGAGGTCTCGGTTTCTGCTCCCATGCACTTCTCTAATTTAAAAAATGACCAACGGCTCCTCTCGAAGACGTCCGTCAAGTGCTGTTGTTGTTGTTGTTGTTTTTGAAGGAAAATGGAACTGTAGTTGATGAGATATTTCAGTTGGAAACTCAGTCAATTGGATGTCTCATCACCCACGTAAATCAGTCAAAGACATGGAATCCACGCAAGTTTTTCAAGGGACATGAACTTATCACGACACTGTGAGGACTGGCACATTGAGGAACTTAGGGCTTCTCAATCTTCCTTGAACGTGGTGACATCTGCTCTGCATTTATACAGTAACGAAAAAAGATGTTGGTGCAAGTTCAAACCTTTCTTGATGCTGTTGCCCGTGCACCAACATTTGAATTCAAAAAAATTGCAACTGGCATTCCCCCATTTTAAGGGACCGACCAAGTCTTCAAAGACTTTTTTTTTTTTTTTGAAACAAATGAAAGCGAGCTTCATTGCAAGGGGGGGTAAAAATACAAACCCAGCCAGCCACAGGTGGCCTGGCCAGGGACAAGTCTTCAAAGACTTTGGCAGCTGCAAATGGGTCAAAAACTACAGTTTTAAGTCTAGGGGTGTCAGAGTTCAAGACTGAATGAGAATGCGGCTGATTTAATTTAATTTAACTTAATTTTTTTGTTCACACAAATGAAACGGAATTTCATTGCAAAGAAAACAGTACAAACCTGTTGATTTGGGATTTGAAAACTCTTATTGGAGTGTTTTATTGGATAGTGAAAACTCTTATTGCAAAAAACGCCACCTTGCACTTTAAGGGTATGACACATGACCAAAGTGGATGATAAGTAGTCTCGGTCCCTCCTAATATTTTTCAAGTCCTCAATTCTACGCATCCAATATACTATCACAAGATGGAGTGTTTTAAGTGAGTTTTTTAAGTATAATTTTAGTAGTAAGACTAGCGGTTGGCGCTTGCTATGCTACGCATTCATCATTAGAATTTTATTAGAACTTTTATTTATTTGATGAAATGCAGAACAAAAATTTCAATAAATCTTCAAATACAAAATTACTAAAATCTTTGTATAATTTTGTTTATAAGTAAGCATATGTTGAAATGTACAATAGAAATTTATTGAATGATGAATGAAATGTATGCAATGGTGAATACTGTAAAAGATACACATTTATTGTAATGCATTCAAAAGTTGACTCAGTTGTTACGAACAATGGCAACCCAAAAACTTGGTGAATTGAAAAGAAAAACTTGTAAATTTCAAAAACTTCATAAACAACTTAATTGTCGTGAAATCCAGAATCGCTTCAATTGAATAAATTTCTCAAATCATTTGGTAGTAGCAATAGAATTTTGAAATCATAAAAGCTGTAAAAGTGATATTACAGAGGTGATTGCAAACTACTACTCTATTTCTGTAATATAATATTGAGTGAAAATATTATTTTTATGTATGCATGATTTAAAATATTTTTACAAAATATTAAAATTAATTATTTCAAAGACTTATTGAAATCATTATCATGCATTCTATTCAAATATATCAAAATTTTACTAATATGTGATACAATGAATGCGTAGAATATCAAGCATGAGCCCCTATTATTACCGGTAGCATTTGTGATATTACAGAGGGAGTTATGATTTTAGTAGTATGATTGTAAGTTATGATCTTTAAGAAGAATTTTACTAAAAACTTACTTAAAACACATGTGCTTCTAGTGAAATTTTATTGAAAATCTTCTAAGAGGTTATTACTTATAATCTTACTACCAAGATTGTACTTAATCCCTAAATGCCCAAGGCATCAAATTTTGGTTCATGATACTTTGAAGTTAAATAAAACCTAATCAATTTGCTATTTTTAGTTTGTTTGTTTTTTAAATTATATTTAAGAGGTTAGTTTTCGCATCAAAAATCCAATTCTGAAAATGATGGATTATGATTTTTCTATTCAAGATTTTGTGCAAGGGTGTTCACTACAATCTTGACTTCCGGTAGTGCTAAAGGATCTTGGAAATGAGCCTCAAATACACTAGATCTTGGAGAAAAAATCACATTAAAAATTCATTTAAAAGAAATTACAAATTGAGTAGCTATAAATTGGTTGTGGTTATGTTTGTTAGGCCCTTTATCTTCATATTTTTTTGATGACATGTGAAAAGAGGATTGAAAGACTTCAAATCACTTTCAATGTTTGAACACCTTCAGTATCAAATATTACAATCTTTCTATCCACAAGTGATATTGTTGTGTTTTCCTTTTCCTATGTAATCTTTAACATGTCTAGTTTGAATTTGTATTGTTGCAAATCTTTTTAAATTGATACACCTTATCAAAGCATTGGTTTTTTGTTCAATTTAGAGCAAATTCCAAGAAGCTCAAAAAAGGCCTTGGGCATTTAGGGGTTAAAAACTCACTTAAAACACCCCATCTTAGTGTGGTCTATATAGAAATGGCAAGAAGAAAATTGTGGAAGAAATATTGGTTTGAATAATTGTAAAGAAGTTACATATGAATGGTTACCCATTGGCAAGCAAACCAATTACGGAAAAGTCAAACTATAATTTTGAGTACATTAGATGTAGCTTTTGACAAAAGTACAAGAAAATAATTCTTGAAGCGGAAAAAAATAGTTTGATTCAATATTGTTTTGTTTCATCCACTAGACTATCTTTAAGCTATCAAAGAACATTGCACCATGGATTTCTTTAATGCAATTGGAAAACTCTTCAAGACCTTGCTTATACTTTATAATGTTCACTTCATAATGTTCAAAATCTCTCAAATATACATATTCCTCCATACCAAGTATACATTCCATATGATGACGAATGGTGTTTGAAAATAATGTATATAAATCAACTAAAGTCTCATCACATATCAAAATAGAAATCAAAGTTCACATTATATTACAAACAATCTTGTTGTAGATTAAAGAATTAGAATGAAAATGTATCTCTCTTTTGATTCTATAAATCTAATGGCAGAATCAGTGATGCTAACTTACTAAAAATTCAATTGACTTCTTCATCATTGCAAGTTTTTCTTATTTACAAACATACCAAAAAAATAAAAATAAAAATAAAAAAAATAATAATAATAATAATAATAATAATAATAATAATAATAATAATAATAATAATTTAGAAAAAGATAGTCCCTTTCAAGGTGAGATTTTTGTTTTTTATGAATGCTTTTGAACACATTAGAGTTATTCTAAAAGAACAAACACTTTCAACCTTGTATTCAATACACAAAACAAGTTCATTTAGAAAATGGTCTCAATCTTGTAATTCAAGGTGCTTCAAAGTTATGGTGGATAATTCCAAATTTAAGTCATTAAACTTAAGTTTAAGTCCACCAAGACTATATATTTTATGTGCCCTAGTTCACATTGGAGGACAAAAAATGCCTCCAACAATCCAAATTTGGTTCAAAATGAGGGAAAAAATTGAATTTGATCCCTACTTTTGTTTAATATACTATTTTGGATCAGTAAGACAACATAACTACTTTGCTTTACTTCTATAACATTTGATTATTTATAATAGGAAACAATTCTTTTAGAATGAATGCAAATAGAACAAAATTCATTGCTAAAGACAATACAACTAAACTTAAGCAAAGAGTGTTTATTTCAAAGGTGAAGCAAACCTCAAGCCAAGTTGAGTTGTTTCACTACGAACTTTTTGATAAAGGGGAGATCATGGCCCTTGTATTGTAATACGTTTATTCTATATTTTTTGACCTCCTCTAGCTAATTTATGGTCACTGATTTAAAAAAGTATTTTGAAATTTGATTATCCATGATAAATAATGATTTTTTGCATTTCTTTCAAAGTAAAAACAAAACAAAACACAAAATTTATCCCTTCAAAGGAATATTTATAGCACAATTCTAGAGGGAGCTGCATAAAATAGTGAAATTAGGTTGCCCCCACACTAATTTCTCGACATTTTACACTATATAAATGTTTTCAAATATTGCACAAGAATGCATTCTTTTTTAGTTAAATATTGTTGTAACTGGAATTTACAAGCCTCTGAGTGTACAAATTAAAATATTTCTATAAACTTTTGTTGACTTTGATGGCTTGTAGAATGACTTTTTTGATGTAAGGCAACCTAATTGTTAAGGCAATCTAATTTCACTATTTTGTGTGGGCTAACCAAATTGCATTCTAATAGTACTACAAGCCTTCCACGGGGGTAAGGATTCCCCCACTTCTAGTTTGAAAAAAGAAATATAAGCACGTCCCCTATTTGGGCCTATGAATTGGTTTGTATAACAAAACCTCTCCTACCAAATTTGGGGTCTTTGAATCCAAGTGTGAATTTCCAAATTTCCAAAATTTAATCATCCATGGTAGAAAAAAAATGTTCTAACTTATGTTTTTCCTTGAAGAAAAAATTTTGAGCACCAAATTTTTGCCCTCCAAAGAAGGCTCAAAGCTCTAGTATGGTGGAACCCAAACGTAATAGACCACAATATGGAGGATGAAGGAGAAGCCATTTTGTTGAAGTAACCAAATTAAAAGAAGCTTTTACATATAGGACAATCATTGAGGTGGAGGGAATTCTGAAAATAAACAGGTTGATGAGGAGGGCGAAGCCCAACGAGGAATGCCTATTTCTTTTCAAAGTTCCCAACGAGGAAGAGATTGACCAACCTAAACACTTTTGTAGAAATAGATGAGATAGGTAATCGATGAATGAAAAATCCGTAATCACCGATCACACAGGTTTCACGTCCAAGAGGAGGGGGATTACAGCCGGGATTAATAATTGTCCCACAAATTGAACAGCACATTTCTTGGCAGGGGTTTACGTTAAGCTTGGTCACGCAGGAAAGATAATTTCCGTCACTCCAAAGCACTGTAAAGGCCTTCCTTCCATCAGCATCATTATGATAAACACACTCCTAATTGCAAGTTTGTCCGGGTAATTGAAGATTTGGATTTGGATAAGCAGGCAGAAATCTCACCTCCCAATCAAATATCTATAGATCTTTTAATCAACAAGCTGAGCTGAAGCCATTTCAATTTAGAAAGTCAAAAGCAAGTTGAATTCCGCAATTATCACTGATTTAATGACTAATCTCTCGAAACTATCACCTGCATAAATAAGGCTTACTTTACTTTATCATCTCTCTTGTGAATGAGATACGGAATAAACTTTTATTTTTATTTTTTAAAAGCAAACGAAACGGAAATACGGAGAAACTTTGGGCTTGGGTCTGCACTCTGCAGGAGTATCTTTCAGGAGCAATGTACTGTACACAGTATCAAACTTTAATTTCTGCAATGAAATTCCGTTTCCTTTTTTTCAAAAATATATATAAATACATCACACTTAATGACTAATCTCTCGAAATTCTCACCTGCATAAATAGGTTCAGTTCAGTTTACTTTACTTCATCATCTCTTGTATGCATGGGATTTGAAATTTGATTAAAAAAATAATGTATGTTTTATTTTAGCAATACAGTAACAAGAGAATGAAGGCCTAATGAAGTGATTGTAGAGAATTTGTGGCACGATAATGGTCATCAAATAGATAATCACTTCCGTGGTTCCTCTTTGTGGAACATCAATTTTAGACCATAGAATCATCCATGAATCAAGTACACAAAAATACTAAAAATTAATACAAATGAACCTCCAAGTCATATGGTAAAACTATCCATAGTCGACCATTTAAACAATTTTGCATATGTTCTGGAGCAACAGAAGGCAATGTGAATTTATAGCCCTATAGGAAGATAGAAATGATGGACATTGTCAAGTTTTCATGATTTTTTTCCTTAAATTGAATTTACTATAAATTTTGGAAGCCAAAAGTTGGCCTCGACCCATATCCAAGATATAGAGTCTTCTAATTTCGACCATTCCATAACTACTTTCCCACTCACTACTTCCTACTTTCTTGCTCACTAAATTAGGGCATGTGTCATGACTTTATAGTACCAACCTTGCAAAAGAGAAAAAATCACATTCCAAACTATGGTTGGAATCTGTACTAGCCTTGGTTGGAAACAGCTGCACCCTACAGGTTGGTTATTGATGGTCGGTTAGTGATGGATGGTTCTACCATAGATAATTCTTCAATTGATTTCCATGTCTTCAATCTCCCAATGTTGTCATACTTGTCACTAAGCACCCCCAAACATTCAAAATCCACCACAAATCTCATTAGATGGAGTAATATGGGTACGCCCTCTTGCTCGATTTTTTAGTGTTAGGTCCAACTTGATTTTTTTCTTTTGATGCTATGTTCTCTTCATTTATGCAGCCTTTCGGCTTGGCTGTTTTTTTCTTTTTTTTTCTTTTTTATGCAATGGTCCACCATTTGTTATTAAAAATTTATTTTTAAAAATCCATCACAAATCTCTAATCATGCACTCAGTTGCTGCTTTCTGTTGCAGCCATTTTCCTTCTTTGCAATACAGCCTTCAGTTTCATAGTAATAAGACTGCAACAACTAAATCTCTAATCACAGCACTATGGTAATGTAATAGAGAACCGTACTAGCAGCGAATAGGTTGTTGTATATAACCGGTTGTACATTTTTCATTCACAACCTTCGATCTTCATGATTAAAGGGTGTAGGAAGCAAGTTGAAAGGAAAGAAGGTTATAAGTTGCAACTTGTAATGGCAATGGGGATGGATTGCCAATGGGATGGTGCCACGTTCATGTTGAAAAGTCAACAACCGGTTATGAAAAACATTATATGTAATGTGTTCTTTCATGTCTGATGTCAATATGGAAAAAATTTCAATAGGTGATACCGTACATGAACTCAAGGTCAGATTCAACATAAATTACGTTATTTCTTGGAAGAAAAAAGAAGTGTCATCTTGTGAATGGTGTGACATGATGTGGATCCTTGAGTATCTGACACGGAAATTCAATTTTGACAACAAAGTGCGGAATCAAATCTTCATGTATAGTACCCATCCAAAGTAACATTTTACCTTGTGGAAGAGATATGAAGTTCTTGTCTCTCTTTGTTTGTGAGTAATGACGCAGATTCATAAGGACTAGCGTGCGCTATGCCATTGCCACAGTACAATCAAATAAAAGTAAAAAAAAAATTTTAATTTGTAGAACTCAACTTTTTCTTCTTCTTGCAAGGTATTGAAATTTGGGAAAGCAATTACTCCCTAATTAAAAGTCTTTCATTTTCATTTTGGGGCATAAAATGAACCTACCATTTACCGTAGAGATCCAAATATCAAACAACAACTGTTCCAATTACTGAGCAATAATCACACAATTCAACTACCAATTCAAGTACAATGGAAATAAAATTTTGTATCACTGCACAATGACCTCACACTATGTGCTAAAGGACTGCAAGGATTTTTTTAATCTAGATTTTAGCTTCATTGCCTTTAAATTACAATAAAATTTGTACAAACGTTTTTTTTGGGGGGGTGGGTGGTCAAAGTTGAATCTTAATATAACATTTAATAACAACACCAAAAAACAAAACGTGCGAGTCTCTATATTTATAAAGAGATGGATTTGAATTTTGTCCACACGGTGATTGGTAAGTTTATCTATTCTAGTGAGTAATGATTTTTTATTTATTTTTTACTTACTTTGTGATACTTGTGTTATAATTTCTAATCATCATCTTCTTAACGTATAGCATCTTCATAACTGATTTTGATTAGTTTTGCAAACGTTATAAGTTTAGTTTTTCCATTTTTAAAACAAAAATGAGATTTAAGGAAAGACCTCAACAAGGAGGGGTGTGCAAACTTTGTTTTGTGGTGTTTCAACAGATGACAAAAAAGATATTGAATTTCAAAGTTTTTATGAATTCAAAAATTATTTTTATTTTTACTTTTATTGTGGCAATGGTAATATGGCATAGGGCACACTAGTATACTATGATCTTTTGAAATTCAACTTCATAATGTGCCCTAAACTATTTTCTACATTCTTGTACATATGCAAAACATTTTGGACTACTTGCACCCTCGCTTGCACCTTAATATTTTCAAGATTGGCTTAGGATTCAAGTTGGTTTTAGAAGCCAAGGTGAATTGAGCCCCTTGCTCATTCCCCCCGAGTCATTCTAGGGGTGCATGTTGTAAAAAAAGACCCCCTATTTTGTGCTTGTTTAATTTTATCTACTACACTTTTGCTAGTTAATTTGTGGCCCGTGATTGCAAATATGAATTCAAAATTTGCAATTTTTTTTGCATGGCAAATAAAAAATTGAGTGTTTTCCTCAAGGACAAGCAAAGGATTTAGTTCACCCTGTTCGGCCATTTTAGGCACCTTCACCTTAGGATTAGAGATTAATGGGTTCAATTAAATCCCATTTTCACTTCTTCATCCATTCTAAACTGGTTGTTGTGGCTATCATAAACCACTAGTAGGAAATGTCCAGTTTTTTTTTTAAGTGAGTTTTGCGTCGTAATGCCCAATTTTGTGATGTTGTCCCCATAATCGAGCATTACAGATTTTACATCCAACGTCAAATTCTCATACCAACTCTTCATCCAATTTCATTGATTTCCTATGATAGTTTACGCCGGATATTTATTGTCGGGCATAGCGCCAAATAATCGGGTCTCCTTGTTGGGCTCCACCCTCCTCATTGACCTATTATTTGGCGCAATGCCCTCCTCTACAGGCATTGCTCTGTACATTTCCCTGGGTAGTGTAGAGTCGAGTCTACGCTGTTTCGCACCCCCAAAAGTCCGCACTCCACACACACACACGTTCCCTCTCCGGCTCCATACGGACCTAACAACCAATCTTGCACTCACTCACTCATCAGTCACTCACTCATTCTCTGCTGCAAGTGCTACCATACCTTAAATGAATTCATTCAAAACTCCATCATTCTCTCTTCCCGGCAGGGCGGGCAGGCCACTTGTGGCTGCCGCTCTTGTACGTACTTTGCCCCTTGCAAGGGAATTCCTTTTCGTTTGATTCTAAAAACAAAAACTCATGATCATTCTCTCCAGCTGTGCAGTAATTAAGTTCGTAATGAATTCATTCCCCCGGCCTCGATCATGACTCGTCTGAGTATGAAGTGTGAAACCCGCCCGCCTACAACAAGGAACAGTCTTCCAATCGATCGCCCAAAAGCTAGATGAGAGATCAGGCAGTTTCCTCACTTGACTGCACGTAATAAGGAAATCAAAAGGTGGTAAGCTTACGCAGCTTTGACCCGGCACTGCGACGACTCACCCACGCCACCTTGACGGACGGACGGACCCTCTCCAAAAGACCCCAACTGAATATGCCCCCAAGCTCCTGCTGCCAACTGCCAACCATCGTCTGTAAATTGACGGTTGCTTTGCTTTCGGGTTCTGTGCAGTCCAGTCGTTCGAATGACTGGAGTCCTGTTGCTCGATCATTCTGGCCCGGTTTCATCAATGCAGCCGCCTCCAAATAGCCGCAAGTCGTCCACTCGTCCTCCTGTTCCACCCGGAAAGATGCCAGCATGGATCGATGTCCAGCAGGGCTGTGGGAGGTTTAATGGCGCTCGAATATTTCTGACCCGCTTTCCTTGTCAGTATATATCGGGCCCGCCTTCACTGCGAACAGCGTCGGAGCGTGTGCCGAGATGGACTTTCTCATCATTGTCGCAGTGCTCACTTCCAGACGGAACTGAAGAAGCTCGTCTGGTCTCGTGACACTCTCCGTTCATTCGAAATAGACACACCACTGTTGACTGTTCCAGTTCCAGTAATTTGAGAGAATTTCGTTTAGTGTTGCTCCCATGATGTAAGGAGTTCACACTGTGCAAACAACATTGTTAATCAGCTCAGTTGCCTGCCCAAGGTGGAGGTATAATTCGCCCCTAAATACTTGGGGGAGAATTCAGTTAAAATGTGAAGGACGTCATTAGGGACGGGGTAACCTGACCCCCTAGCTTGTCCCCCCGCACGCACAAAAAAATTTATTTTCCACGCACGCACACACAAAAAAATTTGCAAATTTTGAAATCATATTTGCAATTAGAGGGCCCAAATTAGCCCCTAAAGTTTCATGACTCACTATGTTTTCACCGAAAACGCTCAAGAACTGCCATTTTTAGTACAAGTACCAAAATTTTGAAAAAAAAACTTTTTTTGACACATGAAACCATAGGATCTTGTAGTATTCTGACTTGAGAGCATGTGGTAAAATTTTCAGAAATTTCCACTACGTGGATTGCAAGATATAGGCATTCAAAATCACTAAAATTGATTTTTTGACCCAACAAAAATCCAGGCAGCTGCACTTCACTAGCTCATTGTTCTATGAAAAAATGTCCAAAATGGTGGTGCTTCTTTGGATTATTTTTCCTAGACAAGTTGGCTACATGCTTAAAAAATTTCACATCATTTGAAATTGTACAACGTATAGGAAAAAAATAATAAGTAGAAAGAAGTAGAGAATGATTCAAAATACAAAATTGTTTAGAATTTAGATATAGGATCGTAAAATGTCAATTTCAATGGTTGAAATGTTGTAACAAACAATCTATATCCTATAATTTTTTTTGTCCAAAAATATTGAAAATTGAGTAAGATAAAGGACTTCAAAGTTTATTTTAGAGTAGAGATTCCATAACTACCCGCAAACTAAAACTCCTCATAACTTTTTGACTCAATGGTCAAAATGGAATGATTAAAAGCTTTCCACGCATATATACCTCTAGAAAACCAATTTCAAAATTTTGTTTTTGAAAAAAGTGATTTTTTTCTGATCTGCCCGGACTGCCCGGCCGAGAAAAAAGTAACATTTTAGGCCATAACTTTTTACTCCTATCCAAATGCCATGAAATTTAGTGCATACAAAAGATATTCCTCGGATACAACTTCTATTAAAATTTCAGCCAAAAATACGAAAATCTCCAATCACAGGTACCTGCCTAAAATTTCTATACTGCCCCCAAATGCATGTTGGTCCTTTAGGGGTTAGCTAGGGGACGTGAAGTAGATAAATTAATCAAGTGCATAATAGGGGGGCTATTTTTACATGCACCCCTAGAATGACTTTAGGAGGATGAGCAAGGGCGTCAAGTCATCATGGTTGTCATTAGTTGGGCAAAGCTAATTTGTCTTTGGGTTGTTAGTATTGGGTTGTAGCTAGTGGTTGTCATTGGCTAGTGTTGACTTGATAAGTTTCCACACCATGGGGCATCTACTTTTGGGGGGAGCAAAAGGGATCTTCAACAAAAGTTAACAACGTTATGCAATGCTAAAGTTTTTCTTCACTTTTAATAGTGTTATAATTACTTGTATGGTGTGGTCTTTGTCATTTTGGATGTTTGCAATGTAGGCCGAGGGAAGTATAATCCACAATAAAAGATCTATTTAGTGTAGCCCCATATTTGTAGGGATAAAGGCGTTTTTAATAGTCCAGTATAATTGCTCCGCCACGTGTAATTATAACTTTTAACTACTTTGTAAATTAGAACTTGAAATTTCTATCATTGGAAGCACATTCAAATATACTTTGATTAGGTACAAGAAAAATCCAAATATAGACATTGAACAAAAAATAAACTACTTTAAAAGCTAGTTGAAAGCCAAAAATTATAGACAGTGGTCTTGGCAAATCATGATTACCGAAGCACATTTCATTCCAAATCGGGGTGCAAATTCGAGGAAAATATGCATTAGTAACCATGATTTTCCAAGACCATTATAACTTTTGTCTTTCAATTAGCTTTTGAAGCGATTTATTTTCATCATTTAATGTCTAAATTTGAATTTTCTTTTGTACCTATTCAAAGTACTTTTGAATGTGCTTCCAACAATAGATATTTCAAATTCTAATTACAAAGTAGTCAAAAATTAGAGTTATATGTGGCAAGGCAAATTCTAGAGACTATTGAAGATGCCCTAATACTATTTCAGAAACAACTCTTAATAGAACAAAGAATGCAATTGCCCCAACTATTAAGGTAGGAGCTCCTAAAATAATTCAAGTTCTAAAAGTGGTTTATAACGTTGAGGTACATATTTGATTTTCTTCAATGTACCAATTGCAATTGTCAATGTACCAATGGTGAACACACATCATGGGGTGAATACATTTAGAATATTTTGTGATTCTAATTTTAAATTCACAACTAATTTCACAAAGATCCAAAAAATATGAAGCAACTTGGAGATGCCATATGAAGCAATATGAAGATGCCAATTCCATTTATCTTTCGAGGAGAATTTATTGATTTAAAAAAAGTCAACCTCCCCGAAATTAAAAATCACCTAGTAAAAGGTCACTTCATGGACATCCTACTTTAGTATGTCATTTGTAATTTCTAACTTTTTCAATCACTAGTCCAAATGGGATTAATCAAATATTTCCATATAGATAAGAGTATTTTCTATGAGAAACAAAATTTTGGAAATTTTATTTTGAGTTTTTGTAATTTTTTTGTACTATCCAATCAACTGCTTTTTGAACTTAGTATGGCATAAATGTTTTTCCCATGCATTGTTTAGAATAAAAATTAGATTATCTAAAAACTAATGTATTTTTTAATTTTCCAAAAAAATTCAAAAAATCACATTAAAAATTGAGATTATAGCATCTATCATAACCTAATAGTGTACCTCGTGGGGACACTTGGTCCTTTATGGATTAGATGATATCAATAAATGTAATTTTTTCTTTGTAATAAAATTTTGTTTCATTTATGTCAAAAAAATTGCAATCTCTAACCTCATATCAAAATAGAAATCCGTGATTTGTTATGTGATTAACAATTGCAATCTTTATCAAGATATGCAATTTTTATCAAATTATTAATCTTGATCTTTCTCAAGAAGCCACTGATTGAGTAGGTAATCAACAATTATAGTTTCTATTATTCTTATATTAAAGTAGAAGTTATTGATCTGGTAGGTGATCAACAATGTCGTCTATAAACCAGTAGGTGAACAACAATTGCAATCTTTATCCTTGCATCAACTTGATAGGTAATCAACGCTTGCAATTTTTGTCCTCGTATTTGAATAGAAATTAGTGATCTAGCAAGGTGATAAATAAATGCAATCTCTATCCTTGTATTAAAAAAGAGTTTAGCAATCCATAAGGTCTCTATTTGCAAGTTCAAAGCCCAAAGATTAGTGTTTTGGAAGTCTCTATTGTCTTATTATTTAGAAACAAATAAATAATTGCATGCAAATTTAATCTTTATTTGATAAGAGACTGCCATATATTATTTTGAGAGAGAAGTTGAAAGGTCATCAATTGTTGTCCTTTTCATCTTTAAGCACATCTTTAGTCTAAAATAATTTGAAATGAGACCAATAGTTGCAAGTGTACATGAATTATATCTATGTGTCAGATACCTTAGGGACATTTGAAAAATAATGTGGATTTAAAGATAATTATTATATTTGTATTTATCTGTATTTACTTAAAATAGATAAAGTCATAAACAATAATACAATTTTGTTTAAAGTAATAAAGTTTTCAAATGATGATTTCCTAGCTTGCATCTCTCTTAAGTTTGCCATGTTTGACTTCAAAATCATAATAATTAATCAAAATATCTCCTATCTCCTCTGATGATTTGTTTATAATGTTCAATGCTTTAAATTATTGTAAAACATTGTACCTACATATCTAATTTGATTGCCTATACATTACTCAAATTCTTAGTATATTAAAAATTGTTTGAATCACTAACACAAAAAACAAAAATATAATTTACAAATACAAAAAATACACCTTCTCATGACTACTATTACGCTGTAGGCATAGGTGTAAAAATTTCAAAAGCAATGTAATGTCAAATTTATAAAAGTGAAAACACCCCCAAATTAGCTAAATTAAAAAGTTAGGACATATAGTCAAATCACCCAAAATCAAATTGATTTTCTTTTATAATCATTCTACTAGATGAAATCATATCAAGCCTTTTGAATCTCAATTCATCATGTAGTTTTAGAAGTTAAAATCCAAAATTGAAAAGACTTTTCTTGATTATATTAAATATTTTCCTTTTTCCACATAATAAATATATTTCTAAAAAAACTTATTTTTCTAAGTCATTTCAAGTTTTTATATCTCATTATTTTTAATTTGGAATATAACTAGCTAAACCTACTAACCTACTAGCTTACTAATCTACTAGTTTACTAACTACACTAACACTGTGAATCCTTGACCAACGGTATTAAATTAAGTTTAGGAAATTTGTGAAATGACTATTCCATGGCTCATTCAATGGTCAAAAAGACTTTTTCAATATATTATTTTTGTCATGGCCTTTCAAATATTATTTTATTTTTTCCTTTGACCGTATTCTTTGAAGTTATGTTTAAACAAACAAGCTTAAATAATAATTTAATGATGCTTTTACAAGAGTACTCAATTTTTGTAAGACACAAAAAAGAATGAAAATCATCCATTGTATTTAAAATAAACAAAAACTACTTGACTATTTGTAAGTTAACTTTTGGTTCTTACAATTTTGTATGATTAAGGAGTTGAGATTCCAAGTTAAACTAGACTATGATATGTAAATTTATGATAGAAAAACAAAAAAGTAGAACACATTTTTTTTGGGCAACATAGACAATCTTTGAATCAACATCAAGTAAAATAACACCACCTAATTTTTACTATTTTCTATAATTGACCACTATAGTGATTCTTGTCTAAAATGTATTCCCACTATTCATGAGATTCTAAAGTTAGTTATAGAAACACCTATTTCCAACACTTTGAAAATTCATACTTCCTCCATTCCAAAATGACTTTTGGATTTTTCTTAATTTTATTGCAACAAGTTTAATATTATAAATTGAATAGGGCTTTGAAATTCAAAATTTCAGAACAATAGGAATACTCAGAATTCTATTCACAGCTTGAAACATGTTGAAATAAAATTATTTTCAACAAAAATTCCAAACCTTTTTGTTCATCTAGAAGATCATTTTGGAATAAATGGAGTAATTTTTTCATACAATGTCCCAAAAATGCATTCTAAGATAATCTAAAATTTCCTTTTCACTACCAAAAAGATCCCACAATAACTTTTCAATATAATAATGGGAACCATAGTGAATTTGCTTCTTTAAGTGTAAGGTGAAGGCACCTATTACTAACCGGCACCCCATCAACAATCAATAGGGTGCAATATTTCCAACCAGGGCTAGAACAAATTTCCAATCGAAGCTTGAAATGTATTTTTTTTTCCTTTTCAAGATATGGACCACTAAATTTATGACACATGTACCAAAATAGTGAGCAAGAAAGTAGTTCTTCAATGATCAGAATTGGAAGAGTCTCAACCGCACTTGCTATGGGTCCAGAACACTTTTTGCTTCCCAAAATTCAAAGTAATTTCAGTTCAAGCGATAAAATTACCAAATTTTTGATAATCCCCACCATTTCTATCAAAGCACCTCCAGATCATGTCTAGAATTGCTTATTTGATTGGTTATGGGTGCCTTCACCTTACTATTACCTTACAAACAACATGTTGATGTAACCGACTTTTGTCATGTGACACAATTGATTTTATCCCTAATAGTAAAGCATGCATACTAACTGAAACCCATCTTATTTTTCGTAAGTTAGAAATGATATTCTCAATAACATTCTGAATATGCTTAATGATGTTTCTTCTTAAGCAACATTATAATTTACTATTTCATTTCCCACTGAGTGGAAGGAAAATTCCATCCAAGTTTTGACTTTGGCCGAAAATGTACAAAAAGTGCGGTTCAGTATTAGGGTTCTAATTTAGGGTTTTAATTTTTGTTCCCATGTCCTGGAAAGCAACTGAACAGTGAGAGCTGCCTGCATTATTGATCCTTTGGTCCCCTTGGTAAAATTTTAAAATCAGTGTTGAACCGAGCGCAACTGAAGCCAGAGATAGTGTCAACTATTCCACCAAGTTTAGCCGAATATGGGTTGCCTCACTTTTCTCGCAGTTCCCATTTTTGATCGTATCAAGCTTAGCTTAATTTGTCGAAACATTGGTGATGGAGACACCAGGGCTTTTTTTTTACGCGAAATTTCGCCAGACTGTCAGAAATCTGACCTCTCTGGCTTCGTCCCTCCAAAAACTGGCCTCTCCAGTGAAGCCAGAGGGGGGGCACAAGTCCAAAAAAAAGCCCTGATCGACACACGTCCAAGGTGCAAGGGAGGGGTGAAATTTAGGTTGAGAATATTGCCTTAACCTAATTTAGTCGAGTCAGTCAGTCAGGTGCAGAATCACTCACTCACTGCACTGGCCGGGTCAATCACGTCCGCTATGGGAACAGGTCCAGAAATCGCCCACCTAAGAGCTGAAACTGAATTTTGGAAAGGCGAAACTTCTTGAAATATTTTTCAGTAAATTTTCCTTGAAAGAGAAGTGGATTTGGCATCTAACCTAATTTGTTTCATATTTTTTGAAGCTTTTTGAAATTAGTTATGAAATTTTGAAGTTGAACTAGCATAGGGCTCCAAAATCGTCCACCCCTGAAATGTACATTGTTTGTACATCAAGTGAAGGCTATGAAAAAACAGCATGTACAAATTGTGTACATTTTATAGGTGGGCAATTCTTAATGCCCTAATTAATCTCGAGCCTTCTATCTTAAGCTTAATAGCAACCCCAAAGCAACCACGCTCAAGCAAATCAATGGAGGAAATTCCACGGTCATAGAAGATCAATGGTACATAACCTCTAGAGGTCAAATCACGAAACAAAGCCTGTGCACCTATTCTCGCAAAGAGCTTTCCTACAATATCAAGAAAGTGAGTGGGGGACGAGGTGGGGGATGCACGGTTCTAGATCTTACCGTAATATAGAAACAAAACAAAGAAACAAACTCATTTAAGGTATAGATGGACCGGTTTGTCTTCAATGGTTACTAACAATCCCCGAACCCTTTCCTTGTAATTCACGGAAAAGCTATACCCGTGTAAAACGGGAGAGAATTCCATGACATTATTTTTTTGGGTGAAAAAGGGCAAATAACTGTGGGGAAAAAAAGGTGGTAATTTGTCTACATTTTTTTTCAAGTAGAATGAATTTGCAACCCCACTGTAAATTTTGGGGTGAATCATTGCTACTTAGTTTTTTTTTAATGTTTGAAAAAACTAAAAGATAATGGAAGAAGGCGTTTTTTTGGTCGAGTGTTGTTGACAAGTGCTAATTGTGGGCAATGAAAATTTGTGTGGAATGATAAACTTTATTGTGCAATGGACGTTTTGATGTACAATGGACACAATGTGAAATTTTTGTTTCACTAACAAGGAAGTTGAACCGTTTTTGCACAATGCAAGACTGCCCAATGGAGTGTTGGTGTTCTGCACACAACAAATAAGCTACGTTAGTAATATAGGTTAGTAACAAACACCACAAAAACAAACTGCAGAAGGGCCGTAGTAGCCTCGCAACGTCATCGAAGTTGCAACAATTTGTCACAGGTTTACAACATTACGGCAATCCAAGTTCAATCTTTAGTCTTTACATCCCAAATAGCAAAACTGTTGTCAAGGTGAACCTAAGCACAAAGTCTTGCAAAATCTCATGAAAACTAAGGAGTAAAGATCAACACTACAATGGCAAGGATACTATGGAAAATATACTATGGAAAAGATACTATTGTGCTGGACTGTTGGTCCTAATTTACAAGTCTCTTTGTCAGCCAACTAAGACAACACTTTTCCACGAGTTAATGGCTTCCTTGTAAGGGAAAGTCTCTAGGGTAAAATATTGTTGCCCAAACATACACACAACAAGGGAGAGATGCTTTCCTAGTTTATTTATGTACTGTGATTTCAAGAACTTCAAAGTGGAGAAACATCTCTCATCCTCAATAGAGCCTAGTACTAAACAACACCCTATCTTAGCAAGCTTGAAAATGTTTTCCTGAGTGCGGATAAAATCCTGCTGCGTCACAAAAATGTGCAAGTCGCTTTTTTTATTGTGACATCGAACGTATGCCTGGGAAGTCTTCAAATCAAAGAGAAAGTGGGCAACGCCGGAGTCCCTAGGTACCTCCTTCCACTGCATTGGGATGTCCTTGCATTGCACAATAATCAGCTCATGAAATGTGCGGAAATCCTCCTTGCTGTAAAACGTTTCACCATCAACAAAAAGCCTTGCGAGCTCACTCTAGCAAAGCTTGACAACTTGAATGAAGTCGCAGACAAAAATGTCACAAGCCTGGGAGATTTTGATAAGAATATGAACTGAGGAATGAAACAAGCCACTGAAAGTAACACTTCAACATCAACTAGATGATCAAAATTGTCACCTGCCCCTGCCTGAGCTCTCTGACCAGGACCACCGCTCATGTCTTGTCTCATTTTGATAATGACAGTGGTGTATTCGTCTAGGATCCGCTATGTTGGACTCCTCATGGAGATCCACCACGTTTCCACATTACGCAACATCTTATTGTCCTTAGTTTCCATGAGATTTGCAAATCTTATGAGCTCAACATGTTGCTTGTTACTGTGATAGAAGTAAGAATATGTAGAGTGGAAGAAACTCTCAGGCCTAGAGACCATCGGATACTTTGAAAGAGTCTCAACAACCAAGTTAATACGATGACTCACACAACTGGCTCCTAGAAAAAAGGAAGACCATTTGTCACGGATCTGATCTGTAACACCCGATTTTGACCCTTAGAATGTACTGACACCATCAACTTCAAAGTAGACAAGTTTTGAAGTTGTCTCCTCATGATTAAAACCACCCTCATCAATCAACGCATGCATTATGACAGTAGTGAGTTGGTCCATAGTACGCACTACCTTCGGACAGACAACTCAAATGCAACAAATGCGGCTTCTTCTCCCAACTCTTTATGGCAGAAACATGCACGCCAATCCAACATGTGTTGTTGATTGCAGTCACTTCATCTACACTAATCGAGATAATAGAAGCAGACTGCACAACGGACTTCAAAGCATTCAAGACGGAAGCAAGTAAATGCTTGCTCATCTCCAGTCTGTACTTTCAGACCAATGTTTCCTAGGCAAATTTTGAACCTTTAAGTGCCTCAACAAAGACTCTTGCTTTTTGTAATCACATATAGGTCGACCAAAACTAAGAATCTGAAAAAGGGAAGAAAATTGCACTCCCTTGTGCTTGATGTTGTTCTCCAGACCACCATCAAGTTGATAGACCACAGTACCGGCTTCCTTCTGGGCTGCCTACAATTTGCACAGCTTGACATGCTTGCAATCGAATTTGAAATAAGTATTGTCCTTCTTCAAGTTTGGGAATGGCAAACCATCTTCCATACAAATCCGCTTCCCCTCATGCTTCTCAAGATTGTCAACTTTGAGGACCAAAAGTTTCCTCTTCCCTGTGATTGTAGTGCAACTTTGGCAAATGACACCAATCACATGTCCAAGTGAATCAAGGTTGGCCTGAGCCCAAAGGACCCGGCAAGCCCATACTTCTTGCCACCTTATGGTGACAGTCCCCGGAGCTATCTTGCTCCTCTTCCACGGCTTGTTTGCAGACCGTCCTTTCTACTTCTTTCCCATAGGATCACGCAAACTGTCGCTCAATTCAACGCACGCAAGATCGACAACTTGAGGGGATACAACATTGTTTTCGGATGGTGGATCGCATCCAAATGGATGGGTCAGGGACTGCGTCAAGCGCGTCTTCGATACATGCGTCACCTCCGCTACAGGAGGAATAATGTTTGTACTTGGCAAATACTTCCCAATACCATTTGTGTTTTGACTAGAACCAAATGTGCGGACCCAAAGCTTTAGTTGTGGGGCCATTGGAACCTGCACTATACAACAATACCACAAAAGTACATAGAAGTATCACAAGCAAAATTCTCAAAATGCAAAAACAACAACCACCAACAGAGAATGAACAAGAACTATGCCAATTACATTGCATGCAATCACGATAAAAGTAGGCAATCACATCACAAGAAATGCAAAATGTAAGCAACACCCGCCCCGAGACCCGCCCAAACCCTTAAATTGGAATCACAACCTGGAAGCATCCGATGCCGCCTTCACTAAGCATGAACTTCAAGCCCACAACAAATCCCTGCAATTCTGAAGTCCTCAATCACTCGCAGTCTCTATTTTAGAAGCAAAGTGAATGCAAGAGAGACTAAGCGTGCCTCCAAAATCTTCACAACAATCTTGAGGTGGAAGAATTTCAATGGGTCAGAAAATCAAGAACGCAAAATATGCCACTTTCAAACCAGAATCTAACGCAAGCTCTCAAGGCACACATCCCAAGTGTGTTTGGGAGATGGACAGCTATCGCACTACTAAGACAGGGAGCAGTGAAGGTAGCCATTAATGCAAGCAAAACCAAGGCAAAACCAAGAAATCCAACAAAACCAAGGCAAAAACAAAAACAATACTATTGAGGGGGGAAAAAATTCAAAAATCCTTGCCACAAAATAGAGGGCTACTATGTCGCTACCTTGCGAGACATGAAGGGCCTAAATCACTCCACATGTAAAGCTACTCCGGAAGGGGAGGGGATGAATGCTACAAGGCAATGAATGACTATCATTTCGGGCGAATGGATGAAAAAACACGTGTGCAAGTAGGTTCAAATCTCAGATTCCAAAAAAAAATTTAGTACAAACATTTCGCATCCAATTTTTTTTGTAGAGTTCTGGAAATAAATTGCCAGTTTTAAGAAACGCTGATGGTTATTGGTTGCATCCTCTACTGCAAAATCTATTAGTTAATTTCATGCAATGACAATTTATCACCAGCCAGTTTCCTCTAAACTCGAATTGACATTAGCTAAAAAGCCAATTTCAAACCAAAAAAACTAAGGAGTATTGCATCCTTGGTATAGACATAGGGTCCTTCTTGCATTGGCTAAGATTTCACAACATAGGGATTCACATTTCAATTTGGCCAATGGATGTCAAAGATTTTCATATTACAACTCCAATTTCTCTTTTTTGCTCTTCACAATTTTTGATTGTTCAAATTTTTTCTTAAAAGAAAAATCTTTCTTGCATTCGGTGAGCTAATCTATTTTTTAATGTTTTGCACCAATTTATACAAAGATTGGAGCCTTTCATTTAACTTTGTATTGTGCTCTTTGAATTTTACAACTTCCTTTGTAATCCCTAGATGTTTAGGTGAAAGTGAAGGCAAAGGTCCTTCTTGCATTGGGTGAGGTTTTTTCAAACTATTAATACACATATACAATTTGGTCAATGGATTTAAAGAAAATGTGTTTGAAGCTCAAAAGTAGTATAGCTCTTTACAATTTATAATCATTATAACTTTACTTTGCTTTCTTCAAAATTGTTTTTCCCCCATTGCTAAGTAGGGCCAATTTTTAATGTTTTATTCTTTACAATTGTCAATTTTGTACAAGTCAAACAATTTAGGGTGCTGCGTTGAACTGATGATTATTGCAAAGCATTGTTATAGTAAATCTTTAGCTCTAGCAATGGGGCCTTCCACCTCTTATGTTAATATCCGCCCTCCCAAATTGGTATCTTATCCACCTCATCCGTATATCTTGCCCTACCTAGGTATTATCCACTAATTATTATTCTGTAACAACTGAAATTTGCCAAATGTTGAAAAGAAGTGGTTAAAATATCCTTTGATTATTTTCTAGCACTACCTAATTCTTTCAACTTTTATTTCCTTTGTTTTCAAAATGCAAACTCTTTTTTTCCCAATTCCATCAACTAACTTTGCCAGGTTTTCCAACCATTATTCCACCTATTGGGTAATATTTATAGCAACAAAATGACAAGTCACTTGTTTAGAAAGTCAATGGAGAATAGTTTTTTCAACCCCTAAAGTCCCAAGGCCTTTTCTTAAAACAAGAAACACTAAAGCTTCTATTTCTATCACAAAGAGCAAAAAAAATTAATAATAATCTTTTTTCAAGTATAATTGCAAAATCTATTATAAAAATGTGTGGTAGAAAATTTTAAAACTTTGACCACATAGATTGAAAAATATTTGCACTTATAATGAAAAATAAATTAAAAAAATGCACCTTGTTTGACTAGATTTTTTGGCTTTGAATTTTCTTAACATAAATTTTTGTACTATTAATTTTGATTTTCTAATTTTTTTAATTGAATAATTGAATTGAAAGTTGAGGAAAAAATTCCAAAAACACACTTGATTCTTAAAAAAATTATCAAGTAAAAGTAAATACAAGATTTAACCAAAAAAACTAAATCATTAATAGCTCTAAGATGGAATTGAAACACAATAATTCCAATGGTGAGATTATTCTAGCAAGCAAATTTAACCTTGTCTATTAATGTTTTTGAAGAATTGTGAAAATTGCATTAAAAAATGAATTTTATAAGTTATTGTTTCAAGAAGATGCTTAGATTGCTTGAAAGACAATATTGCCCATAACTTTCTCATCACTAGCCGAAATATAATGAATCAAAGCTTCACATGTAGGCAAAAATATAATCTTTAAAAAACAATTAAAAATTAAAAAGATTAAGTTTTTTGTGATTTTTTGTTGTATTTCCCTTCAAAATGCTTTTTGGACTTAGGGTGGCCTAATTTTTGCTATTGGGCATTAATTGAAATATAAATTATATTTCCATAAAGCTAATGTGATTTCCTATCTTTAAAATAAATTCAGAAAATCATGTGATCATGCCAAAAATTGAAGTCACACAAGCCTACCCAAAATCCCAAGAGTTCCTTGGGAGGACTTTGGAACTTTAGGGGTTAAAAAAATGGAAGAAGTTAGGAATGTGTCTTAGATATTCCCCTATGGTCCATTAAATTTCATTCCTTCAAATTAACTAAAAAGTGGCCCTCCAAAATGATTGGCGTTTGAGGCATGTATGAGAATCTCTATAATAAAGCTCAAAGGTGCAACACCTTGTACCACAAAAGGGAGATGAACAAGGCAAGAGGACTAGTTCTACAATGAAAGAGTCAATGTGAAATCATGACAATATTTTGCCTTGTTTTTCTTTCATAAAGCCTTGCCAAAGAGAGTCCACATAGCACGGTAGTCATTAGAATTCAACATACCCGTGGGAGACTAGGAGTGGTGCGCTCAGTAGCAAGGGGCAAGAAATATAATTTCTTGGAAAAATTTGTCAAACCTTAAATAGGCGCTCAACCATTTGAGGGTTCATAAGGGATTTACTTAACTCAAAATGACCACGAAGCTACAAAATATCACTTGGATGATTTCAAATGATCAAAACATGATGAAGTATTGCATTTTTAATCTAATATCATCTTCGGATTCTTTGGATGTGTCTGTATCCAATGTTAGGTCAAAATTTCCTCATTGAGGTGTTGTTGAATTCTCTAATACAAGAATATGCCAAAAAACAAATTACAAAAAATAATTTTTTCAGTATATTTTGGCAATTTGTACTTCCTAGCTTTAAATTTGAATTTTAGCAAAATATTAATATTTGAATTTGATCTCAAATAAAAAAATGAAGTTAAATAAGAGTATTTCTACTTCAACTTGGATTTTGGAAATGTTATAAAATTATACTATATATAGTTGTAATTTTGGACCTATAACCATGGTACATTGATTTCTAATTATATAATAATACCAAAATTTTGATTACACCATTATATTCTACACTATAATATACACCTATGGTGAAAATTTCAAAATTTTCAATCAAATACTGTAATATGATATTTTCTCATTCTCTCTATATATGAATTTTGATATGAATTTTCTTCACTCTTACTTGAAAAATCACAATAATTTCAAATTTTGAAAGAAAAATTGAAAATTTTACAACTTCTAGAAAATATGTGATTGTATCCCTGAAAAATAAAATAAAATAGTTTCTACTCATACTTGGTAGCAACATAGAGCATACAATGCAAAGAGTATTGAGTTTCTTCAAGCATCATAGGTTTTCATTGTCCTTTAAGGGTTAAGAATTTATCCCACATGTAATTCCCTACATTGACCCCTAAAAAAGGCAACATCTATGGAGTGGACCATTAGTGTTTTAAAGTATTTAATATTGAAGCTACATAAATGGATTAAGTGCATTCACGTATGTCAAAATAGGAAAATTTGTCAATTATTCTTGTCTATGTGACTAGCTTGATAATTTGGTTCATCATGATTTAATTCAAGGTTTTGAATCAATTCTTATAGGGATGGAAGAAAGGAAAATTTTAGAAAATAAAGATCTTCTACATTCCTACTAGGACCCCTTGAAGATTAATTTCCGCACCAATCCCATTTATTTTCATCTGGTTCTGTAGTGTGTTAGGATGAAGTCATTTTGAGACACATTGAGGTGTAGATACTCTAAACATCCTATTATCAACAACAATTCAAAAGCCAAGCAAGACAATAGCAAGTAATTTTTCTTTAGTGTTTCTTGACAAAATCAATTGACAATCAACAAAATGGATGAAAGTGTCTTAAAGCAATTGCAAGAAAGTATTAATAACTTTGTTGCATTTTCTTCATTACTTCTATTTTATTTTTGAAATTTTTTCAAATTAGATATTTTATAAAATACAAAAATATGATCAATGTGTAGACCTTTAAAAAAATTGTAATCTAAGAAGATTAACCATGTAATGTTTCTTAATTGTTAGAATAAAATTGTGCAAAATCTAATTTTTTTTTGGTATATTGATGTTATAGTTCGTAAAAAATAAAAAATAAATTGAAATAACATAAATTTTTTCCATTTGAAATAATTCTATAAAGATTGTTATGCACTAAAAGAACAACCAAAATAAAATTTTCCATGCTCAAAATGCATAATAAATAAGCTCATTTAATATAAAATTTACCAATTTTAAAATTTCCTTCATAAAATAATTGTTTGCCTACTAAATGATCACACCTTCTAATTTTATTTATTTAAATGGGTACTTAATTAGGCATAGTTTAAACCAAAATTTGGAAGTAATGGCCAAAATTTTGAAGGTTTTGATTGGTTGAAATTGAGGATTCATTGAAAAATGGCTTTACACCATGAAATTAGAGGTCATAAGTCTCTTCAAAGGCCCAATGACATGGAGTGCACTTTTTCTATGTGGTAGCAAAAGTCAAATTCAAATTTTGAACCCTCCATAACTACTTTAAGTTAAATCTACATCAAAGAGGTCAATTTCATTGAAATTCCAAGGGGCCTTATTGAAGAGCCCTATTTTAGAATATTTATTTTTTAAATATATTTTTTCATGCCAATCTTGGTGGTTTATAGCAATCCAAAGGTCATGACTTTCCAAAGATAACTTTTCAATGGCAAATGAAGGGCCTTGTGTTGGCCCCTTTGTTTTTGGTATAAATTGGGCATCAATGCTTTTCCAAAATCTTTAACTTGCTAATGTGACATATTTTTGAATATTACTTATCAAATTAATTACAAAAAAAATTATTTTTGGTCATAAGTTTGAAATGGACATATCCACCTTCTCTACAAATTCCAACTACATTATATCATTATACTCAAAGTAATGCTTGAAAAATGCTTTGACAATCAAGTTGTGAAGAATTTTGACAAAGAATAGTACATATCTTTTTAGATCTCGCAATTATTCTTTAATAACTCCTATGGGACCTGTGTGTATTTTTTGCAAAAAAATGCACTTTCTTCTTCAATGAAAAAACATTCTTAAAAATTCGACTATAAAAAATTATACTAGATTATTTTGTAAGCTTGTAGATTTTTTTTGGAAACTTTAGCCATGTGGATTGCAAAATTATAGCATTTGCATTTAGAATGTTTTTACTTGGGGTGTCTTACTCAACATGGGCAACAAACTTTGATTCCTCTTATTTGCATTGCAAATGTTTATTTCGTAAGCATTGCATGCTATATCATGTTTATTATACACTTGCCAAATTTCAAGAAGAAAGATTTAATCCAAAATCTAATCTGTTTAGGGGGCATAAAAACATTTAATCTGGATTCCAAATGGCAAAATTTTCTTAGTCATGCAAAGGAGGTTCATATCTACCCTTGCATCAAAAGTTCAAAAGATTAATTCAAATTTGACTTTGTAAAGATCTATATGAATTTAAAATTATTTATTTTTTGGACAAATATCCTTTAGAAGTTGAAATAATCTCTTTTGTTGTATTGCTCAAATCAACTTTTTATATGCATTCATTATATCAAGTCCCTTAAAAGGCTCAAACTATCTCTAAACACTAAATCAAGGTAGATTGTTGTATTGGAGATAGGATACCTAGCAACCATGTTCTACATACCCTACTGTGCCATTTCAAAGAGTTTTGCACAATATAGAATATAATTGGCATTTTTCACCTTATGTAATTAACATTCAATTATTACAAATTTCACTTTCAAAAAAATAAATTTTCATTTTTGATAAATTATTTTGTAGTTTTATTTAATATTTATGGGTTTACTTGCCAACTGATTAGAAAACATTGGTGGTGAATTTTATACTTTTATTGCATAGAAAAGTGTGAAGCATTCATATCACATCTTTCATGTCCCTCTTCCATTAAAAAACAAAAATATGATCTATGAAAACTTCAATGTGAGGTGTCATATGACTGAACTTTGTAAGATAGATATCTATATGGTTTAATTAGATTTTGGCAAAGTAATTGTACCATTATGTTTAAAGGTACAAACTTAGTCATAGTGGTAGAGTCACATAGCAAAATCAAAATTCAAATTGTATTCTATATTGTGCAAGATTATTGGAATGGCACAATAGGATGTTTGCAACATGGTTGCCGGATATTGTACTTGATTACACTAATGGTGGAATTGATTGAGTCTCATCCAACATTCTTAGGAAGGTGGTTTTTGATCCATGAACTTCTAAAACATTTTTGGTCTTTTTGAGGAGTCTAATACAAATAAATTCATGTTGAAAACAAGGTAGAGTTGACAAATTTGCAATTTCTCTAATCATATGATTTTGTATCAAATTTGTACATTGACTTCTCCACCAATTTTCAAAGTCTAGTTTCTAAAGATCTAAAAGATCATACTATTTGAGGTATTGCTACAAACATTTTCCAATCCATCACCAAGAAGAAGGTTCAACTTTGAAACTTTTGAATAGAAAAATTGTGTATTTTTTTAATTTGAAGAATTTGACATTATTTTAGAAAATTGAATTGAAAATCTTGGAAAAATGCTACAAAATATAACTTGAATTTTACAAAATAATCATTTAGTAGAAGGAACAAAAAATCATAGAAAAAACTAAATTATTCATAAATTTATTGCAAACTTGAAATCTGCCCAAATAAGCAATGGAAATGTTGTAGCAAGCTATCTAAGTTCTATGCACATTGGAATTCACAATAATTATAAAATCAAATTGCAAAATGAAACTCATATGATATTTTCCTAAGAGCTCCTACAAATTTTTGCAAAAAAAATCTTCTTAATTCTTAGCTTCACTATTAAGAAGAATGAACAACAACTTTAGTAGGTGTGGATTTAATCTTGAGAAGATTTTTTTTTTCCATTTAAAAAAAAAAATTCGTAGATGTCCAAAAGCTTAGAAAAATAGGTAAATAATATAAATCTCTAAGCATAAACTTGTTTTGTTTGCAAATTGGATGGTTAGAAAGCTAGAAGACCTCAAGACCTACCCAATCTACATAACAATTTATAAAAGTACAATAAAATTTTGTATTTGTAGGAGTTTGTTCCAGAATGCAAAAGCCCATTTTGGCTAATGAAATGCTTAATGATCACAGATAAAGACTATGTTGGGATCCTTTGCAGTTGAAGTTCCAATCGAAGTGCACTTTGAAGTGTGAATGTGGAGGTCCACATAAAGGATGCAATAAATATAGAAATAACTAAAATAAACGTGGAAAAAATCACGCCTAAAAGCAACACAAATAGTAATTGAGCATGGTTACTACTACAAAACATAAATTATTTTTATTGGATCTTATTGGCAAGTAAAAAAGACTCTGACTCACACTAGTATGCATTATTGGATGCCATATAAATAAGTTATGAAATTTCACATCTATTATCTGATGGTGGACCAAAATTTTGCCACTAGGATGAGTAGGCTCTCTAAAGGTTTCATATTACATTGTGCTTATCTTGTGTCATTAAAATCTAGGATTTAGTGTCAATTTTTGCTCCAGTGTAGGTGTTGCATTTTGGATTAATGATGATTATCGGTGTGCATATTTTATTAGTTAGGCTAGCTTTCATTGCACCTTAAATAGACCAAACCTTGCCTAAAAGACAAAAAAATTGAAATTCTACATATAAGAGTGCAATTGTTGTAAGAAGAGAATCAAAATTGTTGGTCAACAATTTTGGGGGGGGAGGGTCCTGAAAAGTAAAAAGGGATGTTTTCATGCTACAGGTACTCCCGAAATGCAATCACAAATTGACAATGGTCAGGACAATTTTGTAGCTTTGACACTTCCTTGCAAAATTTTGGCTTTATGAAATGTTTATTCTTTAAAAATTATATAATTAGGCATTGATTTTGATATGTTCACTAGATTTAAATTTTTAATTTTCAATTTTTAATTTTTAATTTTTTTAAAATATAATTAAAACATAAAAAAATTTCAAACAACATTTTGAGCACTTGGAGTCTATATTTAGATTTTCAAAAAATTATATCTAAAAATAATCTAATAAAGTAAGGGTCTAATATAAAAACATTTCACCATGTAAATATTTTTAATATTTTATTTTTAATTTAATTTACTTTCAACTTCTAGTTGGAAGTTATGTTGAAACAATTTTAAAAGAGGATTTACAAATTCCTAAATCATTGCAATGAATTTTTTTTTAATTTATTCAAAAAAGATATAGCTTACATATACAATAAAGTTTCTATATACCATTTGTTTCTTTATTTTTTATGAGTTCAGAAGGCCATTAAAGTGCCCGAAGTGTGAAAATGCCTCAAAACTAATTTTTACCCCCTAAATGCCCAAGGCCATTTTTGAACTTCTTGGAATTAGATCTAAATTGAACAAAAAGCCAACATTTTGATAAGTTTTATCAAATTTATTGGAATTGTAAACGTACAAATTCAAACTAGACATTTTAAAGATTACATGGAAAAAACAGCAACAACAATATCACTTGTGGATAGAAAGATTGTAATATTTGATAATGAGGGTATTAAACAGTGAATTAAAGTGATTTGAAGTTTTTCAATCTTTTTTTTACATGTCAAATCTAAAAATTGGTCACCAAAAAAATATGAGGGTAAAAGGCATAATGTTTATAATCCCAATCAATTTGTGGCTTTTAAAAATCTACTTTACAATTCTTTTAAATGAATTTCTAATGTGATTTTTTCTCCAAGATCTAGAGTACTTGAGACTCATTTCTAAGAGCCCTCAACACTAGAAAATCAATATTTTGCAATGAACACTCTTGCACAAAATCTTGAATAGAAATATCATAATCATTCATTTTCAAAATCAGATATTTGATGCTAAAACTAGGCTTCCAAAAGAATTTTTCAAAAATATAATCTACTAAAAATAGCAAATTGGTTAGTTTTTAATAAAATTCAAATATTGGTGACACTAGAATTTGGTGCCTTGGGCATTTAGGGGTTAACTTCTAGAAAACTATTTCAAATATTTGACTTTGGCAACAAGGCAAAGTTACCTTTAAAATGTAAGGTAGAAGTACCTATTATTGATAACTTAAGCATTTCAACTTCAACAATATGGGAAATTTGTTGGAAACTAAGCTCAATGTGTGCAAATATAAGGATGAGGAAGATTGCACAAAAGAGATAAAATTAAAAAAATTCCCAAGAATGAATATTTTATTCTATATAAATGTGGATTTTTCATTGAACCCATTTCAGTCTCATCGTCTCGCCTATTGTGGTTAGCTTTGGCACTTCTCCCCACGCAAAGGAAGGAAGAGAGATGAGTGAATAAGAAGATACAAACAAATAATCTTTTTCAATGAATAGTGCATCCAACTATTGTCCTAAAAAATCATGACAGGGGGTTGTCCAAAATAGGTACTTCTACCTTAGTTTCTCCCTCTCTCGTGGAAATGAAAGCATTAGGAAACTTGGCAATGATATTTCTGACTTTGGGAAACTTGAAAATTCATTTCCAATTCCAACAGAGCATGGAAGTTTGCTTTTTTAATTAAGCAACTGGATTGCACATGAATTGAAGGTTCGTCTGGAGTCCCTATGAAGCCCCCCTCAACTCTATGAAGATCATAGAGTTCATCAGCTTGTGATTTCACCAACAATGATACAACTTAATGCAAGCACTAAATTCCCTTCCTGATCATTGAATTAATGGACAAAGTGACAGTTCTACAATCCCAATTAAGTCCCCTCCTTAAAAAACAAAGTCAATCAATCGACCCGCCTTCGGCCGCGCAGCACTCCACTCCGTCATCAGTCGATCACAGCGACGGAGATTCCTCTGACGGGGCCAGATTCCCGACGAAGGAATCATCGTCCGGGTTTCCGCGTCCAGCCCGCCCAAACAAGCAGCAGCTGGTGACATCCGGGACCAGCAGTTAAGGCCCTCGCGTCCCCCAGCCTGGGCTGCCTCGTTTTTCGTTTCCACCCCGCATGGGAACTCAACGAACCCCTCTGCATGTTGACGTAAATTCGGGACTAAGTTACGCAGCGTGGATCATTCAAGGGCAGAATGAATGCTGACAATTATGTGCATGAGCTTCTGTTGGTTTGAGTATAGGAAGTTCTCGCAATCTGGGTTTGATGGTGGATGGGGAATGAGCGCAAGGTGAAGGAAATCTTGGGTGGTTTTGGTTTTGGTTGTGGTTGTGTTGCTTGCGTTTGTGCTTGTGGTTGCGGTCGTGAGTGTGTGTGCGTGTGTGTGTGTGTGTGTGTGTGTGTGTGTGTTTGAGAGGAATGTCTTGAAGGAGGTGAGTTGAGGAGTGCCGAGAGATTGAGCTATGGGAGGTTACCAGCTGAGTGTGCAGTCTGGGCTTCACAACCCAGCTGCGCGACTAGACGCCAAGCCTGCGAAGAATGGCAGCATTGGGCGTGACGATGGGAGTGGCACCCTTGGGAAGAAGTCCAAGAGGAGTGAGTCGTCTAAGGATATGTTCGGATTCGGTTTGTTCCCGAGCAAGCGCGTTTCTTCGCAGCAGAGTTTGGAGGGATTGATGCAACAAGAGGGATTTAGCCCTCCTCGTCACAGCACAGCCTGCTGCGACGGATTATCCTTAGGACGTGAGATGTCAACGGACCGGCGGTTGAGCACGAAAGTGAGAATGTCTTTACACGACCCCAGCTCCGATAGTTTCCGTTCGGACGACAGCGACCACCTCGCGCTCTGGGAGGAGAAGGAGATACCGACTGGAAGCAGTGACCGCGACGGATGGTTGAAGCTTACGGCCACGCAGTCGCCGCGGTGGCTGGATGCCATGGCGAAGCTCGCGCCGTGGCGAAGCTCCCCGGTGCACCCCAAGTCGTGGGACACACCACGCGTGTCGCTCGACCGGAAGTCGAGCGCGCGCTCGTTGCATGACTCCACCAAAGCCTGGTACAGCAAGAAGAAGTGGGGGCCCAAAGTGGTGCGCCAGAGTGGCGAGCATAACGCTGCACTGATGATGAATTCTGCGAAATGGGACAACGACACTTCGGAAGATGGAAGCAGCTTCTCCAGGATGATGGAAGAGGATACGCGCTTCACGGCTTCCGCGGTGGCGTGGGACATTTCTCACCGCCCTGAACCCGCCGTTGTGGGGAATCCGCGGCAAATTCCTGCAGAGATCGAGACTGGGAAAGGGGATCATGCGAAGACGATGGGAACGCCCGACGTGACTGGCATTGCGAATGCTGGGGAAGATATCATGGTGAAGGAATGTGGGGATTCGCCGCGGAGTGAAGCTATCTTCGATGGCCACTCGGAGTACGCGAGCTGCAGGACTTTTGTCGAGGACGAGATTCTCTCTGACAATGATTCCCAGGAGATCAAATCTGAAGGTTTTGTGAACGTGGTGGATTATGTTTCGCCATTGTTCACCAAGAATGAGGATTCCTCATCGAAAGGCGGCGAGAAGCGGGTGAGTTTCAAGTGGGAAGCTGGGCCGAAGCTGAGAGCGGAGGAAGTAGCGCCTACCACTGAGACGCCGCACCCGCCACCCGTCGGGTCTTCGATGCCTTATGAAACGATTGGCCAACAGTACATGATGAAGTCGAAAAGCGCGCCCTTGGATGGTCTGTACGTGTTCTTGCCGCAGGGCGACAGCGCGAAGCTCCCGCTGCCGTGGGTGAACGAAGCCGCGGAGAATTTTTCTCTAACGAAATCGAAATCGTGTAATGGTGAGCACCGACGAGTGAACAGCTCGTCGGATCTCAGATTGTTCACGAAGCTGCGCAAGTCTCTGCTTGGGGATATTAAGAACGAGGAGCACATGGAGTCGACGTCTCCGAGGAGCATTCTCCGGGGGCCAGACGACGGCATGAGTGTGCCGTCGTCTTCCAATCCCTCCCTGCGCTCTGACCCTGGCACGCTAGCGTTCTCCGCCAGACCCACATCGGCTTCCCAATCCATGTCGAGCTGCAGCGCTTCCTTCGACCTCAACGAAGGCAATTACGAAATGACGTACAATCAGAATTCGTCCGCAGCGTGCATTATTGTGGAGTCGCGGCGCGTGAGCTTGTCGTTCCGTGACTTCGGCCCCACTCAATCTGCGGACATGGCTGAGCCATCCGAGGCCGCGATTTCAAACGTCGAGCTCGGTCAATTGGACGCGAACGCGTTTCGTTCGAGTCCCAAGCTTTGGACTGCGACATTCTCCGCGCGTTTCCGTGAGTCGGACATTCCGGAGAGTGCCTGTGCACGTGAATCCGAGTTCACGGAGCTGTCGTCTCCGCCGCCCTTGAGGCAGCTTGCGTATTTGATGTCGTGCGAGGACGAGCAGAACCAGCAGCGGACAAATGTGATGCAGAAGTCGAGGTCGCGCAACAGCGGCGAGTTCACGACGCGTCTCGGCGTGATATTCTCGCCGTTGCGATTGATTACGTCGCATGAATCTTCCAACCATGGCTGCTTTGTCACCACGACGGTTTCCCCTCCCCATGACGAGGGGGAAGAAGCGTGCCCACCTGCTTTCGGTTCGTCTGTGAATATTCTCCGTCCTGTGGAGCTTCGTTCCTCGTCGACGAAATCGCGGAAGGCGAAAGGCTCCTGGACGAATGCGGAGCTGGGGAAGTCGCGGTCCAGCAAGCGGCGCCACTCTTCCGATGATTCACAAACCATGATGGTGAGCTTCACGTCCACTCTTCAATTCTCACGGTACACACCATGCCTATTCCTTCAATTGCAAGTGCTCACATGCCCTCGTTACTTTTTTCAGGTTACACTTAGCAAGGCCATGAGAAAGATTTTGTCGAAATGCACGGTGAAACGATCCACCAGAAGAAGGAAGCCCAAGATGGATGCTCCTCCTCTCGCTGCCCTTTCGCCACCTGAGTTTCACTTCAGCTAGGTACCAATTTCGCAAACCTTGCAGCATTGCTTGAAGCATTGTTTTAAATTACTTTCTATGCAGCAAACCTTGCATGGCGTCAAGCATTCCTTTTCTTCTGCAATATTTTCACTAAGAAATCTTTTAGGGTATTCTGCACACCGCTTTAATCTGACCTTTGCAAGGGTCTTGCAGGCAAACTGAGAACTGGAAATGGCAGAGTGTGTCCACCGGTGGCACCGGCGTCATGGCGATCGATCAATATACATTTGCAACATAAATTTGAACCCCCTTATACGTCTAATGGCCGTGTTCGCACTCCTCATCTGGTGAAGAAGATCGCTCGAACTGTCTGTCTTCGTTTCCCTGTAGCGGAGATCAGCTTGGTGTCTGTTCTTAAGCAGCAACTTGTATTAGTTTTTCCCAAGCACAGCAGGAAGAGGCCTTGAATCTTGCCATCATCAGCACATGTCATGTACAATATTACGGGGAATATTTTTGAGAACACCTCTGTAGAGTTCCGTCGACAATGATTATGTGATTTTCTCCATTCTCGATGTAGGATGGTTGTAGAGATAGAATCACTTCGCTGCGAAGCAAAGTAAGCAGCCATGTTTATATTGGACATCAAATTTTGGAAATCTTGGACACTTTTTGCACATGAACTCAGGATTGTTAAGTCTGATTTGTGTGTGAACTAGAAATCTATGGCATCCTGAGCTTCCCTTCAATAAATCACATGTACAAATCGCTTGTAAAAAGAGAATTTTTTATCGATGTTAGATCCTGGCGTTGTTCAACTCCTACAGAACCAAGTAGTCCAATTGAGTCACATTCTTACTTGTAGTAGTTTTGAGAAGGCCATGAATATGGGTACTGTTTTGTCCAATTTTTCTTGTTATCTGACCAACACAAGGAATTTTCCTTCAAAAATGCTTCGTAATATAAAGCGGGACCCTATCTGAATTATCGTATAGCCTCAACACTATGATCAATTGAATTCGTCGTCCTTAAACCATAAATTTTTGATGAAACGATCAGTAATCTTCTTTGACCATTCACCATCTTATCATGAGTGGCATCAATGCGCAATGAGATCCATGAGCTGTAAAGACTCGCCGAGGCGTAACTTTCTAAACGCCAGTGGGGGGTGCCATGGCGACTTTTGAAATTTGAACAAGTTCTTCAGTACCGTTGGCGGTCTGTAAGCACAGTCGACGATGAAGAAGTAAGTAATCCTGCTCATTGATTCTTCAAGTTGCTCGAGGACCTTTTTGGTATAAGTGTGGCAAGTTGAAAACAGTGCTCCCATGCGCTTTTACTTCGCGAATTGTCAAAACCATTAAATGCGAGAAAGATTGCATCTAATTACAGCAGTATTGCTCATCATTAACGTGTCCGTCTGCTGTGAAAAGGAGTGAGGATGGTGGATGGCAATCCTTGGGGTGCAATTTCCACACAGGCACCCCCCCGGAGGGAAGGCGAGGCTCGTGCGACGAGGCCGAGGGCCTGGAGGACTTTCAAGTCGTTGGATCAAGGCGACGGTCAGGATGAAAAGAGGCTCTTCAGGAATGGGAACTGCGGGTGGGAACGGGTTGAGGACGGTTGGGAGCAAGTCAACGCTGTCGGCCTGTTGAAATTTGAAATTACCGTCAGTTTTTTTTTATAAGGAAAAGTGAAGAAATTTCATACAAAATATGATTAAGAAAATATGAATTTTCAGCATAGGTGTATTTTGTTGTGGAGAATATCATTGTTTAACCCCTAAAGGACCATTTGTCCCCTCGGGGGACAATTTGGGTCCGGGTAGGTTCCTATTGTCTCAATTTGATGTGAATTTTTCTGAGATTTTTTTGAGGTTGTGTAGTTTTTCAAGAGCTTTGTGGATATATAATTTTTGTTTCAATTGGATGCTAGACGAAAAAATTATGGCACAATAAGCAAGAAATAGAGATTGCGGACAGCCCAAAAAAAATTACAAAAAGTCAAAAAAAAAAATTTGAATTTTTTTCCTAAAATATTATGTTCTTATCTATACATGAAGATTTGGTTCATTCTATTTGGACTAGGGATGAGAAAGTTATGGACAATCTTAGCTTTTGGGGCAATTTAAGCATCTTCTTAAGAAAAAACTTTTTGTCCAACTTTGAATGCTAATATCTTCCAATCCGTACAGTCAAAGTGGATGAAATTTTTACTACATGATCTCAGACAAGTTAAGTACAAGATCCTACGGTTAAATTCCAAAAAAATATACATTTCTGGCTTCCTTAAGTGAATGCAGCAGAAGTGGTAGTTTTGAGTGGTTTTTGACAGAAAACACCCTTGTAGCTTTAGGGGTTAAAATAAAGTTATTTTGTCATTAGAAAATTAGAAAATCAACAAATCATGGTTACAGATCCAAAGTTCAAATTGCAATAAAACAATGAATTTTTTAAAAA
The DNA here is from genome assembly GCA_951230915.1 of Antitrichia curtipendula. Taxonomy (NCBI): domain Eukaryota; kingdom Viridiplantae; phylum Streptophyta; class Bryopsida; order Hypnales; family Leucodontaceae; genus Antitrichia; species Antitrichia curtipendula. Next base: position 19,944,461 of record OX579636.1, on the reverse strand, counting down.
TTCAAAAAAATTCAATTGGAGTAAAGTTAAACTCGATCAACTTTAAAAGTTATCATTTTTATGTCTATAATTCACATTAAGAGAGTAAAGAGCTAGAATTGGCCAATATACAGTGTAAGGGTGATCCATAGACTAAGTATCTTTTTCTTTTGAAACATCAATAATACCATAATGAAAGAATATCCAATACTATTCACTAAAATGCATTCAAACAAATCCCAAAAAATAATTTAGATGAAAAAATATTTTGTTCCATCTAAGGAGTTTTTTAGTGGTTATCATCATTTTCTCATGTTTGTGTATGCAAATGAAAGAAGAATCTAAACCGCTCAAGAATGTGCTATTTCAATTACTATGCAAAAGTTATGAAGGGTTCAAGGATTATTGAATATAGTAGACTTCAAGGTTGGTTTTTGAATGATGTGTTCAAAACCAAATTCTGACCCCTTCCAAGAAGAACAAGTATGTGGTAACAAATATTCTTAAAATCTAACCTGTATTAGTTTCACACTAGAAAAATGTGGTTCAACTATAGCATATGTTGTAGGCTTAGTTTCTAAAAAGAATAATGCATGTGAAATTATTTTTTGAAAATTTGTTGGATTTGAAGGAATACAAGAGAATATTCTCTTGACAATAAACACAAATATGTCTACAAAAGATTGTAGAGGAGCAATACGAAGAGATAATTTTTAATCATGTCATACTAGGCAAGTAGTAGAGGAAAAAGTGGGAAGAAAACAAAATTTTAAATCACACCATACTAGGTAAGTAGTAGAGAAGAAAGTAGGAAGAAAACAAAATTTGAAAATTTTCATTTCTAATAGCAAAGTGTACTATAGTTTATAATCTTAGAATTAGAAGGTATATGTAAAATTCATATATATTATGAGATTTTTTGTGTTTGTGTGAATTTTAGGAGATCAAATGCTCGGAATGGAATGATTTTTGTTGCAAAAGATGAATGCATTAGATGTTATTTGGGGGCATTGAAGGGCCGACGGTCGGGCTGCTGTCAGATCCTTAACCCCTAAAGGACCGGGGGGGTTCCAGGGAGACATTCCAAAAACTGTGACTTTTGGGTATGTTATCCAAAATAAAAATAAATTTTTTTTTTTGGAACTTCAACCGTAAAAAACTAAAGTAAATTATTTTACCAAAGTGTAGAAAAAATTTCAGCTCTTTTACCGTGCAGATTAAAAGATTATAACATTTGAAGTGAGAAAAAAACTTTTTTCCAATCCTACGAAACAGGGTCAGCAGACTTCGGGCTCATTTGGAGTAAAACATTTGTTCTACACAAACATGAGATTTTTGACCATTCATATGTGTATGATATTAGGTTCACTCACAAAAAAATTTAGAAGAAAATATAGAGTCTAGCTTATTCTAAATCACCCTGCAATGCAAGGAGGTTTAATGAATTGGCAATACACTAGTCATTTTTTTGTGCAATGAGGAAATATCTTATTTGAAATCCAAACGGTGAAAAATTAGAGACTAACATTTGGAATATTTGGAAAAAAATTCAAGAATTTTGACTTCACTAATTGCAAGATAATAGGGTTTGAAGTTAGAAGAAAATGTTTTTTCTTGAAACTACCCCAACATAGCTAACAAAGTTTGATTCCTCGTAGAATGTGATTGGACAACTAAAATTTATATTTTTTTTGGACAATTGTATGCCATATTTTATTAGTTACATACATGTCAAATTTCAAAACTTGATGATCTTTTTTGCAAAAGATTCTCCAAAGATTCCCAAATTGCCCAAACTGCCCAAAAAGTTCAGGGCAACATAACTTTTGATCCGGGCACCCGATCAAAAAAAAATTTATTTTTTCATGAAGGAAGTACATATTTTCACATTGTGTCCAAATTTCATGAACATCCAACCGAAAATGACTTTGTAGGAACCTACCCGAGATTTCTTGCATACGTTGAACGGACACTTGGTCCTTTAGGGGTTAATTCTTCATACATTTGAGTTATTCATGTTTTTATCACTTTTGAAGTCTAATAGTGGTTTCTTGGACTTCAAAAATTAAAGGGATGCCTATCAGCTAAATAAATGATCAAATAGTGTTCTTATGATTTTTGATGTTTTTGCTTACAATTTGTCTTATAGTATCCAGAAGATTTTGAAAGAGAAATGATGTTTTCTTCCACTGGCACCAACTTTGAATTGGTGAAGTTCTGGGAGTGATGAATACAACATGAACAGAGTTGATTGCTATTTGATAACATTGAGAAACAATCTCCAGATGTTTGGAAAATGCAACAATTCAACCAGAAAGACAGGAGGCCACCCAATTGCAATTCCAATTTCTGATTTAACCCTTTAGTGACCGGTCGACCACTTTGTGGTCGATTTTGGGACTCTTGGTCTGATGCTATTCAAAATACATTTGATCACAAAAAACTCAAAGAGTAACGCAATTAGAGTGTCTTCATGCGCTTCAAACAAAACCAATTTTAAGGGAGTTAGAGCATTGATGAATTAGCTATGAGGTTGCAAACTCAAATGGCCTGGACCTTCAAATGGAAAGTATTCAACAAAAATACAAAAAAATGTCAACCAAATTGTGAGGGTTTTTTGTAACTTGATGTCTTGACGAGGCATAAGTGTTTCTTTGTAATCTTATGAATGCCCAAAGTAAACTTATGCATTGGTATTTATGTAGCGCAAATTCTAAAGGGTCATTCAAATCATTGATTTTTGAGAACTAAGGAAAGCAACTCAAACTCCAACAAGGCTCTAGAAGCAAACATGATGTAGAGGTACATTTCACTTTCTTCAATGTACCAAATCTGCACATTTTAGAAGGATATTTGAATTGATGACCACAGATGACCATTTTTTGTGAACTTCAAAAATTTGTAACTAATTTCACAAAGCTTGAAAAAATATGAAACGACTTGGTTTAGATGACTATTCTACTTGTCTTTTGTGGAAAATTTACTAAAAAATATTAAAAGATGTTTCACCTCCCCAAAATTCAATTTTAGCCCTTAAAAGGTTCATTTATGGACCTTCTACCTTATTTGTACCGTTGGATGAGTTTGATTTTTGTTAGGTTGAAGAATCTCTCTTATGGAAACACCTTATACGGTTTGATCTAAGACTACATCTTTAGAGTGGCCACAAAGTTCACTTTCTTGAAAAATTACGCCCGCCCCCCAAATCAACCACGGTCACTAAAGGGTTAATTGGCCCAGGTTGGAGTGTTGAAAATGTATCAATATTTTTTCACTTCGAGAAATTATAGAGTGATTGAAAGTGAAATCATATTTCTCAACAAAAAACAATTTAGTTATAAATTTTTGAAGTGGTATGCTTTAGAGTCCATAATTGTCATTCTTGATCACCCCCAAATCAACCAGAAGTGAACCCATACTGGTCATCTCTTCACCAAGAGTACAAACAACATTTTCCTAAAATAGTCATAATGTAAGCTCTAAAATGAACACATTCTTTTTTTGGACAGTTTTACAACCAAAATGTATTCTGACTCTACTGTGGGGCCACTAAGATACTCCTAAGTTTTCACTTGCACACCCTAGAATGCCATTGTCACATCCAAAATAGCCACTGCGTCATGTGTTCAAACGAGACACATTATTTCTTTTGTTATCATAATGAACCCATTTAGATTTCTTATATGGTCTATAATGAAACCATTCATAGAATAGCAGAGATAGTTTAGCGGCCACAACAGAACACCGTCCTTGCCGAAAACTGAGCGTTATTCTTGTTTTGGTTACAATTCAGCAATTCATGACATTGGTCGAACTTCACAAATTTTGCAAGAGATGTCAGCATGACACGCCAAATTTTTTGTAATCACCACTCTTAGAAAAGAAATGCTGTTTTTTGATGACACTGAAAATTGTATTCCATATATCTACAATCTAAGAGTTCGACATTGAAAAAGACATTGATACACAGTGATTTAATGTTACAACAAAATTACAACTAATATTCAAAGTAATCTGTCCACACGATACATTTCCCAAAGTCTAACTTTTACTGAGCATATTTGAAAATGCTTAAGTGACGTGAATTTAACAAACATCTCACAAGAATCTTAACACCTCACAAACCTTACTCCGCAAATTTAATAAACATTTCACAAGAATCCTGACACTGATAATTTACAACATAGACATTCGAGACAAGAAATTTGCAACAAGCTTAACGTCATTCTCAACAAATCATCCTTCCAGAAAATCAACTTCAATTCTCAAAGAATAATTCTACATACATCGTTGCAATATGAAAGAAGATGTTGATACACAACTCTTCTGCAACACAAAAAACACTCGCCTGTCAGCAGAACTTTACAACAGTAATTTCTTTACATAAGCTCACTCACTAAAGAAAGCAGCAAAAGGGAGTCGTCCATGTCTTGTCTACAAATTCAGAGAGCTGTGGATGAACCCCAGCAGCGGGCCCTTCAAGTAGATATTCTCGGTGATGAGCAGAGCGACAAGCCCAATCATAGCCGCTCGCCCATTCCACCGCTCGTTCTTCGCATTGAAAGGTCCGTTCGCTCGGCTGTCGGGCGATTCCTTGTTGTACATGGGGATGAGAGTGGCGCCGATGATGACGGGCGACACGAACAAGAAGTAGATCAAGCCTTTGCCTTCGGTGACCTGCTCCCACACGCTCATGCCCGTGAGAATCTCCGCGATGAAGGCCCAGGTGATTCCGAGCATGGCCAGACGGCTGTTGATGGTCTCCGGGGCAGGGCCGTCGAACTTCATCAAGCTTTTCGTGTCCGTGTTGCCATCTTCCGGACGGCGCTCCTCCTCGGGGCGGTAAAACTTCTCCACAGGGGAACCCCCGAAGATGCGCAGTGGATCATCTTTCTTCTCGGGCTCAGTCTTCGTGCCCGGCTGCATCATATCATCACGATTTCAACACAGTTACTCTCTAACCAAACACGTGCAAGACCAAAAAAGAGATATATAGTGCGATAAATGTATTCTATTGCTAATTCGACTTCATGCGATTGCCCAGACCATCTGAAAGATAATGTGGAAATTCCATTTCGGCCGACCCTGCCCTCGACCTCAGTAAGTGACGGACCGCAGATACTTAACACCAAATTGCTTAGGGTTTGGAATGCAGAGTATCCACACTCGAGAAAACTCTAATACATGGCAAGGAAATGAAGAATGCAGGCCAAGCACTTACGAGGGGTGTGTCCTGCTTTGCGAAAACAACCAAGCTCCGGCGATCGGTCTGCGAAAAGCCTGCACCGCTAAATTTCAACCCTCCAAAGAACTGACTCTTCGCTGTGACCTTCGACACCTTCAGTGACGGAAGTCCAGCTACAGACTTGACACAGCTCCGGCTCAACATGCTCGTGGCTGCCATCTTGACACTGACTGAACACACGAACAAAGACGTTCTGGCTCGAAAGAATTGCACTATCTCTAGATTACTCAAATGAACAAAACTTGCTGTACAGATTGGGGATGTGGGGTGGTTGTGAATTGATTGAAGACAGAGGCGCGAGGGATGCATTTATACATGCAAAAGCACTTAAAGCTGAGTTGAGGTGGCGAGCAAGCAGCCATGAAGGGTCAAACTGGCAGCCATGTGGATGTGCAACCGTCACAACATGTTACAGCATCGCCTCCGTTCGATTTCGATCGATTCAACGAAACCTCTAAGCTCCATGGACTTGGAAAAGCGCAAGCACTGCAAGTCTTGTATGCAGCAACCGACTGGCGCTAGCCACTCGATCCTTGAGTCTGACAAGTGTCTGCCACGTCAGGTGATTTGCATGAGAATATGTGGTCTGAAAATGGGAAAGTCGTTTGGATTGACCTGTTTCTTCTCCGAATTCTGACTCTGATGGTGTGGGCGGATCAGGTTAACCCCGGTGGGGAATTATGCTACAACCACCCATTACCAACCAAGGCTGGAATAGGTTTCCAACCAAAGCTTGGAACGTGATTTTTTCTCCTTTGCAATGTTGGGACTATAATGTCATGACACATGTCTTGCTGCAGTGAGCAAGAAAGTAGGAAGTAGTGAGCGGGAAAGTAGTTATGGAATGATTGGAACTGGATGACTCTATGTATTGAATATGAGTTGAGGCCAACTTTTGGCTTCCAAAATTTACAGTAATTTGAATATAAGGAAATAAATCATGGAAAATTGGAAATGACCGTCATTTTTATCTTTCTACAAGCCAATAAGTTCACATTGCCTTCTACTACTCCAGAACATGTACAAAATCGCTTACGTGGTCAACTGTAGGTGGTTTTATCATAAGGTAGGAGGTTTATAAATCATCCATTTAAAAGTTGAAACTGAATTTTTGGAGAAGTGAAACTTTTTGAAATATTTTTCAATAAATTTTCCTTGAAAGACAAGTAGAATTGGCATCTAATTCAAATCATTTCATATTTTTTGGAGCTTTGCGGAATTAGTTATGAAATTTTGAAGTTGAAATGGTATAAGGCTCTAAACATTAGAAGATTTTCAGCCCCTGTACAAGGCTGTGAGTTCCCCAAGGTTCCCAACCCCTGAAATTGCATTGCAGGAATTGCCTGACGTGGCACAGAGACTGCCACGTCATATATAAATAAAAATAAAAATTTAAAATCTTTTTGTTGCATTTTAAGATTTTTTTATTTTTTTATTTTTTTTATTTTTTATTTTTAAATTAAAATTTTTCTTACAGCGGCGTTCTTTAACTGTTGGAAGAACAACACCAAGAATGGGCCTGAAGTGGCCTTCCTAGACCTCCAAATCTCATCTAATGATTGCACACCTCTTCAAATGTGCATTGTTTGTACATTGTTGAAGGCTACGAAAAAACATGTACAAATAGTGTACATTTGAAGAAGTAGGCAATTTTAGAGCTTGTGCTTTTAGAATCTCCTACCTTAAAGTCCAAGGCATATTTGGGCTCAGTTATTACCCATAACTTCAATGTAGTAGACTTTTGTTGTTATGGAATGTTTCGATTGGTTAACCCCTAAAGGACTAGTATGCATTTTTGGCAATATAGAAATTTTGGCAGATTAAGACTAATAATGCCTATTGCTTGCCTTGTGCAAATTTCCAATACTTAGGGTGGATATGGAGTAGAAATTTCATTGATCTTGTATGTCATGAGAGAAATTTGAGAAAAATCTCTATTGCTACCAATAAATATTAGTGACTTAGTGACTGTGAATCCACCTAACATAATTTGAATGCATAAGACTTTTGTTGTTGTGGCATGTTTTGAATGATTAAAAAATCAAAGAAGTAAACAACTCAACTCTCTTACATTGACATTAGAGCATTTGCAATGATTCCAATAGCAAAAACAATATCAACACTCTGTTGAGTGCGGACTAATTTTTAATTAAATTTTTACTCTAATGCAACCGTTATGATGGACTGCAATTAATTCCATGGCCTTGGTTGTTCCATTGTAGAAATAGTCATTATTGTCAACGCTTTCAAGCATTGGTATGTGTGCTAGTCAATTCAATCTTTCCTTGTTTCTATGAAAAGTTTTTTTTAATATAGATTCTTTCTTTTTTTTAATATAACGGAAAGGTCCATTTGACATTTGGATTGTTGGCTTTGCATTGGGTCAATTTGTCCTCATAGAATGGCTTGCCATTTGTTGTTACAAGGCTTGTATGGTGAGTTTGCATTGTAGATGTTTTTATGTTTTTATGTCTAGTAATTGCAAGTATGCCAAGTCAACAAGATTAATCACTCAATAGGTTCAAACCGGCGATTATTCTTGATAACTTGGCTAGATGCAAATGAAATTTGAATTTTTTTGCTATCTAGTTAAATTAATTGCCAAATGTCTCAGCATTTTTACTTGATTTAAGAAAGCAATTATATGTGGCTTCCATTTGGATTTTAATTTTAATTGTGAAGAAAGATTATAGTAAAATAAGGGACTTACCATTTATATGGTTGGATTTTGAAAACAAAAATGTTGGATTTAATTATAAATTTATGGGAAAAAAAAATACATTTTCATTGACCTACCTTAATTCCAAGGACTAAATAGCCTACTTTGGATTTTTTGAAACTTAAACAGGCCTTGTTGACTTCATAATTTAGAAATTTTGCATGAATGTATTAGGATGGATGCTAATCACTCTCCTCTACGCATGAAGCTTTGTTTCAGGTCATTCCAATACAAATTGCAAGAATTAGAAGATTTAAAAAAAATTCAATGTCAAACTGTGTAGCAAACATATATTCTAAAAGAACATTTGAACCATCAATCTATTCCAAATAGTGAAGTGAAAGTTACGAAGAGTTTTAGCTTATTGGTAATTAAGGTAGAAAAATATATAAAATCATTTTTTGAACTCAATTAAAAAAATTTACAAATAAAAGCAAAAAGAAAAGATATCCATGGTTCACACAAAATTTTCACCATTGGAATCAATGATCAATTAATTTCTTGTAAAATTTATTAGCAATTTAGTATTTACTTTCATCCAATACCATCTTCTACTTTATAATATTTTTTAAGATGAATATGAAAGTGTTTTTGGTTAATTTTTAAAAATATATTCTCAACCCATTTTTCAACATATTAGCTAAATTACACAAATTCAACACATAAGGGTGTTTTTTTCTAAATTTTTTGAAAGACAAACCCTCACCTTTAGGAAGAGCTCCAAAAATCTACTTTTGAAATTTAGGCACATTTGAGCTTGCAATTAGTGAGGATTTCAATTCTAAAAATTTGGGATTTGGGAGGATATACTTGAACAAGTTAACTGAAGGATCCTACTGCTTTGGTTTGGTTTGAGAATAAATATGAACATTTGAACCTTACTTTCGGTACGTATATTTTGAGGCCTCAAAACAGCGCAGTACATACACCCAAGGAAAACCCACGACCCAGAGACGACGAGAAAAGAATGGTTGGAATTTGCAAGTTAATGCAAACCTTTGAATTCCATTCAGCCAATTTCAGCAGATATTGAACATGACGGATAGCCCCCAAGTAACCACGAAGTACAATCATGGTCATCGCCTGACTCGATTGCATCATTGGAGATTGCTTTTGCCTCAATTGCCAGCCCCCATCGTGGAGGCACTTTCACTACAGTTGTCAAGCATGCTGTATGACAGTATGCAACGAATATAAAAATTCAAAGTACAAGGACAGGCACGACCGAAATTTAGGAAGTACGAAAAAATAGAACAGAACCCGATGCAACGCAACCGTTTCATGAAGCTACTAGATTTCATAGAAAAGATGTTTGAATGTCATCAGAATTTAGCAAGAACAAATAATGAAAAATTCTGCAGATGAGAATGTGACGGGTGAAATTGTTGCGGGTTGAAGGCGAGACTGAATTGAAGCACAAAGGATATGGAGAAGTAAAATTTCGATACGATATATTCAGTATGCTGCCTGTGTAGAAGACATCTTTCCGATATCACTCTCTTTAGGCGAATATAAACCAGCAACGGGGTCTCGATAATTGAAACTGTGCAGCTGCTAAGCGCCAGATCCCTGCTCTTCACACATGCTCTCTGAAATTTACTCAGACGGTCACGATGCAGTCAGATGCTCTGACCCTGGAGCAGGGAATTCTTGTCTACCGGCTTCCTAACTTAATACTACAAAAACTTTTCTGTCAGAGTGACTGATAACTATCCCATGCCATGCGCTTGTAAGTCAGTGAAGTCATTCCGGTTACCGAATTTGCAATCCCGAGAGACAGCGCTGCAATGCTGAGGCAGACGGCAGTAGAGCCCGCCTTAACATGGACGACAATGCTCTGATTGTCCAGGATGTCGGGTGAGCTAATCTCCAAGGAGTGTCCCTCCACCCACTGGAAATGAAGCCCGTTCGCGAACTCGGCCTTCAGCTGTCTCTCACGGACAAATTCCGCAAAGTCCAAGAATACTAGGTGTAATTGTATATGCATGTGTACATGCGTAAGTAGTGCATCTTTCACGATGCTAAACCTAGCTTCGCAGTGCAGGTATTTACACTAATGCCCTTCATGCGTAAGTCAAATGGTGTAAAGAAAACACCACTGGTTCTGTTGAATTCTGGTACGGAAGCATGAACTTCCAGGTTGCGAAATGCAGCGTAGAAGAATGATGATGCTGATACAGCGATTCACGAGAGGATCTCTAGCTTGTAAGTACGTATGAAGTTCACCGAACCTGTTCGCAGGTCCAGAGTGCCGCTACTACGTTCTCAAAAGTTCATCATTCGTAAAACTCCATGAGCTCTTCAATATTAAGTTGCCGAATAGCTGGATCGTCGTTGTTCAGTAACCACAGGATGTGCTCAAAAAGAATCACGTCGCAATCTAAACGAACAAGCCTCTCGGCACCAGCGTGACCTCTCCTGTTACGCACAACGACATTTTCCTTCTCCTCCCACAACGCGTCCTGAGACGACGAGCTCGAGGATGAAGACCGTGCGCTGTTCGTCCTCGCCAGCAAGCACTCTAGGAGACGGTGCTCTAACATCTGCGGCTCCACCTTAAAGACCTGGCGCTCCTTGCCCACCACAAGAGTGACCAAGCTCTTCCGCCTCTTGCCAAATGCTACGCAGCCGACAGTACTACGATTGCTAGAATCGTTGAGCGGGCTGTCGCAGCTGCTTTTGCTAGTTGCTTGCTGGCGCGTCCTCTTCGCAAGTAATGGAGATGAAGGGGGAGCACGATCACCATAGCTACTTCTTCGCATTCTCTTAGCCAACAAAGGAGTGGAGGAAGGGACGTAAATGTCTTCTTTATCACTCTCTAACGCTGAGAAATTGCTCTTTGGCGTTCGGATGCAGTCCAGCCTGCGCAAGACTCGACGCATCGCCATACCTTTCATTCCGACGCAATGTTGGTCCACTCTGTTCTGCAAGAACAATTCAGGTTGCTTTTCAATTCCTATAATTCCACGAGTTTTCAATTTCAGGCTAATCAACCAAGACACGTTGGAAGCACAAATCGGAATACCTACCTACAGAATGACACTCTTCCCTTCAGAAGGTGAGAAGACCAATTTTGACAAATCCCTTGAGGTCAGCTGACGGAAGTACGTCTTATTTTCGTTTCCCGGTTTCTGAATCAGCAGTTAAACTATTTAAACGGTTTTCAATTTCTGTTTGAGTACTTACAGCTGAAGAACAGAGTCCAGAGTAAATATAACATAAAAGAGCAGTGCAAGTTCATCAGAATTGCCATCGGAAAACTGCTCGCAACCGTCACAGCAGTGGCAACGGGAATATTCTGTTTCCTAGAAACTAAGATCCACGCATACACCTACACTACATTGTTCCAGAGCAAACTTTCTGAGAGAACGAATCTAATGCTGTTAAGATGATAAACTAGAAGAAAGTTGTTGCTAGAATCCCAAACGGTCTTTATTGTGACATTGGTAATGGAGGACCAAACAATTGAATCACATTCAGATTAAAGTGCCCCACATGACTCCACGATCACATTTCCATTGCCAAGGAACATATATAAAGAGCTTCGCGACATATCCCGACGCCATTACAAACGACAAATGCAAAATGAATACTACCGACGTGAAACATCCAAGTATCCTCTAAACTCTCTATACCATCTCCGAGCTAATAAAATGCAGATTCGCAGACATGCCCTACGCAAACCTTTCGAGAGGTCAGTCCAGTGAACATACCTCTCAACTTCTTCAAGCGCAATGCAACGCACAGTTCAGATGCCGTCCACAAGAGTGAAAGGCATGACAACTGAAGCGCTGATGATCACAAATATGCAACAGAATTAGATATGAGAGGCATGATACTTGAGCAATAATGTACAGCTAGCAAAGGTCCATCATAACAATGGTCGTGCTGAAGTGCCGTTGCCGGAGTTTCAGACCGGCACGCTTCGTTCGTCGGAATGCGGACGAAACGGCGACATTTCTGACGACACAACGGACACGACCTGCGTTCCCAATGGATTAGGAACGTGAATGGCCGTTGGTTATCGTGCTCGTGTGGGGGACTATAACGGCTCTCCTCGGGGGGCCTGTTCATCGTGGACTATTCCGCGTGGCAGTCTCTCATTGGTCCAGACGCCATGATGGAGGTCCGTTAAGTGACCTACTCAGGTACTGAACTGAAGGATCACTCTGCCTAAAGGTGTAGAAACATCTATTTAACCCTTAACCCTTAAACGACGGGCTCATAACCGTGGAAATAATCTGTTTTGACACCGTGGAAATTGTTGGATTAAAATAATGCAAAAGCCCTCATTGGAAGTCCAACTATTGTAGATGATCTTCCCTTTTACCACAAAATTTGGAGGATGAATAGTTGCACTTCTGTCCTACACAAGAGATTCTCGTGTCATTCATCGGCCGCAAAACGTCTGCCTCGACGTTTAAGGGTTAAAGGACGGAAGGGTGACCTTGGAAATCATCCCTTTTCATTACCGCATGAATCATTGACCTAAGAATAACAAAAACATTCATTGGAAGTCAAAGAACTATAGAAGACCTCCCCTTTTCACAACAAAATTATGAGGAGGAATAGTTGCACTTCTATCCTATTAGGTTGATAATATATCATCCATCAGATGCCAAACATCCTCCTCAACGTTTAAGGATTAAGCCATAAATGATGCTGAGGAAGTTTTCCGACCGATGAAGAAACTCTCTATACATGATAGAGGTGCAACTATTTATCCTCCAAATTTTGTGTGAAAAGGGAAGATCTTCTACAATAGTTTGACTTCCAGTGAGTTTTTTGGAATGTTTTGACCCCTAAAGGCCCGTTTGTTCCCTTAGGGGACAATTTGGGTCTAGATAGGTTCTTGTGACTTCAATTTGTAGAGAAATATTTTGGGATTTTTTGAAGTTGTGCGGTTCTGCGAGAGCTTTGTGGATATATAATATTTATTTCAATTGGTGCCCGAGAAAAAAAGTTATGCCAAAAATAGAGTTTGGCGGGCAGCACAAAAAAATCACAAAAAGTCAAAATAAATTTCTTAAATATTTTTTTCAAAATCTATGTCTTTTTGTCTACATTTGAAGCTTTGATTCATTCTATTTGGACTAATAATAAAAAAGTTATGGACAATCTTAGTTTTTCGGGCAATCTAAGCATCTTCTTGAAAAAATAACTTTTAGGATTTTTGAATTCATTTTTTAATGCAATTTTTACAATTTTCAGAAAAAAATTGTTAGACAAGGTTGAATTTGCTTGCTAGAACAATCTGACTGTTGGGATTATGGCATTTCAATTTTGTCTTAGAGCTATTAACAATTTAGTTATTCCTTGAATTTTAAACCTACTTCTACTTAACAAATTTTTAATGAGTAAAAATTTAGTGTTTTTTTCTTGAATTTTTTTCCTAGATTCTCAACTGAAGTATTCAACATATAAACTTAGAAAATCAAAATCAACAATACAAAAAATTTAGGTTCAATGCCCAAAAATCTAGTCAAGCAAGGTGCAAAAAAACTTGTTTTCTTCACTTTGAATGCAAATATCTTGCAATCTATTTGGTCAAAGTTTCTGAAATTTCTTCCACACATACTCATACTAGTCTAGTATAAGATCCTACGGTTAGATATGAAAAAAAAAAATTTATAGTATTTTGCTCTTTGCAATAGAAGTGGTAGTTTTGAGTATGTTTTGATGGAGAAAAGGCCTCTTTTCCATCAAAAACACTCAAAATTGTCATTTTTGTAGCAAAGAGCAAAAAAGAATTAAAAATATTTATTTTTTTGCATATCTAATTGAAGGATCTTGTACTGGACTAGTGTAAGAATGTGTGAAAGAAAAATAAAAAACTTTGACATACAGATTGCAAGATATTTGCATTTAAAGTGAAAAAACAAGTTTTTATGCATGTTTTGCAATTACATTTTTTGGCTTTGAACCTTCTTAACTTAAAATTTTTGTTCTATTGATTTTGAATTTCTAATTTTATATGAATGATGAAGAATTGAATTGAGAGTCTAGGAAAAAACTCTAAAAAAACACACTTAGTTTTCACTCATTAAAAACTTGTTAAGTAGAAGTAGGTTCAAGATTGAAGGAAAACCTAAATTGTTAATAGCTCTACGATGGAATTGAAACACACTAATCTCAACAATGAGATTGTTCTATCAAGAAATCTTAACCTTGTAGAACTTCTTTTTGAAAAAAAGTGAAAAATTGAGTTAAAAAATAAATCCTACAAGTTATTTTTTCTAAAAGATGCTCTACTTGTTTGAAAAATAAGATTATCCATAACTTTTGCATAACAAATCCAAATGGAAAGAATCAAAGTTTTCCATATAGATTAAAATTAAGTCTTTATAAAACTTTTTATAAAAATAAAAAATATTTAAAAGTTTTCTTGAAGGTTTTTTTCTGCCCGTCAAACTAGAAAAAGACTTTTTGTGCCATAACTTTTGCTTCCAGGCACCCATTGAAATAAAAAGTATATTTTCAGAAAGCTAGTGTGTTTTTTTATCTCCAACAAAAATTTCAAAAAATATTGAGACCGTAGGAGCTTGCTCAAATCCATTATGTTCTCCAAGAAACAATGGGATTTTAGGGGTTAAACCAATGACTCACACAGTACCAAAATAAATCATTTCAATAGTGACCAACTTGTCATTTAAGGGTTAAAAGAAACATTTTTGTTAGTCCCACTATCTCAAACGTCAAGTGATCAAAACAAAATTTAATAAGATTCTTAGCAAACTCAAGAGAAACGCAACTTAAGTAGTTTTGTATTTTTGTGATGCTCTAGTAATATTTTATAAATTTTCATAGTTGAGAACAAAGGATAGCCTATATGTAACAACAAACTCACCTTAATTGAACACCCTTAAAAGGACAAATACCTCAACTCCCATTGATTCCTTCAAAAAACTCCTCACCTTTCATTCATTGTGTCTAAAAAGTTGTGTTGATTTTGAGTCAAGAAGTGTTCATTTTAGTCCATTTTTTAAGGTGTTGGAATTTAAAATGGCGTTTAAAAGTGTTTCTACCTTAGTCAGTTTACAAGTCAAATGTATCTTCTAATGATTTTATTCATGTTTAAGGTAGAGACACCTAAAAAAGTCATTTTTTTACTAATGCCACATTTAACTACTTTTGGACTATTCAATGAATTCTAGACTAAACATCCAAAGATCACAAGATAATAACATTGTGAGATCTCACAATGTTTATATAGATCTCTTGATTTTTTAGATTATCTCCTGAAGATCAGAAAGTATATTATTTATCCTATGTATTTAGATATAGGGTAAAACATTTTGTTTAAGTGTCTTTTCCAAAATATGGTATCTTGAGCTTAGAGGTGGAAGAAACATTTCTTTTGGAAAAGGATTGAGAGGACGTGCTTCATGTACAAGGTAAAAAGCCTATTGCCAATGACATTTCTATGTAGTCAAATTATTAAATTAAGTTGCATATAGAACAAAGTGAATTTTGGACTTATGATGGGTAGAAATTCAAGTAATATTCAATGTTATAGGTTTTAAATTTTCAATAACTAAACTAATTTGCTTGCACATATTATGGGCCTACAAATATAGATTTATCACACTTCCACAATTAAAATATATAAAGCCACCTTATTATATATATTTAAAAATAAATGAATCTAAATTTGAATTCATTCAACATAATTTATTTTAAAATGATTTACATGAAGATATTATATATATTTAAAAATAAATGAATCTAAATTTGAATTCATTCAACATAATTTATTTTAAAATGATTTACATGAAGATAATGGATGGTAAATTTTTAAGATCAGGTGGTGATCTCCATGAGGATCACTTGAGAATAGTTTTTATTAAATGAAACTACATTTGGTTTTGAGCATAGATTTCAATTGATGTTTTTTCTACATTTTCACTATAATATATATCCAAAGGTCCCAAGAATGTTGATTCAATGGTTCCCTTCGATGTAGTGATCTTTTTTAATTTTTAATTAGTATTGATTACAATTTTAATTAGAGAAATGATGCTATTTATATTTTATTTGTCCAAGTGCACATATATACATTCATGTAATTCATTCGTGTACACTCATTTTGAATTATCTTCATACAAGAGACAAAATTTACGCTATTAACAGCAATTTCATCCACACTAAAAATGGAGTCTATTTTACAAAGTATTTGTTCTTTTATTTGCTACCTTACTGAAAACTCATGAGGTATCCCCAAGTGCACAATTGTTGTTTTTCTAGTCCTTGCAAAAGCTCATGAAATGTAAACTATTCTAAGGAATTTTGCAAAAATGCAGTAGATGCTCAAAATGGTACAAATTTTGAGCACTTCATAATGCATTATGTAATCATATTTTAATCTTGTCATGATTCAATAATTAATAATCAATTACTATCATTATGGAAAATATTGTACCATTGATTATATAATTGAGTGAGGCATTTTTTAAACTTTGAGCGCTCCAACATCTAATTTCTAAACAATGAACAGATTCATATTTTATTTCTCGTTGTTGCTTGGATGAAAGTCATCCTAATTTGTAAAGATACTTTATCAAATTCTTATCTTATCTGTCATTTGGATTTGATGTTACTACAATCCTTTTTCTTTCTAAAATTACAAATGTGGAAGTATGTCAAGTGTCTAACAAAGCCAAAATTGCATTGACTCTAGTTCAAAACTAGATTTGCAAAAATGAGGTCATAGTTGTAAGGAACACAAAATTTCAAAAAATCACCATGCCATAAAAATCTCCTTTCAAATCCATTCCAACAAGTTTTACACCAAAAATGATAATATTTTGCTTGTAATCAAATTTTGAATGAATTTAAAAAATTTCCTTTTAAAATTCAATATAAAAATATTGGTGATAGCATTGGTGAATCTAACCGTATGGATGGAATCTAAAATTTAAAATCTACAACATTTACTTGTACTTCAATTCCAAAATATTATTTCAAACAATACTTTTATTTTATAATGATGATTTCCAAATCGTCAATTCTAGAAAAGACTGTGGGCATTTAGGAGTTAAACCTACAATTTACTAAGTCAATTTACAATTAACACAACAAATAATAATTATCTTTAATAACCATGAATTTTTTACCTTTTCCAAATCTCTTCTTTCTGCTATTAGTTTTTTTTGTGTAAATATGTAGTAAAGAAATATCACCTTTCATCGGTCATTATGAAAGTCATATCAATCAATATAGATTATTATTTGAAAATATTAAATTAAATTATTACAATCATAGCCTCATTGCGCAACACATTGCTTTTTTGTTTGTACAAATACTACCTTGAAGAAGTCACTAATAAATGGATTTTGTAATTTCAACACTTAAGAAACTTTCAAATCTCTTTAAGAATTGATATTAGTTTTTTGTCTTTTTCTTGTCTATGTCCATCTTAAATTAGTTATAATTTCTCATGAAAAGTCCAAATTTGTTCCTTGAGGTTTCAAACAATGAAATCTTGAATAACCTTTTATATCAATTAGATTATATTTTTCATTCCAAAAAATTCCAGTAATTTTTTTAATTCCAATACAAAAAATACGACATTGTGTTTTATTAGAATAAAAACTATAAATATAAAAATTAGATTATTTGAATATATTTGTAGTTTACATGATTTTCAATACTACATGGTATTTAAATTTGTCCCAAAAACAACTTTCTACCAAAAGAATTAAAGAAATCAAAATTCAATCTTCATCCTCTAGAATTAAAAAATGCAATCTTTTAAATAAAAAAATAAAAATCATTCAAATAACGCGTGAATTTTGTATCAAACCGTAGGGATATTCTAGGTATAAAAGAACAAAATTAGATCTTGTTCAAGCTAAATTAGACTTTTCTAGCAGTATTTATGACCAAAGAAATTTTCATCAAATATTTTCATCAAATATATTTGTCATATCTATCATTCATAGTAATTAATCAAACAACAAATCACTATGACTATTTGGTCTTCTTATCAATCAAATTATTTGTTACCAAATTACCAAATTATCATTGTACAATCTTGCAATCATGATAATTCAAGATTTGTTCCTTGTCTAATCAATTTTTTTTATAGAAATTTGGTTTGAAGTTATTACAATTTTTTCTCATATTTAATAAGAAAACATTTGAAGAATCTGTTGAAGAACAAGTATAGTTTTGCATTAGACAAGGAATTGAACAAATCTTATATATTATATCTGGTAGTCAATGTTTGAATCTTGGATCAAATATTTAATATTATTTTTGGAATATATATATATATATATATATATATATATATATATATATATATATATCGATTTTATTTTATTTTATTTTTTAATTTTCAGAGGAAGGGAGGGGGGGGGGGGGGAGAATAAAAATATTTTGTGAAATGTTTTTTCCAAAACAATTTTTCAAATTTTGGACATTGATCTTTTGAAACATTTTTTTTATCAACATTGCCCTCCAACATGTTATAATACAAAACAAATCAATTATGATGTAAATGGTAGAGTATTTTTGTGGAATCTCAATTACAAAAGAATTTTAAAATCACAAGTAATCTAAAAGAAAATTCATGTACTAAAAACATCAAAAAGTAATTTTAACCATTAGAGGACAAAACATAAGATTGCTAAACCAAATTAATATGGTCTGTTTTTACACTATATTTATCTTAAAATGAAGGTAATAAATTATTACACAATTTTTTATTTATTGTTTATGTTGAGAGTTAAAATTTTGCAATTACATGGCCATGGCATTTGCAAGTAAGGCTTCAAGAAGAATTTTTTATGTATCTTTGATATAGAATAGAGACATCCTTAGGAGAGCTTCTCTAATATAATGTGCAAGGAGGAGCAGAGCTAGTAAGTCATTGAAGAGTGGATTATGACCTTATTGTATAAAATCATATGTATAGTAGATGTGTATGAAGATGACACTTTGTAAAACCTTGTAGGAGAATAGTTATTAGGATAAAAATAAAGTCAAAATGATGACATGTTATACATTGTAAGTTTGTTACATATCATATTGAATCAAAAAAATTGAATGAATCTTAAATCAAATTAATAATTATCCCAAAAAATTGAATGTCATCCATCTCTCTTACTTGTATAGATAAGTTTTTTGATTATTGAAATCTAAATTTATTCTTAAAATAATATTTTTATTATTCAATAATTAATGTATTTTTTGAAAATTCTTGAAATCTCTTCTCCAAATATCTATTACTAAAAAACTTGCTATATGAGGTGTCACTGTCACTTCATTTGTCTTTCTTGTCAGACATAAATTTCACTACAATTTTCAGAATTTAAGTGATTGCATCCTTAGTTGTCACTCTGGTGGTGGTGGTGGTTTGACACTCCTACAATGTCAAATTTAAAGATGGCTACTGTAGAAAGTTGGCATAGGTTTACCTGACAAATGATCTTTGTAGTTACAGCTCATGAGCAATGAATTATAGAATTTGCAACTTCACTCAACCTAATGCAAAAACTATTCAAGTTTATAGTTCTTTTTAGCTTAGTGTTAGTTTTGGAGAGTTTTTTCTTGAGCCATTAACAATATCTAGCTAAAAACATAATTACATCTATTGGGAAAAAGATTGTACTAAGAATTTGTAGTTTCTTGATTCTCTTGTGTTTAACCCCTAAAGAACCAACATGCGATTTTTGGTAGTTTAGAAATTTTGGGCAGGTACTTGTGACTGGAGATTTTCATATTTTTGGCTGAAATTGTAATAGAAGTTGTGCACAAGGAATATCTTTCATATGCACTAAATTTCATGACATTTAGAAATACGAGTCAAAAGTTATGGCCTAATATGTTACTTTTTTCTCTAGGCGGGCAGTCTGAGCAGATTAGAAAAATCACTTTCTTTTTTAAACAATTAATTTGAAATTGGTTTTTTAGAGTTTTATGTATGTAGAAAGCTTTGAACCATTCCATTTTGACCAATGAGTCAAAACTTATGAGGAATTTTAGTTTGTGGGTAGTTATGGATTCTTTACTCTAAAATAAACTTGAAGTCCTTTATCTTACTCAATTTTCAATATTTTTTGAAAAAAATAAAATCGTAGAATGTGGATTTTTTATTACAATAGTTCAACCATTGGGACTAGCATTTTTCAATTCCATAACCAAATTCTTAACAATTTTTGTATTTTGAATTATTCTCTTCTTCGCTCTACTTACTATTTTTTCCTATATGTTGTGCAATTCCAAATGATGTGAAAATTTTCAAGCATGTAGCCAACTTGTACATGAAAAAGAATGAAAATAAGTACCACCATTTTGGACATTTTTTCATAGAAAAGTGAGCTTGTGAAGTGCAGCTGCCCTATTTTTCGCAGGGCCAAAAAAATGATTTTAGTGAATTTGAATGCTTAAATATTGCAATCCACACAGTATTACTGTAGTGACTACTAACGTGTGGAATCCAAAATGTTCATCTATGGAATTTTTGAAGAAAATGATAGTCAATGTCTATTGGTTACTAGTACAAATGAACATTAAAAAGACTATCGTCTAAAATGGTTTTGAGTAAGTTGTGTTAGTTTTTTTGCTAGTTTAGCCATAGTGCAAATTTAAAACAAAACCATTTCAGATTATAGTTTTTTCAATGTGCATTTGTACTAGTGGGTGATGGATGAGTCAATGTCAATTGATGATAGTTCCTAGCCAATGTCTATTGATGGTAGGATAGTCAATGTCAAATTGTCAATTGATGACAATGCATAGTCAATGTCTAGTGATGATGGAATAGTCAATGTCAATTGATAATAGTTCATTGTCAATGTCAATTGATGTTAGAATAGTACAATTTTGACATAAAAAGACGTTTTTCCAATTCCTATTAGATTTTTTCCCTAAGTCTTAAACAAATTCAAAATGTCTAGAGGCTCCAATTCAAGCGCATTTATATAATTTGATAGCTTGACTTTGTAATTTCAAGACCCAATCTAGAATCTAAGGTTTAGATTAGTAGAATTTGGAAATAATCATCATTTTCAAAAAGTTAGTAGGTGAATTAGAAACCAAGGAATTCTATAGAGGAATCAGATCATATCCTAGCTTTTTGAAGGTAACTCAGCTTTTCAAAAATTCACCCGGAAGTCGGCCTAAAGAATGTAAATTGTATTGGTTGAAATCTTCTTTTTTCTAATGTGGTTTGACAATTTGCCAGATTTTTTATTTTTCATTTGTCCTTTTTCCTTTGTAAGGAAAATGGGGCTAGTTTTATCTACTTTAATATTTTTTTTCTTATTTCAACTTTTTTTCCTTAGTTCTATATTTTTTTGTTAGTACTATCATTGTTTTTATTAGTTTTATATTTGTTTTGCTTACTTTCTTGTTTTAAGTATCCTTGGCAAGAGTTGAACCTAGCCAAGCCCTTACCATTTTAGGGCCAAGGATGTAGCCTTCAGAAAATGCAAGGATCCACAAGAAGGTCCATGCATTTTCCGGAGGCTAGTTAGTATGGTTAGTATTTCAAGTCAAAACAAATTTCTACCACTAACACCATTGTCAAATATAACACCTAAGCGAGAGGCATCACTAGTACTAGGTCCACTTGGAGCATTCAAATAAGAAATGGGGTTAGCAAACGAGAACCTATAGTTGCTATCATTCTTTCAAAGATAGATAGCATCATATACAATGTGACCTACATGCTTACATGGGCCGTCTAGGGCAATTTTAAGTATTGCCTCTAAGTTCTTACTCCCCAACCTATTCCTAACTCATGTCTTGATCAAATTCTACACACTAAAAGCATGTTTACAAGTTGTTGTAGAAACACACTACACACGAGCTAGCTCAGAGAAAACAAAGAGGTCTGGATAGCATATTTGCAAGGCATGATTCCATGTAATCATACCCCATAAGTCCCTAAAATTTTTGTCCCCCCATTCCGTGGTACATGGCAGCTTGAATGCCAGAAACTCTTGCTTACATGCTGCGACATTCACAAGAGGAGGGAGAGAAAACCCTGCATGCGACTAGTTTGTTTAGAAATGGTCTAGAAGAGTCTGCAATTTGGCAATATACCATTTCTGCAAGCCCACTTGCTTCGGGGGCATGTTAGTAGGGTTGAGAACTTTAAAACATGAAATAATATTGTTATCCTTGAAGCGTGCGTCCAAACCTGCACAAATAGCCTTCGCAAAGGACCTCTAGAATGCCAGTGCCTCTTTAAAGTCTATACCAAGCTTGGAACGTTGCATCTCAAAACTATGGAACATATTGACCCTTACTTCTAACTGCAGTTTTTTCAAGCAACCACCGTTAGGACCATAGTCCGGCATGATATGGTAACATGTGTCATCATTGAAAGTAGCTGCATTCAAGTCACAATTCTCCACCATAAAAAGCATATAGATTTGAGCAATCTCAATGTGGATTACACTACCCACAGTGGTGAAATCAACAAATTTGCTTTGAAACACTTTAGAAAGTATAGTCAAGCAATGTAAAATGTCAACTAGGAAATATAATATGTAAATGAACTTGAATTGACCCATCTTTTGCAAGACAACTTTGTCCTGAACTAAATCCTTGTCATCTACATCTTTGAAAAACAAGAGCACCAATTCAAGCAAATTACAAAGGGTAGTAACTGATCGCCATCTACTAAACCAACAAATTTTGTGATACCATTTCATGGACTTCTTGTCATCAAACAACTTCTTTTGCAAGGCTCATAAGGAGTGTTTCCTCTTGCTAGACTAGTTGAAGAAAGAATCTACATAAATTAACAAAGAATCAACCTCCTTGGACAACACCTTGAAGACAAAAGCTTTTTCAGCATCCTAGGCTGCAAGGTTTGTCCGATGAGCCAAATAGTGATAGAAAAAGAGGAACGGATTAACCTCATTTCAAATTCTTGTAACAACACTAGTCTTCCTGCTGATCATTGTGTTGGCTCCATCACTTCCAAATGCCACCCATTTCTTCAAATCCAACCCCCAGTTGCATAGATTAGACATGACAGTGTCGAAGGTAATGGCAGAATCCTTCTTGCTGCCTTCTATGTGTAACAAACCTAAGAACAACGTCATAGGTAAGCCCTCCTCAATAATTGTAGCAAAAACTACAAAATGGCCAGTAACACTTACATCAGTCAATTCGTTAATCAAAATCATCCAAAATGGAGAGTTCCAGACTCGACAGATTATTTTCTTCTGGAGTACTACTGAAATGCACCAAAGAAGATTGCTGCAAGATTTTTTCATCCTGGTACATGCTAGCAGTGATAGGAACTTTCACAGATAGAAGCAATTTACACAATGCATGGAATTTAGCATAGGGTAGAGATTGCTTCCCAATAAAGTATATTGCTTGAAAGAGAGTTTGCATCCGTTGCACCACAAGTGTGCTGGCTGGTCAAGATTTCCTTCTTCATGGTTTTCTCCTCGATGGTAATTGTCCATGAGAGTCGCTTGTGCTCATTGGATTGGTTGTGATCCACAAATGCATTGACTTGTGAAATTTCTAGAACCTTCTTTTGCATACACCGAGCAACCCCCTTTCTCTCTACAGACCTTGCAAAAGACTTTGCCTAACTCGGTACATAATTCCAACCATTGAAATTGAATAGCCCACAATTCTTTCCACAAAAACTGTGCAAGTTCTGCTTGGGAAGGGGGGAAGTGATCCATAGCAAGCGTTGGATTGTCGGTTGATCTGGAGCCCTTACTACCCAAGGAAGACAGATCTTCAAAATCAAGATCTTGCGACCTTGCAAAGTAGTGGACATGGAGTGATTTCTGACTTTTTGCTGTTGCAGAAATCTGTAATAGTAAGCAACATTGCAACAACAAGCAACAATTACAATTTTAGAGTACAAGAAGCAAAACAATATGTACAATTGCATGTTTACTCTTTTGGTATGATTTTTGACTTCTGAATTAAAAAATTTCTAACTGAGACTGCTTGAAAACTGAGTTTTGTTGTTGATCTAGGAGTGTGCACAGACCAGTAAGTAAATGAGCAAAATCAACTGACCAAAACAATGAGGTGAGAGTAAGGAAGAAAACATGATTCTAAAGTGCATAGTGGAAGACTAGAAGTCTGTAGCGAAAACCAACCGAAGACTGGAAGTTGATTCACCAAAGATCGAACAATGTCTAAGCAACCTGACTTGAAACAGCGCCCACAATCAACAAGCACCCTCAACATCCACGATAATTGACAAACTCGGAAGCCGATTCAAAAATCGGGAAGCTTGGAGCCCTAGATAGCTTGAAGACAACATGATTCTAAACTTGGGAAGCTCGACTGCTTGAAGATTGAGATGTTGCGCACATCTAGAAGTGTGCAATGTGCGAGTGCAAAGTCTGGTGTGGATCAAGGACAGCATGTACTACTAAGCAACGCTCAACGACTAGGAGCAATAGAAGAATCGTCAAGGGCAAGTTCGCACGGCGGATGAAGCAAGCGCAAGGGTTGACCAACGAGATTTATAACGTGGTGGGTTTTGCAATATATTGCACAAGGTGCTTCTGATGGCGTTGATCCACATGGCCGCTTTGTTATTGGCAAAGTCTGGTACCCGTTGGCACTATGCACACACCAACAAGTGAATGAATAGACAAAAACAATGAGGTGAGGATAAGGAAGCGAACTTGATTTTGAAGCATGTAGTAGAAGACTAGAAGTTGAAAACCAACCAAAGACCAACCGTAGACTGGAATCTTATTCACTGACAATCAAACAATGTCCGGGCAACTCGACCTAAAATAGTGTCTACTATTAAATGAGCACTCTCAACACCCACAATAATCGACAAATTTGGAAGCTGATTCAAAACTCAGCAAATTGATTCAGACCCGGAAAATTGATTGCCGGCTTATTGCAATGGGAAGCACCCTCAATACCTACAATCAAACAATCAAAACAAGCCGAGCTCCCGAATCCTGAGCATGCAATTCGGCAAAACACCACAATCAGACAAGATTGTAAATGCGCAAATGGAAGAGAAGGGTAGAACTGGAGCAACAAGATGAATACGTGACCCCCTTTTTGAAACGTGAGAAGTGTGCGATTGTAATTGACGACGTGAGCAAAATCAACAAATTGGGCGAAATGGAGGGTCAAAGTCTCAGAGATACAAGGGAAGTGCAGACTGCAGAATTAGGATTTAGGAAACTTCAATCCCCGCCTCAAACCCTAATGCACAATTGCACATTGCACGGCCAAGATGGCAGTGCATGGCGGTAGGGCCAGTCGATGGCCCTTAAACCTAGACGTCAGTACGTCACAACTCACAACTCCACAATAAAACCTTAAAGGCATGAAGCCTTGAATGTCTAAAATCTAAAACTCTGATTGGATTGTTCATTGGGGATTTGATGGTAAGCAACACTTCTGTAGAAATGATTCAGTCATCCAATTTATAGTTGTAATTTTGTATAAACTATTTTTTTTTACATAGTAACAAAAGTTTCTTAGAGACCTTAAACCCAATCGGTTGCCTGCCAACAAAAAGGCTTTTAAATCGGTAGTTTTCCTATATATTCTAAGGGTGGAAGGCCGAAATGCTGAGGTTTAATTTTATTATCCGGCCCATTTCCGGAAATCCTCTTTTTTCATATGGAACCTCATCCTAAACATTTTAAGGTCATTCAAAAATCTTCAAATTATTTTAGTTAGCTCGTAATTGACTACCGGTGCTCCTTGGATATTGAGGTGAATGACATATTAAATTTTTTAATTCATATTTTTAAATAAAACTTTAGCCATTATCCCTCCTCCTCCCTCTACTTTTACTTCAACACAAATTTCCAATCACATAATAAAAACTTTCAAAATTTCCTTTGAGGATGCTTCATTGTTTTATTTCCAATTGGATTTCATTTGACAACTAGATGGGATAAAACAAAGATGATCAAATAGAAGAATAATTGTAAGTTCTTTGCTCTAAAATCACAATTAATCTCATGGCCCTCATTTGAATACTTTGAATTATCAAAAATTTCAAGTACTAGATTTTTTTTTAATGGTAGGTTCCCTAAGGATTAAGTAAAGAAAAAAAATAATATATATATCATCTTACAACCAAAAAAAAGGCCTTTATTTAGACATAATTGAAAGCAAAAAGTATTATTATTTTTTATCATTTGAATCATAGGGTATTTAAAATGTAAAGAACCTTCACTTGCTAGACATACATCCAAATCAATTGATTAGGAACCTTTTATAAATAGACACATAAAGATTTTATCTTTGAATTATCTTTGAATTACCTTTCATATTGATGGAAGTAAAAATAAAAAATTCCATTAACATGTACATACAATTGTGAATGTTTTTTTACAAAAATCAAGAACATGAATGGGCCGAGGAATGGACTTATAAAGACCTAAAAAATACAAAATCTATCCAACATATACATAGAGGGCAATTGCAAAAAACACTTGTATTATTTTCCAATTACCAATCTCTAGCTGATTTATTCTTTGGCCATACCTTACCGTTATGACTCCAAATGACTCAACATTAAGAGGTAATGTACTCATAACTATTCAACTCATATCTCCAATCAAATCAAGTTTTGGAAGTACACATCACTAGATATATAGGTTGAAAGATAAGAATATTGTTCATCCCTAATTTCACCTTCTCTTTTTATTCCCACATTTATCATAAAACTGAAGAGGTCTGAAATTTCAATGGAATAGATTACTGATTCTTAAAATAATTTTCTTTTGGATAAAAAGTCAATTTTGCAAAGCATCAAGCATTGAATGTGCAAAACAAGAGATATAGAGCTAGAACATGACAAAAGGTGTAAATTTCTTTTTCCAATGAAACACAACTTTTGACCTCAATTATCATCTTCTGGCTTCAATGCCTTTGTATGTGCACAATAAATGCTTGATCTTTTGCACATTTGAATTTGTACATGTGCAATTACTCTAAGATTGTATGATTTAGTATGATTTATATAGTAGATTCTCAAATTTACTATTTGTTACAAGGTAACAACAAAAAAACAAGATAAAAATAGGAATGACTTTAGTCTCTACCTTCCATCTTTTATATACTATATAGATTTGCATGCTAGGTGATTGCAAGAAAGAGCTATATTATTTAACATTTTGTGACATCATATATTCTATGACAAACTGCTTTTCAAACACAACATTGAAATTAATTATTTAAATGAATGTAGTTGAAATTTAATTAGAGTCAAAGTCAATATGGCTATTTGAAATTTGGAAGAGATTTTTGATTGTCAAAAACATGTCACACTTTTGATTTTAAGGGTTTGAAATATTGTACCTAGAGATCAACTTTAGTAAAAAATAATTCAAAAAATAGATGCCAAAACTTTTGAAAAATTGTTAAGAAAAAAGTATTGTGTAGAACTTTTTGGCAAAACAAACCTATTTAAGTATATATGAAACCTTATTTTCAAAAAAATATTTGGTATAGAAGTACTAAAATTGCTATTCAAGTATGAAAGTATTGAATATCCATTATGAAGAATTCAATGTTCAATATAGTAGGAGGTGGTAGTAAGCTTCCAATTCATTACTTGGGACTCATAGTTTTTATGTTTTGTTTTGTTAATCTTCTCCAAGAGATTTATGGTTTGATTAATCTTCTCCAAGAGTGTTAAATCAAAATAGGTATGGTATGTATTAATATAATATTTGGTCCATAATAGAACATAATAGGGGTAGTCACAACCCCTCCGAGGTTGAGATTTTCTCTGAGAAATTTCTTCAAGCGCATGAAATGGGGAGCCAATGGGGAGCCCTATTTTGTGGAGGGGCTGTGACATCCCTTTTGCAACAAAAATGAAATCTCCGAGAAGGTTCACTTGCACAACACCACAACAACCACGGCAAACCAATCACGGAGCAGAAGGTGAAATTTTGTCGGAGAAAATGCCGTTCGTAGCTCCTTTCTTCACCTATGGAGGAGAAGAATGGCACACTCTAAACCTCGGAGGTTGAGCGATCCCGAAACAAAGGGAAACCAGTTACACAAAGCCACGCATCCAATCTCCAAGAAGTAGACGATTCTCGGAAGGATTGTGAGTATCCCTAATGCCTAAAATACCTTAAAATTTCACAAGAGTTTAGAGCCTAGAAGAAGTGAAAGTATAGGATTCTTTGAAAATATCTTTTGAAATGCTTAACTGACTAATCTTACCCAACATGTGACAAATCATGGCTAAAACAATCTAAGGGAAATCCAATAGGATCCCCAAGCTAATTCCTAGAGTTAGAATTTAGTTTCATAATTGTTCCAAGAAAAGTAGAACCCTCAATTATTAGCCTATAAGTTTCAAAAACTCATGACGTACCAAAGAAAGGCATCCATGGTGGAAATAAGTTTTTTTGAGGTTGAAATTATGCCAAAAATCAAATAATGGAGTTCATTTGCCAAGGGTCTTTTCATGTAAAAGATTTTTTAGTCACCAATAATTAAACCGTAAAGGACATTGTTCCCTCAAGGGGCAAAATAGATTTTTGGTAGGTTCCTATGACCTCAATTTTTAGTGAAACTTTTTGAAACTTTCTTATATGATAAAAAAAACTTTTTAGCTTTTGTGGGAATATAATTTTTATTTCAATTGGTGCGTAGGTGCAAAAGTTATGCCATCCTAAACATAAGTTTTGCGTTGTTGAGCAGAAAAAAATTCACAAAAATTTGAAATCAAATTTGAATTTTTTTTCTTATAAATCATATTTTTGTCTACATTTAAAGCTTTGGTTCATTCCATTTGGATTGGTGATGTGAAAATTATAAACAATCTTATTTTTGGAGCAATCTAAGCATCTTCTTGAAAAAATAACTTATAGGATTCATTTTTTAATGCAATTTTCACAATTTTTCAAAAAAATGGTTTGACAAGGTTAAAATTTGCTTGCTAGAACAATCTCACTATTGGAATTATTGTATTTCAATCCCATCTTAGAGCTATTAACAATTTAGTTTTCTTCAATTTTGGACCTACTTCTATTCCATAATTTTTTAAGGAATTAAAATCAAGCATTTTTTGTTTTTTAATAAATTTCTTAGATTTTCAATTCTATTTTTTAAAACAAAATTTTTAATTGAAAGTTCATAGTATAAAAAAATTATACAAATGGCAAACAAAGTCATTTGAAATTGCAGACAAGTCTTAAAAAAAAAAAATTCCAACTTGGAATGCTAATAACTTCCAATCTACGCAATCAAACTTGATGAAATTTTTACTAAATGATCTCAAAAAAATAAAGTAGAAGATCCTCTAGTTAGTTCTTAAAATAATTTTTTCTTTCTTGGATGAATGCAGTAGAAAAGGCAATTTTTAGTGTTTTTTTGATAGAAAATGGCCTTGGTCTTGTAGGGGTTAAAGCCTTAACCCATTAAGGACCGTGGTTGATTTGGAGGGTGGGCAATCCTTTGTATGGCCAATTGGGAGCAATTTTAAAACTTTTGAATGCAAGTGCCTATCAAAGATCTAACCGTACGGATGGAAGTGTTGTGCATGATATAGGATTTAGCATTGAAATTTTTGGTGAAGGTGCGTTGTAAAGCAGGAGTTTTTAGCAAATCTTGGTGTAATTACAGCCCCTGTTGTCTTGGTTTTCTCAACCCTCTAGCCACATGCCACCTCAAATTGACCTAATTATTGTCCTAAATTCTTCACTTCCCAATTCCCCAGACCCGTCCCCTTTGCCACATCATCAAAATCATTGACATGCTCTCTCTACAAACCAAAAAGGACCCAAATCGACCATAGAATGGTCGACCGGTCCTTAATGGGTTAAAGGAGATAGCAAGATTTCAATTTCCTTCTTTAAATGTGCAGGATTAAAATATGAGTCTATCCAACTTTTATGTGATTCTATGAGAGATTCCATAAAAAAATTCAAAATCTTCTAACATATAGCAGATCTTCTTTCCGATGGTCAATTGTAGAGACAAGCCTCCCCCCTACTTTGGCAATGCGGCTTGTGGGGACCCTTTAATGCAATAAACAATGAGAAGTTCCTAAAAATTATCCAGGTTGCAATAAAAATTAGTATAGTTTTTTAATGCTAATAACGCTCCTTGCCAAGTTACAAGGCATTCCAACACCAAGAAGTATCCAAATTGGCAAGATTCTCTAATTCTAGCAAAATTGAAAAATATTCATGTAATTGATTAGTATTTTGGAAGAAAATAAAAAATTAGAATGAGGCCAAAGTGGGGTCTTTTCTTACTCCCATACACCTTCCAAATAATATAAGGTAGTCAAATTCTTTAGAAAAAGTGACTTCTAAGTTCTAGATTTTATCCCATTTCTGTTTGGACTTTGTGCTAGCTTTTTGCAATCTTTTAAGACAAAAAAGGGTTCGGTAAATCCAACAATCAAAAGGAGCCTCTTGAAGCCAATGGTGTAATCCATTTGTGATTTGGAATCTTTCTCCAAAAGTTAGAAGTTTGGACAAATATAAAAGTAGAAAATTCTAAAAAATTAGACTAAAACTTGTAGAGATAACTTTACCACTAAATAAAAGAGAAGGAAGGGTGCCCTTGAAGAAAGTATATAAGGGCACCTTTCTCCCACTCAAACCACCCTTTGTTTGTATTTTGTTCTTGTTGGATCCATTTTAGTGGATTTTTTGGTCATTGAGCCAAAATGTACTAATCGGTGTTTTAGGAGCAATTTTTGCTCCATTGTTGGTGTTTTTGAAGCTAGTTTTGAAGGGAATTGGAGGTCCTTTAATCTTTTCATTTTCTTGTCCATACAAATGTTGTTTGTATTAATTTTTGTATCAATTTTCTTATACTAACCTTTATATTTTCCTAGAGATGATTCCTTCCATAGCTTGGTGATGCTACTTGTGGAGGCCCCCAATGATTTGTTTATGTTTTACACACATTTCTTTGGTGGAAATACCTTCGTAAGACTTTCTTTAAGAGATTGTGGAGTGTATAGTCTAATAAGTGATGGTATTTGTGTGTTTTTCAGAGTATTATACTAATTCCTATTAACTTGCCCCTTCCAATTTGATTAGTATTTTCCTTGCTTCTCTACAAGACAATGGAGCTTTGAACTCTTTAGGTGTAAATTTATGGTTTCTTTTCTACATTATGACAAAGCTTTGATTTAGTTGCTTATAAATAATTGTCTCTATTTCATAAACCTTATTCAATCATCCAAATTTTGTCTTAGTAATTGCCATATTTTATGGTTCCTTCCTAGCACAGCTATGCTTTGGCTTATACATCTCCAATGATTTATTACTTTTTACTCAAAATTCACGATACATTGAAGCTTTGATAGACTTCCTACTATATCCACATCCTACCTTAGAAAAAAACATTTGGTTTTGTTTCAATCAAATTTAAATTCCTTATAAATGATCAATATAGTTGCAATAGAATAGAAAGCTCTCAGCTAGCCCTTGCAAATATCAAATGATCCTTGAAAATATAGCCAGCCTTTAGAAAATGTCAACCAACCCAAGCAAATACCCGCCAACCTAAGCTTATAACTAGTAAAGACCTATTGTACCAATTGCGGAGAATGAAAGTACCGGAATGGAAACATTGAGAATGGGATCTTCCAATGAGAACCAACTGCGGAGGGATTTCCGGCTAGCTCTAGTTCCAAACTGGAAATCTCAATTGGGATATCTAAGCATTGTAGGATTTTCAAATTTAGGGTGTCTAAGCACTGAAGGGGGCCTGACTGGGATGTTTGAGCATTGTGGGGTTTCCAAACTAAAGTAGAAATATCATAAATCGTGCTAGTACCATAAATGGTTTCAGTGTACTTGCTCTTGTCATTTATGCCTTGAAATGACAAGAACATATATAATACATTGAAACCGTTTATAGTACCATCACGGTTTAGGAAGTTTGAGCATTGTGGGGGGCTCAATTGGGGTGTCTAAGCATTGTAGGGGTTCAGGCGTTCAGTTGGTCCATTTCTAAACAATGAAGTGCGACAAAATTTGGTGTCCAAAGAACATTAAAGTTAGGAGAAGAAATGTAGAACTCACTAGGATGCATACTAGCCTCTAGGAGCTTATTTACAAAGGAGAATCATTACACAAAGAAATTCAAATACAATCACTAGATTAGAATTGAGCAGGGAGAAATGAAGAAAAAATAGTGAAAACATAATTGAAGCAAGAAGAAGATAGACATTAGGAAAAATCCAAAAAAAATATCAATTAGCCATACAAGATCTAGATTGGATAATTATTGGCCCATGGTTCAAGTAGAGGACAAGGATTAGAATCATTGAAGCCTTGACTTAGAAGGGTATGGTAGCTCCTTTGCTAAGGTCAACTAGTTGACACTACAATAATTTAATGGAAGAAAAGAGACATAGAAAGAAAAGATGAAGTAGAAGATAAAGAAGAGAAGCTAGAAAATTAGATTGGAATTAATTCCACCAATTATACCACAAAATCTAAATTTAAGCAGTGAGAAAAATTCAAGAAGAAGGCAAGATAGAGAATGATGAGGGTGTTGAGCTAATCTTTGAACAACTATTTGACAAAAACAACTTTGAGGTGAATATCTAAAAACTTAAATACATAGAAGAAATTGTAAATTCAATTCAAACCTCTTGAATTTATTTTTAATTCCAAGTTTAGTTCTTGATCTTTATAAAGGATTTGTAGAGCTTTATAAACACATATTAAATTTTAAAAATAGATTAAAAAAACAAAGGAGATATCGATGGATGAAATCTAACAATAAAAATGGATGAAAATGGTTAAATTCATCCAAAAAAATAGAAAGAAAAATTTAGAAATTAGATTAAATTCAAAGTTCAAAGTCTAAAGAAAA
Organism: Antitrichia curtipendula; assembly: GCA_951230915.1. Classification (NCBI taxonomy): domain Eukaryota; kingdom Viridiplantae; phylum Streptophyta; class Bryopsida; order Hypnales; family Leucodontaceae; genus Antitrichia; species Antitrichia curtipendula. The sequence continues at coordinate 19,911,723 of OX579636.1, read as the reverse complement.
GTTAATTTAGAGATATAGTTTGATAGAAATTAGCAAATGAAATTTTATAGTATAGATTAGCAATCAAACTTCATCCATCAATAACTTTCATTAGAAATATCCAAAATTTAAGTGTCTTAAAGATATGGTTAGTTAATTTTATTTCCTATAAAGGAAAATATTAAAAACTTGAAAATAATAAACTTGACAAAAGAAATTCAGAGCCTTGAGAATGAAGTAAATAGCCAATAAAGAATCTTTTGAAGACAACTAAGTAGCAATTAAAACTTATCATTGTCTAAAAGAAGCTTAGGGGGTGCCAAATCTAGTTTATAATTAAAGAATACAGTTAAATTAAGGTGGATAATCAAGGATGAAATTTAGTATCAAAATTAATTGAAAGTAGTGATTATTCATCCAATTTAGGTAAAACTTAGAATTTAGAAACCATAATTAAACTTAGACTCCCAACCAAAATCAAAAGTCAATTTGAGTTGAAAAGTCAGTAGAAATCCATAGATGAAGTTTAAACAATCCTTTACAAGGTCAAATTTCATTTGACCATAGCTTCCACTAGGCAATTCCAAATAGAATGAATTTTACCATTTTAGAAATGGCAGATCATATTCTATAATTTAGGATAGCAAACTTTTGATTTTTGGTAGTCTCATATCAATTTTTGGCTTAGTTAGGTTAAAATGGTCAAATTTGTTATGTTTTGAAGTTTGAATCTTTTCCTTTTGCAATTTGAACTACATAGGAAATTAAAAAGATTCATTACTTGGAAGGCACAATGGACTGTGCTTAGACACCCCCATAGGAATTCTACAAAGTAAAAACCAAGAACATGATTGTGTTCATCTTATCTCAAGGGTGGAGATAAAACACTCTCAATGGTCTTCTAATAAATATACAATCTAATAAATATACAACTATTGTATGAAGGAATTTTAAAATATTGAATTCTATAATGTTTAGAAATTTGCAAAGCCCTAATATGGTGAAAATGATTTTCATTGGTGATTCTTTCATCAAACAATCATTGTCATAGAGTTGTTACATATGGTTGTTTTATTTTTTAAATCATTGTCCTATTATTTGCAAATTATAATATCTAATTTATTGAAAATTTTAATTTTTTAGATTTTCTTTTTAATAAAATTTTCTATATTTGTTTTTTTTGAAAAAATATTTTGAAAATTCTATACACTGATCACATTTTTATGTAAAAATATATATTTTTTTGAATTTAAATAGCTTCAAGAAAAAACATGAGTATTAAAACAAACACAAAAAAATTAATAATATTTTTTTAATCTTATTATTTTTCTAATGTAATATTTAATAAAAAATAGATATATTTATGTAAGTACTTTTAGTCTAAAAAGGTACAATCTATCCCATAGATTTATCAAATGCATTTATTTTTGTAAGAAAATAGTTGAAAACAAATTGAAATCTTGAGAAAAAATTTGTAGTTCAATAGCATTATTTGTAAAACTTATGAGAAGCTAAATGTTCATTTGATAGATTTCCAAATACTTGCTCTTATTTTAGACTACTATTCTCAAACATTCTATAATGAGCATTTACTTATCCTCTAAATTATTTTAGACAATCTTCAATGCTCACACCTAAAATTACTTGATCCTATATTTCATGTAATTGAATCTACCTCCTCAATTACTCATGGTTATAGTGTCATTTTTAACAAAGGTTAATGTTCACATTAAAGATGCAAAGGACAAATTCAAATCATAAATAGATTTTGATTTTACTCTTAGTGAGCAGAAATTATGTCTTCATCCATGTAATCTTTTTTAGATTCTTGACTTTTGTACAGAGGACAAGTGGTCTATTATTTATTAATTCAAAGAACACAAATATGTTTCAACTCAAAAACTAACTCTTCTAGGTCAATAAATGGCCAATACAAAATGACTTCAAAAAACCAACAAATTAAAAAAAAAAAATTATTATGGGTATTTGCACACCACGGTGTATTAATTCCATCATGCACCACTGTATGCATCAAGCACTCAATTTGCATTAGTTTTGCATCAAGTAATGCATCTTTGCACCAAAATTTTCACTTGAAAATCTATTCCATTTTGCTACAATTGACTGATGATCTTTATTAATAATTTGAAGAATTTTTCTACCTCATAATTTATATAAAATGTACATTAAATTTATTATTATTATTTTTTTAATTTTTAAATGCCAATCTATAATTTTGAACATCAAAATTAAATATATATATATTTTTAAATCCTAAAATAGTGTTAATAAAAAAAATTCAATTCTTGTGAAGGTAATCATCTATATTTCAAAAAAATCAATTTTTTTTCAACCATTATCAATTAGATAATTTCTAGAAAAATTCTTAAAAGAGTATATAGTAGTGCATTTTGACAAAAAAAAATTAATCATTGTAGAGCACAAACACCCTCATTCTTAGAATTTTCAAATTAAAAGTTATTTCAAAAAAAATTCTTGAAAAATAACTAATCTTCTGTTTTTCAAAAAAAATTAAAGGAAATTTGAATTATTTCTTTCAAAATTGCAAAGATAAATTTAATGGATGCATATAATTTTGAATCAAATTTTCTAACTTTGTTTGAAAATCATTACTAAATTATCATTCTAAATTGAAAGTTATAACACATCTTTCAATTTTTGTGAATTTGAAATATCTATGGTCATAAAGGGATATTAAGTGTAATGCCTTATCCAATTAGTATCTCTTAAACATCCATGAACCACTATAATTCATATAGAGTTGTGGTCAAAAAAATCTATTCCTTAGTGAGACCTTTCCAAAAGAGACAATGCTCCACCAAATTTAAAACTAACTACATATTTTGAAGGCTAAGAAAATGGGACAAAATTCTTTAAAATTTGAAATATAGACAATTGTTCCACCATCCTTTAAATCCTTGCCAAGGACAATTTTGCACCTACAATTCCTGAGAAATGCACCATACTTGTCAACATCCACTAGCATTGTTTTGGCTGTAGACTGCTCTTTAGCACCTACGAGTGCCTCAAATCAAGTGATTGAGTACCTTGTAGAATGAACATAAATTAGTGTCAAATTGGTGGCAGATTGATAGTAGATTTAAAGCAACTTGTAGAGCCTTCTAATTGTGATTTTAACTTATTATTTCTAAATTCGCTTACTTCACCTCAATCCAAAGTGTCCGCAAGATTGCTTTAGAAGGAGAAACCCAACATTTAGAAAAAAGTCAAAAGTTCCTGTATAAATTACTTTGGCTCTAATATCAGAGGACCAAATTAGCACTTGGAAAAAAAATCCAGAGTTGTTACATGATTGAAAGTCCCAACCAGGTCTTCTTTTTAGTGATTTTTTGCTGAAAAGCAATGATTATTTTTCTTACAAGGAATATTTAGCAAAATATTCTTGCTTTTTAGTGGATGAAATTGCTAATTTGCTACCAAATCTTGGAACAATATCGCTCTATTTTGAATGAACGTATATTATTGTGGATGAATAAATGAAATTACATCCATGGATTGGAGGTTTCATCCATTTTTTATGGATGTATTTAAACATAAATATCCTTCTAGTGATTATTGCTTCGTGCTCTGACTGAAATAAATGAAAAAAAATGGTTCAACTCTAAAGTGCTATGAGGCTATCTTAGAAGAAAAAATCCAACACTTAAGAAAATAATCAAAAGTCGTTGCGGGCCTTCCAACTCTAGGGTGCCCATGACGTTGTCATAAGAGGAGAAACTTAAAACTTAGAATAAAAATACTCCTATCCCTATGTAAATAATTTTTGTTGTAACACTTGTTGTATTGTGGTCATACCAAGGCTGCTACACCATATCTCATCAAAACTTTGAAGTTAACCCTTTATCGCTGAAGGAGGCCAAAAATGGCCTACGATTTTTTTTACATATAATATGCCTTGGGTTTTAATGCCGTGTGACCCATCCCAAGGAAAGACTGTCATCCCAACAAATGCTTTCACATCTTTGTCATACTTCTTTGCCCATATATGGAGGACTCCCTTTCTTTCTCTTGAAATTGCATCCCTAGGATTGCCTTGGCATAAATTAACTTATTCCACCTTAGATGAACTTGCGCTAGCTCTTGCCATTAGCATCCCAGTCAATCATTGAAGCTCAATTTATAATAACCATTTGTCTCATTTCCTAGGCATATTGTATGTATATTGTTTTGTATTATAAAACCGTAGGCCAATTTTCGGCATTAAAGGATTAAGTGCCTTTGGACTAGAATAATATGATGATGGAAAACCTTCTAGGAACTCTCGGTGTTGCAACCATTTTTTTTTAAATTGAAAATATTTTCAAACTCAATTGTTTTATTACAAAAATTAATCCTAGAAGAAAATACTAGACAAAAATCCAAGGCAAGAATTCAAGGCAAGCAAGGAATCCAAAGACATGGTCCAATGTTAATTCTTCTTTTTACTTCCATGTGGAAACAATTATCCTAACCCACTAAAGAAATTTCTTCCCATATGTTTTTGGTTTTGCATCCTTGGGTACCCATTTGCCATGAGGGACAATCCCCAAAAAATTTTACTACATCCAAATACATTTGTAGAGGTGTGGGAGTACTTTGTTAATCCAAGGAAAAAAATGGGGAGGATAGGAGTCTTGATTCCACCCAAATAAATTTGTGGGAATGTAGGCTCTCTCATATGCCTCAAAATTTTATAATTTTTGACCCTCTTTTACAACTTCTATAATATTTAGTTAGTTTTAAAATTTGAGGAGGAATTGACTATGTGGAGACTAGAGGTTCTCAATGAGGAATGGATCTATATGTATGTATGTATTTATAATATGCTTCTAGTAATACATAACATCCTTGAATAGAAAGGTTGGAGAGTCCTTTTGCTATGCCATTGTAATAAGAATAATTTGTGTCATTGTTTATGGGCAAGCTTGCAATCAAGATTTCAATGATGAAAGAATCCTTGCCTTGAAATTCAAGAATATTATGTATACCAATGCATGTGCATGTTGCAGCTTCTAATTTCTTATACTACTAGCTAAATCCTAGTTGTGAGTTAGGAAATTGAACTTGATCCAAAATCACAGCATAACTTGCTAGCAAATAAAAAATTACAAGTCTTATAAGTCTTGGATTTAAGCCCTAGCTAAAGGACCATTGGTTGGCTATATGAAATTTTGGCTAGGATTCTACAAAGTTAATTTTGACTAGATTTATTTGGAATTTGATACAAGGTGTGGATATGTACCTCTCTTGTGCAAATAAATTTTTTCCTAAATTGGGGGCTTGAATCAAAAGCTACCATATTGCCAAGACTCCCACCCCACAACAAATAGTTTAGTGTAGCACATGTTAAATTCGTGTTTTACTTTTAAAATTAGTCAAGATTTATGTAAAATTGAACATGGTATAATATATGATGATAAAAAATAAATTATAAATAAATGCATAGTGCATATATCTCACTTCAAAAATAATATAAGTTTGAAGACACAATCATAGAGTTCCTTCTATTTCTAACTTCAAAAATCTATATTCTACATGAGTAAGTTTCTAGGATAATTCTATATACTCTCATGCTAACCAAGTACAATTTCTAGGATTCATTTTGTCATTTTATAATAAACTCCCCCTCCCCTCCGGCCCTCCCCCCTTAAAACTTGGTGACCACTTGGGGTGACCAAACATTTGACTCATGAGCTACCTTAGACTTGAGCAAACATCCACAATATGGTGTGTGAGTTTCTCATAATACCGAGTCCTAGTTTTCAAAGCATCAAAAACATTCATTCTTGAAAGGAACTCCTAAATGATGCCTCGCAACCATTTTGCTTCAAGAAAGAGTTAGAATTGCAGTACCCCAGATGCTCCTATCCTTTGACATCTTTCTAAAACATACATCCACTTACATCTTGAGTTCAAGAAATTTGAAGAAGCGAGCATCGAACATCAATCGTTGTGTTTGACACTACCAAAAGTAAGCTGGTGTTGCATACCCTTCAAACATTATTGATCCAAATCCAAATCGTGATCCATTTTTTAATATGACATCGCATGCATTGTGAGATTATCCATTCAACCTTTTACTCAACGTGAATCATTTGATCATCCAAAAACGTCGTGACAATGTATCCAAGAAAACTCCCCACACCCTCCCAGCGCTGAAGTCCTCAACTCCATAACTCAAACACGTCAGTTAAACAGATAGAATCGGTTGCGCTACCTGATTTTGCCACCACAGGTCAACAGACGAATTTATGGTACAATAACGACTTTATTTTGAACGCAAATCATGCTACAAGAACAGAAGCAGATCTCAAACTCCAATACTTAAAGCTTGTTATTATAAACAAGCCTGAGGTTGATTGTATCTGAGTTAGAACATAGGGAAAACCGCGATTGGCCAAAGCAGATCATGAACGCAATTTCACAATCACAAATTGAGGTTCTAGAGTTCAGCCAAAAGCCATGATTTAATTGGATGACCAGTGCCATATCCTTGAACAAAATCAAACTACTAGAATTCACCCCTGAAGCAACGTTTGTAGCAGTCCATGTTCGCTGAAACCGTTGCAAAAGCATCTTCCAAACGATTCTAAAGCATGTTCCAAAACATAGCTCAAAACGTTGCTGTAAAGGTTGCAAGACCCTCCAAATTCTAGTAGTGCATATCAAGGCCAGCAATTGGAACTGCTTTTAGTTTTACACTAAGCCACTGGAAGAGATAATGCAGTACCACGTTGAAGAGGCCGGACCCCTGGGTCGTCCAACTTGTGATGCGAACCCTGGCAGCTGTGAATCCTGCGAGCTCTTTGGCTGGAGAGGAAGTGCAGCTTGGCCAGGAAGACCCCCAGCTTGCTCCCTGGCAAACGCGGGTCCATCCTCGGAAATTGATGAGTACTGGAGCGAGCCATGGACTGACGGAAGCTGCGCAGGAACTCCATCACGGGCCACACCTGTAATCGCACTCGCCGTCTTCTTCGCTGCCTGCGGATCGACCAGCGTGACTTCGACATCCCATGTGTCGTCGCGCTTTGTCCTTCATCCTCCAGGTCCAGGCATCGGAGCCTGTCCGCCATGCCGGAGGCGCTAGGGAGAGTTTCCATGGAACCGCTTAACTTGCTTTGATGCTTGAATTGAGGTCCCATATTTGCAGCTTGAACTACTCAGCTATGGACTCACAAACCCACTTAACTCGAAATTTTCCACAGCAAAACAACAACAGTATAGTAAGTCTATGGATCTATGGAATTAGATAAGCTAAAATGCACTCCATTTGCACCTGGCCTGCGATCGATCACCCATAGCTGTTCAAAATGCATTACAATCCTGGCAAGACTGAAATAGAAAGGAATCGAAGTCGATCGACATGTCATTGTGCTCTCAGAAAAATTAATTGTGGACACTGATCTTATCTGAAATGACGACAGTGCTCTCTATGGATCTCTCTTATTAGCTATGTAGTGATTAATGCATTCCTGCACTCCTTGTACCCGAAAGCATTACAATCCACACTGGACTGTCAATAGAAAGGAGGATATTGTACAATTCGTTGCTCCTCGTTATCGTTGTTGGCCTGATCGACCCAGTGTATGCCAATTGTTGGCTTGATTTCCAGGTATTGGTCAATAGCAGGGGCGAAGATCGAACCACTGGATCACATGAAGCTGGTGTGGAATATTTGATTCCACTTCATGAATTTTAAGCCTCGGATTGTAGTCGATCCTTTGGTACTCTTGAAAATTTGCTTCAAGCTACGTCGTGTATATTCCAAGAGAATAAGTATGCACTGCAAATACCCCTAGATTCCAGTAGGTTCCAGAGACAAGCATGGGAACTCTCAGACGCCGGTACAATAATGGGGTGCAGGGCTGGTCTGTGAAAGCCCATGCAGGTTGCATCTGTAAGAGTCTGCAGCTTCTACTTCTTCTGCATCAAGTGACCTGGATTCTGGAGCTTGCCAGATGATAATAAGTTAGGCCGGGAAATCAACAACAAGGACCATGCGAATTCATCTCAAGCTTTTACCAAATTACTGGGATTGAGCAGCTACATGTCTACTCAGTGAGCTGACCCCTTTTCACAATCACGGAATCACTCCATACTCACAATGCAAAATAAGCACTGAAATGTTCAATAATAATCACAATGGACAAAAGAATTATCCTCAAGCGCTCGCAGGCTTTGACAGGGTTTTAAAATATAATGCTACGTGGTGGTATTCTTGAATTCAGAACGTCCCCGTGTAGTTTTGGGTTCATTTAAGGAGATGATCCTCTTGCTCTTTACGAAAGAAAAATTGAGAAATTTATGTTGATGAACTGTCAACTTAGCATTATGAATTGATAGCACAAACGATGTTGTCACAAAGACGGAGTTGTGAGCCATTTTGACCAGTGAACGTGTGCGTGTACGGTAATCTGAAAATGGCGATAGTTTTTGGTAAAAATCAGTGTCAATATAACCTCTTGCCAGGGCACTGTTAGTCACTAAGAATATTTTTCCCTTCTTATGCACCACATGGGTTTTGGACTCACCTTCGTTACAGTTTTAGATTCTTTCACCTTTGAAAAATTAATAACTAATTCACAGTGCATCCACAATTTACGCAACCATTTTAATTTTCAGCATGCATTTTCTCTTGGACTGATGCCCTATGGTACACTGAGATTATAACGTCGGTTTTAGGGCGCCCATAGTTAACTTATTCAGGATACTCTAGTAGGGGACACTCAGATGAAGGAGCGAATTCAAAAAATCTGCTGACAATGCAATCTCTAATCATGCTTCGATTGCTCCTTCGAGTCAGCTGGCTGCGTAGCCTGATTCTTCGTGCAGCGACAGAGATTATGTCTCAGTGGTGGAATGTAGAATTGCTTGATTAAACTAAATGGGTGGAAATACGAACGAAATACATGTGTGGCCTGAAAGACACAAAAATCAGTAATTGTGGCGTATTATTAGATGCCCCAGACGAACCAATCAACCAATCATACAATGCAATTTCATACGCACAATTGAATATACTGGAGTAGCTGGACTGTATTTCCCTTCCACACAGCAGCCTGCAAATGCAACAGGTCACAGAACTGAATTAGGTCAAAACTCTGTCGTGGCGAACCTAACATTCTTGAAGCTAGGCATACCGGTACCCTTCTGCAACACCACCCTTTTGGAGACTGACAGCTTCTCTAGAGGTGTTCAAAGCCGGACCATTGACCCAATTTCAACAAAATTTTCTCTTTCAGTTAACACTAATTTTCTAAAGTAACCAATGGGAGATGAAGAGTTCTTTGAGGCAGCCAATAAGAGTTGAAGCATTTTTGTATTTCGAGCACGTCGCTTAATCCCTAAAGAACCAAGTGACCGTTCAACATAAGCAATAGATCTGAAGTAGTTATGCATGAAGTCAATTTTGGTCAGATGTTCACAAAATTTTGACACACAGTGTGAACATGTACTGTACAAAAAATTTCACACATAGTAGTCTAGTACAAATTCAAACAATAAAATTTTGCAAAATATTATTTTTTCATTTTTTTCTCATTGCCCTAAAGAATCTTGCAATTTTTCACAATTTGTGACTGAAATGTGCCTTAGTCCTTTAGAGGTTAGTCTAGTGTTAGTAGCCGATGTTCCTATGACCTCTGCTTTGAAGATTTATAGTTTATTCTGAACACAAGTGTTGTCTCTAAAAAATTTCAAAGCAATTGCATACAATTCCACTTTCATTTGCTAACATCTGGGTGGGATTCTTTTACCCAATTTGTGTTCAAAGATGCTGGATCTTGTTTGTACATTGATCTCATCGTGTTATTTGCAGTAGTAAGCAGTGGCGATCATAATCTCCAACTTGAGTTACGACTTCCCATCTCCCACAGATATATAGTAGAACAAACTCCAGAGAAAAGGAAAAATCATCATTCAGAACTTATCGAGTATTAAATTTTGTATGTATATAAAAGGTTGAGTTAAGTGTCAGTCGGTCCAAAGAAAAAAAAAAAAAAAAAAAAAAGTTAACTGCCAGTTGAGTGGTCCCCATCGCCTCCCTCCCAGGCACTCCTAGAATGCAAGTAGGTCAGACAAATCAGCACTGTACTGTACTTCAGTACTGTGACGCCGTGGTAGCATGCAATAAGCTTAGTCTCATGGCGGGGCAAGTAGTATCATATTTCCCGGTGCCCCAAGCTAGTGCAATTGGCAACTGGCAAATATTCTGCTTCATCCAGTGCCGGCGCAACCATCGAGGTCGAGGATCCATGTGCTGAAACCCCCCGCCACCTCCTTGGCGTTCCAACAAGCCGCGCCGGCCTTGCTGTAGACAAGCTAGCACGGGGCCGATTTTTTGATTGGAACGAGGGAAAAGAGACCAACATGCAGAGCTCTCTCTGAAATCAATCATATTTCGATCAGGTAGCAGCTCTAGTTGCATTTGAATATCAATTGCTGTGAAAGCCAAAGCGGCTGATCGAATGAATATCAATTGCTAGTTATTCCAATTCATATAATTATGCCGAATGAGTTGGAAATGTACATACAATACAGTATGTGATCGATTTATATGCTCACTTGCAGTAGTCCAGTGCATACGAATGAATGGAATCATGCGTTAGAAATTCCCGTGCATGCTACGTTCCAAGGGTACCTAAATAGTTGACTATGGATTGAATTGTCATGGGTTAGTCATGTTCCTATAATGTGAGCAATGCTAATTCCAATTCTCAAAGTAAAACGTGTGCAGGTGTATATACAGACGAGTTAAGAAAATACAGAACAATAATCATCTTGTTGGTGAGAGTGGAAAACAGGAATCTCTGTGCAAATATAGTTTGGCAATTACAAGTCTAAAGGCCCATTCAGAGAGTGGATCCAAAAGTTGTGGGATCACTACCATACACTAGGTAAGTTACAATCTCAGACTTGCAGACACCTTTCAGGTTCAGTTCGATTCGCCCCATAATTAACAACTTCCATCTAAGGACCGCTTTCCACTTGGCACCCGGCCAAGAAACAGAAAACTTCTGAATGAATACTCCCGTTGTTCAAGAGCTTTAGAAATGGTCCAACGTGATCAATGCGAGTGTTGCAGAATCTTTTTATTTGAATCTCTCGATTTGTGTACCTAAAGCGACCCTGGCTAAAAGTTAGTTTGGTTCTCAATGTCCAGAGAAGTGGAGATATTTTCAGCAGCAAATTGTTTAATGGCTTTAATCTATCAATCAGCCAGCGCTTCAAGGGTACTGTAAATTCTCTGTCATTTCCCGAGGGAGATGACAAACAATCGAACAGGTAGATCACCAGAATCTTCATGTGGATGTGCTCAGCAATCAAAAATTGCACATTGTCAACTGCTAGGAGTGAAACTTTCAGACAGACAGGTGACCTAGACCCTAGTGCAGCTTTGTTGAATTTGTTTAACGTTTTCAGTTGCTACCTTAGAAAGGACATGTGGCATACAGGCGGGCTGTTTAAGGCTGAAGAAAACTCGTGAGGTAACAGCACCTAAAAAGCGACACTTTTCCTTGTCCCACTGCCTCAAAGGTTGAATATCAATAAAATTTTAAGAGGTTGTTAGTAAACTCAAGAGAAATGCAACCCAAGGGGTTTCGTAATTTTTCAAGGCTATAGTAATATTCTACAAAAATTTTAAGTTGAAAACATAGGATAGACTATACTTAGTAGTAGACTCACCTTGTCAATAGTGGACATCTTTGAAGCACAAAATGTCTCAACTTTCATTGGTTGCTTCAAAAAACTCCTCGTCTTTCATTGGTTGCTTCTCAACCAAGTTGTACTGGTTTTGAATCATGGAAGTGCTCATTTAAGACCATTTTTTAGGTGTTAGAGAACAAAGCATGTTGCAAGTAGGTGCTTCTACCTTAAGCCCTAAAGTTCCTTGACTATGTTATTCCAAAAACGCTCAAAAATTGTCATTTCTACAAGTACCAAGTTTTTGAAAAATATATTTTTTGGACAGATTTAACTGTGAGAGCTTGTAGTACACTAGATTGCAAAGATCTGGGAAAAATTTCAGAAATTTACACCGGATATTAGTGTTTGAAGTGACAAAAATCCTTTTTTTGGTCCCTGCGAAAATCCAGGTAGCTGCGCTTTACAAGGTCACATTTGTATGAAAAAAATGTCCAAAATGGTGGTGCTTCTTTGGATTCATTGTTCAAGGCAAGTTGGCTACATGCTTGAAAATTTTCAGATCATTTAGAGTTGTACAATATATAAGAAAAAAATAATAAGTAGAAAGATGTAGAGAATGATTCAAAATACAAAATTGTTAACAACTTATTTATGGAATTGAAAAATGTCAATCTAAATGGTTGCAATGTTGTAATAAACAATTTACATTGCATTAGAAATTCTGCATTAGCAGCCAAACGCTTTTGTGGTAGATGAAAGTATGCACGGAGGTAGGATTATGCACAAAGTATTATAAATACAAACGCTCACAAAATGCATGAACACATGATCATGTTTGCCAAGAAATAAGCCAAAGTTGTTTTGGGGTATATTCCTAGCTTAGACAATAGTACGAAGTGCAAGTTTTATTTATTTGACGCAAAGCAATATTCGTTTCTAAAATCCTAATACTCATAGCAATTGATGGCATCCTCTCTAAGCTCATGGATTAGCCAATGCACTTGTCTTTTGACCAACTTTCTCAAGAAGTCCTCAATATGGCATTCATACTTGCATAGTAAGATTCAATGGCATCTTTTATATCCTTATTGGCATACAAGATATTCATGTTTTTTATAATCTACATAGGCATCTTTGCCAACCATTTTTTATCTTCATAATTCTAGAACACCTCAGTCAACAAGACAACCTCATTAAACTTCATATAGCAATGTTGTGCCCACTTCAACAGAGTCTAGCGTAGAGTAGTAGGGGCTCTATGAACAGGATCTTGCTAGTTGTCACGTGTCTCAAATATATATATTAGATTATCTATAGATTGCATAACAAGGGCCTTCATAAGGTTGTCCTAGACCTTAGACTTTTATATGCACAATGGCTATGAATTTAAAATTGGCATCTGGAGATACATGGGGACATAGCCAGTGATATTTCAATGAAAGGATTAAAACTTTAGTAGTAAATAAGAATTGTCTATGGCAATGTGTCTTTGAAAATAACAAAACACAATGATGCAAAGAAAAAGCAATAATTTAGAGAGACAAAGGTGAGAGTAAAAAAAATCAAAGTAGAAGTGATGAAGAACCAGACCTGAAGGGACTTCACACAAAACTTGGAAGAAAAGGCATGATTGCAAAAATGGCAATGAGAAGACACTAAAGAAGCACGCAAGAGGTGATGAGGAAACAAAACCTGAAGGGACTTCACATGAAACTTGGGAGAAAAAGCATGATTGCAGAAATGGCAGTGAGAAGACACAAGGAAGCACGTGAGAGGTGATGAGGGAACAAAACCTGAAGGGACTTCACACGAAACTTGGGAGAAAAAGCATGATTGCAGAAATGGCAGTGAAAAGACACAAGGAAGCACGTGAGAGGTGATGAGGGAACAAAACCTAAAGGGACTTCACACAAAACTTGGGAGAAAAAGCATGATTGTAGAAATGGCAGTGAGAAGACACAAGGAAGCACGTGAGAGGTGAAATCAAAATCAACACTTCATAATAAGTCATTTCCGCCATGGAATGATAAGATTAGCTAGGAAATTGAAATGGTATTGAATGCCATGACCTTCCGTCATCAACTTTGTTTGTATGCTAACATGCACTAGTAGAAAAACAGTGACCAAATCAACAAAATATCAACACAAAAGTGTTGATTTTGATACTGTATCGTTCGTTTGAACAATTTTTTGTTGATTTTGGTAAAAACTGCCAAAATCAACAAATTTTTTTGTTGATTTGGATACCGCAACTCTAAATCAACAAAAAAATCAACACTTTTTTGTTAATTTTGACTTTCAAGAATCTCAAGTAAATATTTGTTTTGAAAAAAGTTTAAATCACAATGGTTAGTATTCTATAAATAATGTGATTTTAAAAACAACAACTAAATCATTCACAATTCGGTATTTTCAAAGTCATCAGACTTCATAGGCCATTTAGGAATAGAAAAAAACTTTTTCTTAAAGATTTTGAACTAAAAGAAGTTTCTTAATCAAATTATCTTTCATCTCCAAAAATCCGTTTGCAATTTCAAGTCTCCAATCAAAAGTTATGAATAAATTTCAGAGAGGGGTTGAATTGAACTTTTTTTTTGACATCATAAAAGACCCTTTCTGAAATTTATTCATAACTTTTGATTGGAGACTTGGAATTGCAAACGGATTCTTGTAGATGAAAGATAATTTGATATAGAAACTTTCTTAGTTCAAAATTTTAAGATAAAAGGTGTTTTTCTATTATTAAATGTTCTTTAAAGTCTGCTGACTTTGAAAAATACCAAAAAAATAAAACCTAAACTACATAAATAAAAAAGTATTCACTCATGCACATTTGTGTGAATATGTGGTGCAATGGTTTGGACCTTGCACCCCAAGTAAGGGTAAACTTTTTGGAACCTTTTGGAATCTATTAGAATCTTTTGGAGTTTTTTGAAATCTTCAATGTACAGTGTAGTTTGTTTTTTCAATTAACTATTCACAACTCGGTGTCTTTTAAAGCCAGCAGACTTTAAAGACGATTTTGTGCTAGTAAATGAACATTTTTCAAAATAATTTGAACTAAGGAAAGTTGGAAAATCAAGCCAACTTTCACCTCCAAAAATCCGTTTGAGATTTCAAGCCTTCCATCAAAAGTTACGGACGAAAATCAGAAAGAGGTGGAAATGGACATTTTCTGTGACATTATCAAACATACCCTCTGATTTTTGTCCATAACTTTTGATTGAAGGTTTGAAATCTCAAACGGATTTTTGGAGGTGAAATTAGGCTTAATTTTACAACTTTTCTTAGTTCATTATTTTTTAAGAAAAGTTCATTTACTAGGCCAAAATCGCCTCCAAATTCTGCTGGTTTTCAAAATTAATGAAAATAAAATGAAAAAACTATAGAAATAAAATTTTACATCAAGAATAGTCATGTAAATTTGTATGTGATGCATTGGTAAGGGTCCTTGGGCCTCAACCGTGAGGTACAAGGATCAAACCTTGGTGGCGGCAAATGCCACATGGCAATTGGGTTGCTTGCCACGTGTCCATTAGATTGCCACATGGTAGTTTTAAAAAATTTATTTTATTATTTAAAAAATAATAGTAATTAAAAAATAAAATGGGACCAAATCAACAAAAAAATCAACATTTTTTTGTTCGAAAATCAACACTTTTTTGTTAACAACTGCCCAAATTGATACGTCTATCTTAACAAAAAAAATCAACACTTTTGTGTTGAATTTTTGTTAATTTGGTCACTGTTTTTTCTACTAGTGATGGGCCATTGGTCAGTTTGCAACTTTGTGGATTGACTACTTGACTTTGGCACCTATGAGCTCTTTATCAAGAGACTAGATTATGGTCTAGCGAAGGTCCTTGCCCCTTTGTGACGTGGCATGCTAAAATTGCTCTTAGCTCTCTTATTGACGTGGCTTACTTAAGTAAGAATTTTTTTGCACTAATATGGCACTTGGATTTGTAAAATTGTACGAGCGGTCTAACAAGGAAGAAAAATTGGCATGATCATGGAAAATAAGGTGGAAAAAAAATATTGCATAGAAAAAAGAGTATGGGCCTATGTTGCCAAAGATTGTACTAATGAGGCTAAAACAAGAGTCTACAAAGCAATTATATATTGAATTTAGTAAATGAAAGAATCTAGAGGAAGTAGCTTTATTAACAATATCACATGGATAATGGTATTGCTTTAATCCCTCAAAGACCAAGTTTGAAATGTGACCTCTTCAAACTTTCAATGGCAAATTCTCAATAGGATGAAACAAATCTCAATATTTGGTAACCTAGAATCTTGTAGAGTAACAAATTTACATACTTGTTGCATTTTTTGATTTTCAAAATTTGAATGTGAGAAGTATTTAAATATTTATATAGAAAATGTAGTTTAATAGAAAAAGGGAGCAAACGTAATGTTTATTCAATAAAAAAAGTAGTAGGGATGGAAAAAATATTTTTTTTCTAGGACATTTTTAGTCTTAACTATGCACAAACAAATTAGGTCTAGAGAATTTTTTTTCCAAATTTTTACTTTAAGCAATTTTTAAAATAAAAGGTTCAATTTGGTGTTATTAAAAATACAAAATAACTAGAATGATTCCAAATTTTTTGAAGTTGTTCCAAATAATATGTTAATAGTATTAATTGTTAAATTTTAACGCATTTGACGCATATATAAAATTAAAAAAATTGTAGGATCCAATTTGGTTAGTTTTGGCTTTCTACTCCTTCTATTTGAAATGTGTACAAATTTGAGAGAGTTTTTTTTCCTCAATTTTTAAATTAAAAAATAGTACATTTGCCTTAGATTCCAATACAATTTTTTGTGGTGGATAAAAAAGCATTATTCATCTTCTTATCATTTTTCTTCCTCAAAAGCTATGTTTTTAACCTATAAAGTTGATCATCCAAAATTGTTATAATCTAAAATTCCAGAGGTCAAAATTTTCCACAATTAGTTCTATGTATATTAGACAAGTAGTAGTCTTTACTTTTGTACGTCTAAATTTAAAAATTCAAGTACATCCATATGCAAAAAAATATCAAAGTGGGACAATTAATTGAAAACGTCCATTGTCAAAAAGTTGTTGGGTCTTGAGGGATTAACAAGCATTTGTAAATTAAAGAATTAATTAATACATTTTTTTTTAATTTTTTAATTTTAAATTTAATACTTTGGCCTCAAGATTATCATAGATGAAAAGTCTTTTTAAGGTATGTACAAAATAACTTGACTTTGTTATTAAAATGACCCATTTAGAGTTTTGCCTAAAAGTATATTTTTTATTCATGAGAGTCTAACTAAAGGTTGACTTAGAATATTGCCTTTGATAATCAACACTTTGTAAATTCATAATTCATTTGTATAAGTTAAAAATACTTGCTAAGAAAATTTAGAATCTTCTTTTGAGTATATTTTATTTTATTCTTTAAAAAAGAGATTGCGTCCATTAAAACAAAAAGAAATAAAACAATCAGTCTGATGCCTTGAAGCAAGCTTGGACGTTCACAAAACGAAAACTAAGTTGCTACCTCGGTTGCTACTTTGGAGAGTGAAGATCTCTTAACCTTGGAACACTCTGACGTCCAATTTCTAGACAACAAACATATTGAAAATCACTTTTCTTTCTCATTGCTTGGATGAAAGTCATCATAATTTGTGGAGATGCTTTTATTAAGTTGTTGTCCTATCTAGTGTTTGGATATGGTATTACTATAGTATATATTTTTATAAAATTACAAATGTGGAAGTGTTTCTAGTGGTTGATCAAGACAAAATTGCATTGACTCTAGTTCAAGACTGGATTTGCAAAAATGAGGTCATAGATTTAAAGAATAAAAAATATTCAAAAAAATCACCATATCAAGATAAACTCATTTCAAATCCATTCCAACAAATTTTATTCAAAAAAATGGCAATATTTTGCTTATAATTGAATTTCAAAGGAATTTTGAAATTTTCCTTTCAAAATTTATAGAAAAATATCGGTGATAGCATGCTAGTAGAAAATCTGAAATTTCTGTTGTTTTGGTCGCGTTGATGATCAACAATTTTCTGCTGATTTTGACAAAAATCAGTTGATTTTTGTCAAAATCAGCAGAAAATTGTTGATCATCAACGCGACCAAAACAACAGAAATTTCAGATTTTCTACTAGTGGCAGTGGTGAATCTAACCATATGGATGGAATCTAAAATTCAAAGTCTACATCTTTTATCTGTTCATCAATTCCAAAATATGCTTCCAAAGAATACTTTATGATGATTTTTCTCAAATCATCAACTTTGGAGAAGACTCTAGACATTTAGGAGTTAAGCCAATTGACTTCAAATTTGACCTCAATAATCCTCTCGCCATATACATAGAGAAGTACAAGAGGATGTGATTTTCTTGCCATATCTACCATAATGATATTGAGTTAGGAAAGGAGGCAAATCTAGGTGGTTTAGGTAACTACACCTAAAATCGACCAAATAAGCAATTCAACATGGTTCTCATTATTATATTGAAGAAATTTTTGTGGGATCTTGTTGGTAATCAAAATGGGATTCTAGATTCTCTTAGAATGCATTTTTTGAACACTATATTTAAATAAACTATGAATATTCAAAGTGCTGAAAATAGGTGTTTTTAAAATCGACCATGGACTCTCATGAATAGTGGGAGTACGTTTTAGGCAAGATTCTATGGGTGTTAATTTTAAAAAGGGGTCACATTTAGGTGTAGTTACTTCATGGCTTCTCTTAAGAATCACCTTTCAATTGCAAATAGGTTCAACAAAAGTTAAGAATTAAGACAATGTAACAACTTGAGGCTTAGAAAGACGGAATGTGTCAATGTGTTTTGTATTGAAATTTTATACACTTTGCATGCAACGCCTACTGTTGAATTCAATATGAAAAGTATTCCAAATCAAGAGAAGAATCCAAAGGTGTTAGTTGATTTGGAAATGCATATTTTTGTCATCTCATAGATCAAAGGATGTTGAGCAGGGGTGTAGAAAATGTACGTAGGAACACAAACCTTGTCTTTTAGAAGTAAAAGACCTTGGAGACATCCATGACCATCTACAAGTTGATTGACTTCAATTTTTTCTCATGGTCTATTTTAAAGGTACCAAGACATCCACCTTTCAGATTTTGAATAATATTTTTAAAACCTTGCTAAATGATTTTTGGAAAATTTCACTACAAATGTGTACTCTAGACTTATCCAACTTTCTTCAGTCGAAATGAGCATTTTGTATTTGACTTGTTAAAATTCTCAATTTTGAACTTTCACATACAATATAAGCTTTCTACGTTTATATCCACATTTCATTTTGTACCATCGATCTGAAGGCACAAGCCCAAAATGTAAACCCTAATTCCTTAAAACTAGCTAACATCACCCACAACCAATGATGAATCTCATTGTAATATTCCAAAATATCATGATGTGGGCCCCACAAATTTACCAAACCATGCCAGCTGGCAGATGCATTGAATTGTATGGTTGAATTTTTAACAAAGATTGAATTTTTTCCTATACCAAAATTACACCCGCAAGTTGGTTGTTTTTCACTCACTTCAGCGAGAAAGTAAGGAGCAAGGAGCTGTTAAGGAGAATCATGTCTGGATGTTATTTGGATGATTTTTGTGTGTTACCATAGACGGTATATCTGTTTATGGGGGTAGCTCAGGCACTTGTATACCTCCTGTTTCAAGAGCCTGTCAGAAACATAGAAATCTCCACAAAAATCCCATGTTGGATGTTATAAGCTTGGTACTGAAATGGCAGCCTTGGCACACAAGCGATCCTGTAGAGGCAAAATGGCAGCCTTAGTTTTGCAAGCACAAACCATCCTGCAGTACGTGGCAACTGGCAAGTGGGTCTCCAGATCAAAATATCCTCAAAATCAGGGCTCTGGGTTTCTGCATCATTCAAATGTATAATGAACTTTGCTTCTTTTTTCCCGTAGGTATCTTAACTTACTGAATGTAAGCTTAAGTTAAAACCTAAGTTTAAGCTTAGTGTTTTGCTGGTTACCTCTTCTCCGTAAGTTCACAGTACTAAGCAAATGATTCAAGGTGGGCCAGTACTTTCAAAGCTTCCATGCCAACCAATGTTGGTCCGAGCAGTCCATGGCCTTTGGTTCTGACCCTTCTGTGCAACAAACATGATTATTATTTTTCCCCAGCCCTCAGGGTGGGTTGTTGAAGACTTGCTCGTGCTTTTGTCGTCAACAGGACATGATGCTTTTTCTTTTTGTTGTTGTTGTTGTTGAGGCTGTGCTTTTGTCGTCACGAGGACATGATGCTTTTTTGTTGTTGTCGTTGCTGAAGACTTGATTGTGCTTTTGTCGTCAAGAGGACACGCTGCTGGTTGTCTGTGCTGCATTTTCTTTTCCACAAACCATGCCACTCAAACATGTTTGGACAAGGAAATCAGGACGCAGTTCTTAGTGTACGCACAGCTTTAGTGTACCCAAGGGAAAACACTAGCAGAAACACATTCCGAGTAGTCCAAAGAAACTGACTCACAAGAAAAACCCACATGGCCCTAGTCGACCAGTTGTGGATCATTTCCTTAAATCTAAGCAAGTGACTTACATTAAGAACCTATTTGTTCATCAAGGTCCCCACATCAAAATTCACGAGGGAGAGAGACAGGGTAGACTCGATCTGTACGTAGACCACTCCTGGGAAATGTCCCGTTCAATCAGCAGGAAGCTTATGTGCCGTAATGCCCGATTACGAGGGCAAAACCGCGTAATCGGGGATTACGGATTTTTCATCCAGCTCATCGTTTTCATCCCATTTTCATCGCGATTTTGTCGTGATTTACATCGGACAATACCCTTATCGTCGGGCATTGCTCTATACATACATCCTACCTTATTGGGCAGCTTGTTCCATCCAGAGGGCAGGGGGAGGCTTTTCATTCCAAGTTTCCCAGTACTGTTGTGATCATTCTGGAAATGATTATAAATTTAAGTTGAGCAAGGCTAGCCAAGGAGATGTTTGTTGAAAGTTCACCCAAATTGGGACAAACAATGCAAGCCGTTACAAGGATTGCAGACCTAGTCAAGCAGATTGCTGGATAGAATAAGCCTTTCTGGGTCTTCTTTTCCAAGCATATCACCAAGTTAGACTGGGCCTGGTCGGTGCCAATTTCCTAAGCGTTCCTTCTTGAGAAAAAAACCCATGTACTGTACTGTACGATGTACATGACATTACAAGAAAAAGCATCGTCCTCAAGACCCACAAATGAAAGAGCTTTGCAAGAGTTCAGTTTCCTCTCTATAATATCTTCAACAGAATATAGAAGTGAAGTGAAGTTAGGTGGGAATGATGTGTCAATGTGCCAAACAAATTTTTTCATCAGCATCGATCATAAGTAGTTGGGCAGGTGTACTAAATTTTCAGTTACGACTTGCCTGAGAGGTCACAGATCACAATTATGATCCCCCAGGGGCTTTTGTTTGTACTGTACTTACAGGGCCTTGGAGGCTACTCCACAAGGGGAAAAAACCCGAGCTGCAGCAACTCTCACCTCGCTCCCACTCTCTCCTTTTTCCAGTTCCCATCACCCCCTCAGGGAAGCATTGAGCTGGGGGCATTGATTGATTGTAAGTTATTGCATTCATTTCACTGGAACATTTCCAACTGAAACTCAGACAGCATGCTGAGCTTAAGTTACCTTAGTTATTAGTTTACCACAGTGGCCGCGTACTGAGCCACAATAAGCTTACCACTACAGTAAGGTAGTCTGCTCTAAAAGCGAGCGGGCTCTAAAACCAAACATGGCACAGAGGTACATTTTGCTTTCTTCAATGTATCAACGGTGTACATTTCAGGAGGTGGTCGGTTTTAGTGACCACTGCATTTTAACTTCAAAAATTTGTAACTAATTCCATGAAGGTCCAAAAAATATGAAACGACTTGGGTTAGATGCCAATTTCATTTTTCTTCCTCTAAAAATTAACTGAAAATTGTTTCAAGGAGTTTAGGTTCCCTGAAAAGGCAAACAGCTCTTAAATGGTCACTTTAAGAGCAGATTACCTTATTGCAAATCCCCCTCCGCTTTTTCATTCCCTGGGAATAGCGACAAAACATGGGGGTGAGTGAAAAGAAAGTCACAAACGACAATACGTGGGGACAACTGTGGGCTACAAACATCAGATCATTTTTCATTTTCAGCCTCCAGTGAGTGAGTCAGAAAACGATGTAGATCCGGATCTCCGAAATGGGAAAAAAACAATGGGCCACCTTGCTCCTTACCAGAGCTTGGAACAAATGAAGGGATACATAAGGTACTTACCTTACTATTGACCTAACTTGCAAGTACCCCACTCTCAAGTTGCCCAATGCTTTCAGAGCCTGTTGCCAAATCCCACCCAACCTCAGCCATGGCACATGCATTTGGGTCAAGGAAACGAACTGAAATGGCAGGGATGCAGTTAAGCTTTTGGTGGAAGGGAAAAAACCACTCTCAGTGGGTTTGGTCAATTGTCAATGGGGAGCAGTTGACAAGTGCCTACGAAGGGTAGGCTGGGATTCATACCCCACCCTGTAGATTTCTGACTCAGTCCACAGCTAAGGTAAGCTATTTGACAGTGCAGTTGTCCTTCTCTCAAGTTTACCCCTTTTCTCCTGAGGGAGGGAGGAGAGTGAGATGCGGCCCTAGCTGCTGACAAAATGGGACAGCATGTAAGTTAAGTCACAGTGAAATTAAAAACAGAGTTCATCAAGTCGACCAACCCCCTCGCCTTGTAAGTAAATAAAATGATGGATATGTGCATGAAGGAGAACATACTGCAACATTGTTTAGCAATGAGGCAAGGGTGCATTCGGTATCCACGAAAAAGATCCGCATATAGTGAACAAAATTGTCTCGTACGGGTACTCAACCCAAACCCCAATCCTTGGATTAATTGGTAAGTCCTTCTCTCTAGGGGTTATCTAACAAAAGCATAATACCTTCAGAGGCATGGGGAAGATCATTGTCTAGATAAGTATTAGAGCAAGGCCATTTAGGCACACTAGAAGCAAGCCTCGATGGCTTTTGGTGGGCCCTTGTAGCTCTTTGCTCCCCACTGTCATTCATGCAACAACCATGTACTTCCGAAGCGACCATCTGAAAAATGCAACTGGACACTCAACAATAGTGAATCTCTTCATATAGTGACACAAGACTGCAATGAAATGGTCGAAAATCTTGTCGTTAGACTTTGTCCAAGCTTAGCTTTGCGTGGTGTTGTTTTGAAAGAAGTAGAAGTTGTCATGGTGGTCAGAAGTTGGTGTAAAGTTGTATAAGTTGACACGTGGCTTGAAAAATAGTGTAAAGGTGGGATCAAATTTTTTGAAGTGGAATCACAATGCAAGATATTAGAGGGTGGGGACTCCACCTACTAGCTGCGATCACTGAAGGGCTTGCTCCATATGCTTATGGCGCCTCAGATTAAATGTATGTGGGTGGCCATACTCTTATACAATGGTATAAATAGTACCAAAAGAAGGTCTTTACATTACATTGATGTTTCCTATCAATGAGTGTGACACTAATTTTTAAAGAAATACAATTGGTAAGTGTATGTTGAAATATTAATACATTGTTTTATATTCCACATCAAATTGTGATTATTATAATATGAATTTTGCAAGTGATGCCAATTTTGTTCCCTTGCTAATAGGATGGATTGGTGTAGCAAACCAAGGGATCTTACCAATTCTTTTTCTACATTGTGTTTGGAAGAAGAGGGTTAACCGGTCCATGACCACTTTACACTAGCTCAAAAAGATAGAAACATCTGCATGCAAATATGAATGAAAAAGTGCTATAGAACCATGCATATCCAAAATCAATTAACGTTTCATAATCACCTAGGTTTTCTAGCAAGACCACCCAAATTGGTTTCCTCATCGTGATATCTGTGAACAAAGTTGGCCAAAAATCAATCAACAAAAATAATAATTATTAAATAATTTTTAGCCTCAATTATTTTCATAGTGGCAACTACTCCTTTCTAACATATGGTAATAAAAAAAATTCATTTAGTTTTCAAGTTTGTGTAAATTTTTTGAATCCTTCTAGTTCCAACATGTAGTAGTATATTGTAGATTCTACAAAGACCTTTGCTTCAATTACCAACCAAGACTTCTAAAATATACCATCAACACCACCTTCTCCAAATATTGTATTATATTCGGAAATTGTTGTGTAAGGGGATTTTGACTTTTTTTTTTTAGCAAAGAATTTGAACTACACCTTTTACCAACTTCCACTCTTACTTTCATCAAATCTACAATCCTCCCTCACACATATATTCATCCTATATTGAACCATACAAAAAAAAAATTAATTTAAAAAATTTTAAATTTTAAATTTTAAATTTAAAAGAAAATAAAAAAATAAAATAAAAAAAGAAAGAAAGAAAGAAAGAAAGAAAGAAAGAAAGAAAGAAAGAAAGAAAGAAAGAAAGAAAGAAAGAAAGAAAGAAAGAAAGAAAGAAAGAAAGAAAGAAAGAAAGAAAGAAAGAAAGAAAGAAAGAAAGAAAGAAAGAAAGAAAGAAAGAAAGAAAGAAAGAAAGAAAGAAAGAAAGAAAGAAAGAAAGAAAGAAAGAAAGAAAGAAAGAAAGAAAGAAAGAAAGAAAGAAAGAAAGAAAGAAAGAAAGAAAGAAAGAAAGAAAGAAAGAAAGAAAGAAAGAAAGAAAGAAAGAAAGAAAGAAAGAAAGAGAGAGAGAGAGTACTTTTAAAGAACCAATTTAATGATATTAGAACAATTTTTGACATTTTTTTTTATTTTTCATATAAAACCTTGGACATGCATGTATGAATCTAATTAAATACTTAGACATTGGCATAACCAATTTTACAAATCAAATTTTTTGAAAAAATATATTTAAAAAAAATTCTAATAATTCCAAGTTCATCTCTATACTACTGACTATTGAAGGTGAGCAATGTAAAAAGCATTTTTTTACCAAGGACAATGACCTTAAGAACCATCCATCTTGATTTTTGGTCAACTACCTATGATTGAAGTTCAATGAAAATAAAACATTTGTTGGTAAGGTTCAACTATCTATATTCACTTATAAAAATGATTATATTTATTAAAAAAATCAA
Source organism: Antitrichia curtipendula (assembly GCA_951230915.1). Taxonomy (NCBI): domain Eukaryota; kingdom Viridiplantae; phylum Streptophyta; class Bryopsida; order Hypnales; family Leucodontaceae; genus Antitrichia; species Antitrichia curtipendula. Next base: position 19,886,966 of record OX579636.1, on the reverse strand, counting down.
TCAATGAACCATACCACATTTATGAGTCAATAGAATCCTAATTTTTAATCACAAAATTTGAAGAAATCAATATATTAGAATATCTAAAAGAAATTGCTACATAAAACAATTGTTGTTTGTGATACAATAATAGAATTCAAAAAATCACATCCCAAATATTTAGTATATTGTAGTCATTTTAAAAATCACTCACAAAAATCCAATGTATTAAAGCCTCTTTGTATATCACATAAAAGCTTCCCTCAATAGAATCACTCAAAATCAATAGTGATCTTAAAAGAGCACCCTAATAGATTTAGACTAATAAATAAATGTTCCCTACACAATTGATGTTCAATACAAGGGCGTTGAAATTAGGGTACAACTTTTTTAAACTACCATTTTAACTTTCACCTCTTGCATATGTTGTTCAAAATTCATTATTTGACCACTCAAATTTATTCACGATGTATTTGCATGCGACTACAACTTATACTTCCTTAACACACTATCATGGAATCAAAGACATTTGCTCAATTTTGAGTGACCCTTCATTAACCCCCAAACACTCCAAAGTTCATATTTAAGATGTTGATCAGAGTGCTCATGTCAATGCTTTGATCAAATAGTTTCTCATTCATCCCAAATAATGCTTGGATATTCTTAAAACAACCTTTTCTACAACCAAGTTGATGAAATTGGGATAAATAACCTATTTGTAAAGATAGTGTATAGGCAAAAATGTGCAAATTTTTAAGAAGACATTTGGGCAATAGAGTATTAAGATAGAATCACTTGTATCAAGCATTTCTACAAAAACAAAGCCTTAATTCCTAAAGTCCCATTGGATTTTGGACAGGCTCCTATGGTCTCAATAATTGTAGTGATTTTTTAAATTTCTTTTAGTAAAGATAGAAAAACACATTAGCTTTCCAAAAATATGAGTTTTATTTCAATTGGAACCTGGAAGCAAAAGTTATGGCACAAAAAGCCCTTTTTTGGTTTGTTGGGTAGAAAAAAAACTTAAACAAAACTTAAAGTTAATTGATTATTTTTTAAATATAATTATTTTTTATATAAATGTCAAGCTCTGATTTATTCCATTTGGATTTGTTATGTGAAAGTTATAGATAATCTTGAAAAAATAACTTGTAGGATTCATTTATGAGCTTAATTTTTACAATTAAAAAATAGAAAGCTTTTTAAGGTTAAAAACTCTTGCTAGAACAACCTCACAATTTCAATTCCATCTTAGAGCTATTAACAATTTAGATTATCCTTTAATCTTGAACCTCCTTCAACTTAACAAATTTTTAATGAGTGAAAACTAAGTGTATGCTTTTTTTTAAATTTTTTTCCTAGATTCTCAACTCAATTTTTTATCATATAAAATTAGAAATTCAAAATCAGTGGAACAAAAATTATAAGTTATGAAGGTTTAAAGCCTAAAACTGTAGTTGAGCAAGGTGGAAAAAAATATGTTTCCTCCACTTTAAATGCAAATATCTTACAATCTACATGGTATCCACACATTTTCATACTAGTCTAGTATAAGATCTTGAAGTTAGGTATGAAAAAAACAAAAAAACTTTACATCTTTTTTCTTTTTTCTATAGAAATGGCAGTTTTGAATGTTTTATGATGGAAAAGAGGCACTAGGACTCTAGGGGTTAATAAATCTTAAATTTTTGCTCAACGTTTAATATGAGAACGTTGAAATTAGGAAACAAATTTTGAAATTTATTAATTAAAATTTAACCTCTTAATTTTTTTGCTTATGATACTAAATTATAATTTTAAATTTATTTTTTGGCACAAATTAAACAATTTAACTGTAGGAAAAAAACATATTTCCTTTGTCTCAAAATAAATCTTAGGTTTCTTGGAAAAGGCTAAATTAACGTGTAAGGTACTTGTATTTGGATGGGAATGCATAGTTATTATAGCTTCTAATCAACGTAAAAGTTTTGAAGTCAAAAGTTAAGCACACAATGTTGAAAATAGGCTACAAAAAGTGTCAATTTCCTCCTATTATGCTAACAACTCCAATGCAAAGAATATTGATTAGCTCATGTGCTTTCAGCTCTAATCACCTCTTGTGATTCAACTTTCGATCAACTTCAATGAGCATTTTGTCAGCATTCTCCAATAAGCTTTTGTATTAGGTTGCTACTCATTAATTTCTCAACATTTGACAGTTTGTAAATATATTTATTGTTACTATAAAAAAATTCACTACTTTTGAATTAGGTATTGTTGAAATTGGGACTCATGAACCTCCACGTATTTAAATGGAAACATCTCTAGAAATATATGTTGACTTTTTGATGGCTTGTAAAGTAACTTGCTTGTGGTAAGACAACCTAATTATTCAAGCAACCTAATTTCACTATTTAGTGTATCCAATCTCCAATAGGCTTATTCTAGTCTATTTAATAGTCATACATTCATGTCATCCTCGGTCCCCAGTATGATGAATTTCCCCTAGCAACTATTCAGATGCCATTTTAAAACCCTAGAACACCAAACCAACCACCGCAGAAATCATCCTTTTTGGCACCGTATGTATCATTTGCTTAAAAAAGACAAAAGCACTCATTAGAGGTCAAATTGTTATGCAAGACCTTTCCTTTTCATACAAAATTCTAAGATGAACATCTACACTTCTGTCTTAAATAGAAGGATTCTTTGCTATCCTTCGGACACTAAATGTATGTGGCATCCTTTTAGGGTTAATTAACTTCATGCAATCTATGTTGCAATTTATCCTCTCTTTTTTTTGGCTCATGTTGAAGTATATTTCAATGGCAAATAAGAAACCCATAAATCAACACTTGAAGCTGAAGCGAAGGGTGGATGGGATGAGTTGAAGTGAACAACAAACTACTAAGGTAGAAGGCTCGAGAATAGTTCGGGCATTAAGAACTACCCATCTATAAAATGTACACGATTTATACATGCTGTTTTTTCATAGCCTTCACTGATGTACAAACAATGTACATTTCAGGGGTGGACAATTTTGGAGCCCTATGCCAATTCAACTTCACAATTTCATAACTAATTTCAAAAAGCTCCAAAAAATATGAAACGACTTAGGGTAGATGCCAAATCCACTTCTCTTTCAAGAAAAAATTACTGAAAAATATTTCAAGAAGTTTCACCTTCCCAAAATTCAATTTCAACTCTTAGGTGGGCAATTTCTGGACCTATTACCTTAGGCCAATTTTTGATCCACTTGACCTTCAGCTCATCCGCAAGTGATCAAATTGCAATTTATCTTCATGTGGCTAAAACACGATGGAACGCCCTTGAAACACAATTGTAATATTTGTGTGTCGAAGAAATTGCTTGCTTTTTCGTTACGCAACCTTGGTCCATATGATTAGGTGACTGTACAAAGACCATGAAATCATGGGGAATATTCCCTCTATGACATGCTACGTAAAGGTAATGAAACGGTCTGGTACTCTGATTATTAGATTGAGATTCCTGTTAGGGGGCGGGGGATGTAACAAAGGAATCTTGCCATGTTTTTTCTCAACTGTCCTACTTCTGAAGTACAATACATTTGCCAAAAACAAAAAGTTTGGGAAAAATATTGATGTTCCACGCTATGTGAGTCAGTCCAAGCCAGGCCAGAATGTTATATACTTGAATTGGTTGAATTGGTCCCAAGAGAATACCCAATTATTGGAGAGCAGTATCTGCAGACAAGGGACTGAACGACCTCCCACCTACGAAGCAAGAAATTACTCCATCACCTTTGCCATAGCTTAACTCATTGTTGTCTTGAAAATAATAGAAGACACTGGTCACTAGGCAATTAAAACATTATTTGCAATCTCATGGCCCGGGGAGGGGAGTTGATTGCACAAAAAAAAATATTAAGGAAATAATTAAATATCATTTTTTTGATGCCGCAATAGTTTTACCACATCATACTGCTAATTTCGGGCTGATTTGGCGTAGTTCCTGCGTTCCCAATAGTCTGGGAACTGGCAGCCCTTTAGGGCCCTGAAATCTCATCTAAGGCTTCATATTGTGTTGACATAACTTATATTTTTCTTAAAGGATTAAAACCCCCAAAGATCCATTATATTGTTGTTTACCCATGAGGTGGGGCATTTTTGCATCTTTGAAAAGGAGCAAGCTATAGTGAACAAAATTGTCTTCTTGATGGTTGCTTAGCCAATCACAATCCCTAATTTAACTGTGAAGTCCCTCCCAATCCAAATATCTAGCAAAGCATAATGCCCTCCCAATATAAAAAGGACCATAGCCTAATTATATGATGTTATCATGTATCTCCAAAGTGAATGCGTCTTGGTCAACTTTGATTGTAACTTTCAATATAACCACTTTTGGTAGTAAATTTAACCTTGGAGAGGACGGATTCATGACTATGGATTCAAGCCTCTCAATCCTTTATTTTGTTTGCTATCATTTTGCAACTATAATCTTGAGAGGACAAACCCATGACCACTTATTCAACAAGAAAAGACTACTAGATCTATCATCCAAAATTTATTGGATTGCTAGATGAATAGGTTCCAATTCTTCATTTTTACAGTACTCATCGGGAAAAAGCCACTTATTGTTACAGTATTGTTTCAATGGATTAACAATATAATATTAAAAGTATATTGTTGCAATACTTGAAACAATATACTTTTAATAAAAATGCAGTACTCCCATTGAAACTATATTGTTACATTTTTACTTGCAGTAATGCAACAATATACTTTCAATACTATATTGTTAACCCAGTTGAAACAATATTGAAGCAATGAGAGGTACTTTCCTGCTGGATAGCCTTTAAAATCATTCATTGACCATTTCTGGAGCCTCTCAGGGTTAACCGAGTCAGCATATTCTCATATGATTGTTTAGCAACTTTAAAGGAGGTAATCCTTTTTCCACTCCAGCCTTGGTCAGCAGGCGAGTGACTAAGCTTAAGTGACTTCTTGCATTGCCAAATAAGTTATCAGTAAGGTACCGTGCCAATTGTACCATGACCATGATCCGTCCAATTCTGATTTTTATATGAATTAAAAAAATTGCCGCTAAGGTTTCTATTTTGAATGTAATCAATCTAAAGTTAAAGTTAAGTTACCTCAGGCAGCTGAAAGATCAAAGCCATGATCAAAATCATTCCTTATGGTGCACATGTCAACTGTCTCAAAGCTTATTATACTGTACAATAAACACTAGGGTACACGGCATCCACCCATTTCTTTTTTCTTTTTTCTTTTTTAAACAAATGGACAATTTCCATGATGGCATCCACCCGTTTCCACCCTGGCTCATTGATTCATTGTAAATTCCCTAATTAAGCTTCAGTTCCTCATGATGACGGATTCTTTAGAAATATTAAAAAAAAATAGGTGCAGCCATGGTCAATTGATGGTGCCCTGAAGCATGTGTATGGGAACAACAAAATGCACCTAAGCAGTTGCTAATTGCCTACACATGCAAAATTGACCTTAGCAGTTGAGATATGCGCACCATAAGCTACAGTAAGAAATTACAGCGGGGCATGGATACTATTATCAAGCATATATTGTTTTGATTGAGTTTTGTGGACGAGTGAAAGAGGATACCAATAAACATTAGTGTGCGTTATGGTAGGAATATCAATAATGGTGCGCCCCTTTTTAATGGTAGAGTAGGGGGGGGCTTAAAATGGACAATAACTACCTCTATTGTTGATTTGAAAAAAAAATTATTGGCTTGCACTTGATAGGCTCACACTTGATTAGGAACAAGTTCCCAAGGTAATTATTTTAGGTGAAGCTATAATACAAGAATGGGATTTAGATGAAGAGTTTACATCTTGTATTAAATAAAATATTCATTATCGAGGAATTTTTTTCTCGCACACATTGAGCTCAATTTTCTTTAGGAATTGGCCAAATTCTATAGGTTGAAATACTTATTTTGAACCTTTAATAGTATTCCTACCTTATTTGAACTTCAAATGAATATTGTACTTAGTGGCGAGAGTTGGCATTCCATGCCGTGTAAATATTTAACCTCTACAAGTTCAAAGTCTCGGAATAGGTTTCAAAGAATTTCAGGCATATTCCTATAGTGTCAAATTCTACAATAGAAACTTCTTTTGGAGGTAAAAAAAATGAACTTACTTTAGGAGAATATCATTTTTATTTCAATTGTTAAATGAAAAAAAAAAATCAATATGCCTTTCTAAGCCCAAAACATTCAACTCTGGCAACAAAGAAAACCCTTCAAAAATTTAGTTTTTTTTCCTTAGAGATTATATTCATGTTTACTTGGAAAGCTTTTATTCATCCAATTTGGATTAGTCATGTGAAAGTTATGATGAGTCTTATTTTGTAGGCAATCAAGGCATCTTCTTGAAAGAATATTAAATAGGATTTATTTTGAGCTCAATTTTCACAATTTTTCAAAACAAAAACTCATTTCAATTGCATGTAGATTACTTGCTACAACAATCTCACCATTAAGATTGGTATGTTCAATTTTATTGTAAAATCATTTGTGATTTTTTTCCCTTTCATCTTGTATTTATTTCTTCAATTTTGGAAATTTGAATTATTTCTTTAATCATTGAGGGGTCAAAAAAGCTATATTCAATTATATCATACTTGGCCTTGACAAGATACACGCTCTTACATTATTTTGAGCCTTCCATCGCCAAGTGACTAATCTTGAGTTCTTTTCCATAAATGCATTAAATTTTACTCGTTTAATTTTTCAAAGATTCATATATTAGTTTCTTTAAATTTGAACAACATAGATTTTTGAAATTCTTATTTGTAAACATTTTATAATTCAAAAAACACAATTGTATTTTACCTCAAAATATGACTTTCCTAGTTCAAAAAATGGCCTTTTAAGAATGATTTCAATAAATAAATAATATAAAAACCATTCTTCATATTATTTATTTATTGAAATATGCATATAAAATTCAATGCAAAGACATTCTTATAAAAATCACTAATATCTCATTTACAATCAATTTTAGAATGCAATATGAAATGGTTTCAAATTTTGATTATAAATATATTAGTTGGTGCAATGCAAGACGATTACGCTTGATACTAATCAAATACTATATTATGAGGGGCTCACTTTTTGAACAATGATCTACTTAACCTTCTATACATCCATTGTAGATGTATCTATTGTCAAATGTAAGCCATCTTGCCCTTCAACTCTAGAGCATAAGCACACGCATAAGCATTCATGAAATATAACAAGATCTCCTAGAATATACAAAGAGACTTTGGAATATTATTAACTTATAAGATTCCTTTGACTTTAAAAGGAAACTATGTGATTTTTGAAATAGTCAAAATATTATTCTAATTTACTCAAAAATTATAAACTTAAGAAAAATAACTTCAAGGTCTTGCAGTTACCTATTTGGATATCGACTTCAAAATTTTGCTGCCCATAATTTTAGTGGGTTTTAATTATTATTAATTTCACATGATATCTATTTATTTTAAATGTTTTTTTGCACATGGATTGCTTTAGACTAAAATTTATAAAAGTATACTTATTTATTTATAAAGGCTTGAAAATCATGTCTAAATTGATTTGACCAAACATTACTCAATTTCCAAAACTCACTTGGATAATTATGAATGATACTAGATGTATAAGTATAAATTATCTATGATATGTTTAGTAGATAAAGGGACACATCTATAACCAAGACAATGAAAATTTCGTATTTTCTTGAAGAACATAGAAGGATTTATGTTCAAAATCTAAATAATCATATTTAATATTCTCTTAAGTAGAAAGATCAGTTGCCTAGTTGATGTAGATTTATTTTATCCATGAAATTCAAAATTTCAAACTTCAAACCTTAGTTATTTACTTATATATATATATATATATATATATATATATATATATATATATATTTAGAAGTTTGTCAATGTCTATGTCCCTAAGGATGGACGACAATGATCTAAATAGGTCTATGATTGTTTGGTTGCAAGTTGTACCTATGTGTATCTACTAAAAGTACACCTAGTCTTACAAAGGCACTATCTATTCAAAATTGCATATAAAGCCTATAATTTTCTTTTTGTAGGTGGTGCTTGGATGTATCTACTAATAGTACATCTAGTCTTTTCAAGAGACTGTTTAGTCAGAATTGCACATAAAGTCTATGATTTGTTTTGTTGCAGGTGGTGCTTAGGCGTATCTACTGATGGTACACCTAGTCATTTTTAGAGACTGTGTAGTTGAAATTGTAGATTGAGACTATGATTGCTGTTGCAGGTGGTGTTTGGGCCTATCTACTGACGATATACCTGGTCTTTTCAAGAGACCGTCTAATCTAAAATTGTAGATTGAAACTCTGATTGTTGTTGTTGGTGGTGCTAGTATGTATCTAAAAAAGGTACATCCAGTCCTATACTAATGGTACATTTGGTCTTTTCAAGAGATTGTTCAATCAAAATTGCACATGAAGCTTATGATTTGTTTTGTTGCAGGTGGTGCTTGGACGTATCTATTGTGGTACATCTGGTCTTTTTTAGAGATTGTCTAGTTGAAATTGTAGATTGAGATTGTGATTGCCGTTGCAGGTGGTACCTGGGCGTATCTATTGATGGTACACCTGGTCTTTTCAAGAGACTGTCTAATCTAGAATTGTAGATTGAGACTATGATTGTTATTGCGGGTGGTGCTAGTACATATCTAAGAAAGGTACGCGCAGTCCTGCAAGGGAACTATCTAATCAAAATCGCATTTCAAATCTATAATTGCTTTGTTGCAGGTCGTCTTGAGCAGATCTAACAAAACTTCATCTATCCCTACAAGAGGACTGTTTAGACAGAACAACACACTGTTTAGTACAAAACCTTGCATATTGGAATACTGTCATCCTTCAACATTGCTATAAACATTGTGGATTGCTCTAAACCAAATTTCAGTAGTTGTCGAATTATCCTACAATCTTTCCCACCGCAACCAATCCTCTATTTTTTTAAACAAAGGTTCCTTGGTGTAGTTTTTCTTAATTTCCCATATCCAAGAAATGAAGGATAAGACACTGGTGAAGTTCAAAAAGTTCCCCGAGACGGAGCTCCTTCATCATTCCACCGAGATCCCAAGCCTACTAACTTAGCGTGTGTCCTTTGATTGGGCCCCTCTAGGAATAGGCAGACAACTCAAGCACAACCCGCACAAAGAAGAATCCCAATCCCTCGAGATCGGTGCGACCCCTCTTCCAGTGATCGACGCCGAACGGACGCGAACCGCCGTCAGTCCGTAACGCTCCCGGAGCGGCTGGCCGCCTGTCGGGCCCCATTCCACTTCGTCACGCGTTCTCCGCTGCAGCAGGGTTCTACCATTCAACGCCGCGGCTGCCGCTGCCGCCCACCTACAGCGCAAAGTCGCAACCCACGCCTGTGCCGGCTTAGTGGCTACACCCGCATCCCCTCCCTGGGACCCGCTCTGCTCTGCACCAACTGAAGGAAGGTCCCGCCTCTGCCACTCCCTGCTGCCATTGATGAATGATTGACTAGTCGTCGGACCCTCCATCGCATCAAGCCAGCCCAGCGGCCCAGCCCAGCCAACTGAAACTCGTTCAATTCAAGCCAGCCGCTCTCTCTCTTTGTCACATCATTACGGGGCGTCACCAGTCACCAAAGGTGGAACTTTTGGGAACGGGCTCGCTACTCATGCACATCGGTGGAAGAGGGAAGCCATTGAGCTGATGAGCAGAGCAGTGGAGAGGAGAGCAGGCCAAAAATGGTGCAGAAGCTGTGACGCGTTTTGGGGAAGATCGCGCTCTCCACCGGAACTGGAATCCAAAAAATCCGTGTATTGTGGGAGGAGGAGCCAGAGCCCTGCCAATGGCATGGGGTCCACTGTGTTTTTCCCATGATGGTGATGGCCTAGTCGAGGGTTGTTGGGGATGTCACATCTGAGTCAGAAGCTTGTAAGAAGAGAGAGAGAGAGAGAGAGAGAGAGAAGAAGTGTGTGGAGTGATTCAGACGAAACGACGGGGGTGTTGGTATTTGGGAATTTGGAAGGAATGAAGGTTCGCTAAGCTTGCTGACTGAAGAACTGAGGGATATAAGGGCGTGTGTGGGTTTTTTGGGGCGGAGTGCAAGCGGAGCCTCGAGTTCAGTGTATGTCCACATCTGGGCCGCGTCTCGGAGTCTTTGTCGTCGTCGTCGCGGTGGAAGAGTCGTCTCCAATCCAGGCGGACTGCTGCTCCACAAAGAGGATGCTCAGAAGCTCCAAGCTGCTTGTATTCTTTCTCTTGGTATTTTCTGTGTGGTTTCGGAGCTTTCCCAAGTTCAAGGTGCGGGCGCACGACGAAATTGCGGAGGGCCGGCCTGCTGTTTGAATGCAACAGGAACAGCAGCGCTCATCTGGAGGTACAGTCCCTTCTCTCTTTCTACTACTTTGATTTGTGGCGGAGAACTGGAGAGGAGTTGCTGAATGGCTATGGCGTTAGGGTAGGATCTGTCGACCTAAGGGAACCCCACTTATTGAGCTTGCCTTTGGAATTGCCCAGCGTGAGGTTGCTGCTCAACTTCCCAACTAATATGCTTCAATGTGGGTGAAGCCACTTGCTTGATCCAAATGTGGATTCTGAGCCCCTGAAGTGGTGGTTGTGAATGTAGGCTTCTGAGTTTCGATTCTCTGGAGATGGCTATTCCAACGCCACGCTGGGAGGCCTGGATCAATATGCGCAAGCCGCCAGTGGCGGTCTAAGAGCTGCAATTGCCACACACGGACGCTGACGGCCGTTGCATTGCCTGAGATGCTTGACGAGACATCCTAAAGCCACTCCAGTAGCTGGAAACAAGTAGACGAGTCTCTGGAACTCATCTGAAAAGCTGTAATACAGAAAAGCAAGTGTTGCAAGGATGGGGTGGCTGGATTCTTTTTTCGGTGGTTCTGGCTCCACTGAGCATCGTCGCTATGGCGACAATGAGTTTTATGAGTATCCCAGATACGGTTCTGGCTCATCATCCCAAGGCAGTAGCGCTGGAGGATGGCAAGGTGGTGGTTCCAGCTCTGATTCATGGCGTGGACCCAGTATCTTTGAGGTATTACAAACTCACAACCCACCCACTGAACTCAACGGTGTTGTTTCCTGTTAACGACTCTTGCTTATGCAAATGAGGCAGTACTTGCTTGGAGCTTGCTCTGACAGTCAGAAACCTGCAAGTTTATATGTTTTCTGAGATGTGTTTTCTTCACAAATTGTTGCAGGATTCGTATGGTTCTGTGTATCCGAGCCACAGTAGGGGATATCCATACCAAGATAATGGGCGAGTGCCGGATTACCAAGACGGTAACCGCTCGTATCAAAGCAGTGGACGGTCGTACCAGGACGACAGGCACTTGTATGGTTACAGGGGCCCTGGATTTGCCGGATATCCCCAGTATGATGCCAGTAGTGAGCCTAGTTATGCACCAAGACTAGAGGAAAGGCAAATCAGTAAGGCGGCGGCGGCAGCATCTGATGATGAAGAGAGTAATGACCATTTTCACTCATATCGTGTAGTATGTGCTTCCTGATTGAGAAGCATCATGGCTCTCTTACTTGACGAGGACTTTATGCAGGATTTTGTGATGAAGTGTAGCAGCTCATCATGTGGTGTGGTTGTCCACAGGCCGAGCTGAGACGGATGAGGAGTCTGATAAGGAGGTTGAAGAAGACTTGAGTAGAGGCCTGCGGGAAACACTGAGTCTTCGAGGTCCACCACCGCAGCTCACTTCCGTTACGTACAATCCCAACGTGATGTATGCATCAAGGTAAGTTTCTTTTGTTGAACTGCAGTGGTTTATCCTATTAGTGAAGGCGCAGAATTAGTGTCACCTTGAAATTTATCGTCTCTACCATAAAAATATTCTGTGAAATTAGTACAACAGAGTAATATTTTGACCTGCACTAATAAAACATAGTGTGGCTTTGCACTAATATGATTAATTAGTGTCACGTGCACGAATATGATTAATTTATCAGTGTAGTGACTAATCGCTGTGCCTCTATCCAATTATAAATTAATAATTAATAATTTCCACATATGTCTCTTTCCACATAATCCTCAGGATGATCTTCACAGGTTGAAGAATGCTATTTGACAATCTGACAAAGGCATTATTTCTTTAACCACATGGACTTCATTCTTTGGGATGTTGCACCCAACATGCTACTATTACATTTAACACATGTCTCATTCTCATTGGACACTAGAACTTTGCACATTTTCAAATCATTGCATAGTCTCTTTCCCCTTGGTCTAAAGACTTTGAGAAGAAGCTTTGTGATGAGTAGTTGGGAACGATGAACCCTCCCATTCAAACCACATGGACATTTCATGCATTTTTGGTTTGATACCACTGCAAAGATCATCCTATCCTGTCAAGTACGCACCGAAGTTTTTTTGTTTTTTTTTCTTAATTTATTTTATCACCAGAACAAGTAGATTGCTTTGCCCAGAACTTATCACAACCTTTCTATGTGCAAGGACGTGGATTGTTGCTCCTTTTGCACATTGTGTTGGATGATAATTTAATTAATTTGCCATTGAACTCGTTAGGTATCCCGAACTCTCAACTTGCGCTGGGTGCAAGCTGCAACTGTATGGAAGGTCCCTGACATGCCTTGGTCAGAAGTGGCATCCTGCGTGTTTCTGCTGCACTTCCTGCAACATGGCCATTGTTGATCGTGAGGTATGGATTCCCTAATTTGACATTATTTGACCTACACTTTAAGCATTACTGTTTCGTTACCTACGCTTTAAGCATTACTGTTCTTCATTTCTGCTGTTGTATGAGAATTCGTAGCGAAAAGATTGGGTCCAGTTGTTTGAAATTTTCAAAAAGAGATTAGGTGTACTTCCGTTTTCGGAAGACATAAAACATATCTTTGATGGGACTGAGAGTTTGTCTTTGGCTGCGTAGTTCTCTGTTCAGGGAAATTTGCCATATCATCGAGACTGTTACAAGAAGTCTTTCCACCCGAAGTGCGAAATTTGCCATAAATTTGTAAGTGATGAGTCCACCTCTCTCCTTTTTATTTCAAGTAAAATGTGTATCCTCCTGTTTCGTATGATTTCTTACTTTGGAAGCTGGAGGGCTGAAATATTTGAAAACACATCCTGAGCAAAGGCTTTCTGTTTGCAGATTCCTCCAAATTCTCAGGGATTGATTGAGTATCGATCTCATCCATTCTGGGATCAGAAGTACTGCCCATCACACGAGAGGGACGGAAGTAGGCGGTGCTGTAGCTGTGACCGTATTGAGGTATTTTTTTTGCTCATCTCATGACATTGACGTTGAACAGACTTTTTCTCATAATCATGGGTCTGTCTACCTTTCCGAAATTATTTATGAACCATGTGATTCTTGAGTGGAGGCGTGGCACCTTTGGAGAGCAGTGCCATCTAAGAGTTATTTAGAGAAAACTAATGCTAAATCAGAGCAAATCAAGAAAAATTGGCTTGAAGACCTCTCGATTGTTCAAATTGAGCTCAAGTTTGTAGAACGGTTTTAATTCAGCGGTGCTCAACAGGAGTTCTTCTAAAATGTTATGTGATTCGTTTGGCAATCTATCAGTGTATATTCTTTGGAGATATATTCAGTTCCTAATTAAGTCCCGTTTGCTCCTGCAGACTGTGGATGAGAAGTCGCAGTACACAAGTCTGGGAGATGGCAGGAAATCGTGCTCAGAATGCCTCGAATCCAACGTCATGCACACAAGGGACTGCCAGCCGCTCTACCGAGATATTCTGAAATTTTACAAAACTTTAAACATGTCTATTGAGCAGGAAATACCCATGCTCTTGGTGGAGAGACCTGCTCTCAACAACGCCAGGGAGGTCGAAAAGGATGTAAGTTATTCCTGCTCAGACGAGGGCCACAAGCCACCTTTGTGGTCAAGATTGTAGAGAGGTTGTGCTGCTTTAGTGTGTAGCTCTTCCCGGGTCCTACAACACTAGAATTTAAGTGTTGCTTCAGACAGTATTTCTAGAGGATGGTCAAATAATTTTTGAATTAGTTCTAACTTTACTGACATCTTTACTCTTAAAATGGTTGTGTAATATTCCTGAACTTCTTCTGGGGTCAAGGATTTCAAAGTTATATCTAAGACTTCCAAGGACTCATAAATTTGTAAATTTGTCGCCATCCGTGCAGGAACACATACATGCTCCAGAAACTCGAGGACTGTGCCTGTCAGAGGAGCAAACAATAACTATGGTGCGTCACTGCGTCCTGTGCTCAGTATTTAATTTTTATGTAAGTTTTATGCGGGAATTTTTTTTTCACACTAAATTGCAAATGTAGTTATTTACAAGTAAAGTGGGTGCATGCAACAGGTCTTTGGAACTAGCCCAGATGAATATGGAGGCTATCATCATCACGAGACAGAGTCCAGGAAATTGACCCGCCATTGTGAAGTCACGGCCATTCTTGTTCTCTTTGGTCTCCCCAGGTAAGAAATTCTCACGTGTAGTATGTGATAAACAGAGTTTTGAATAAATTCGAGTGTTTCAGCAACTTTTAGACAATGTTACAGAGAGGATATTCCACATGATTCATGAAGATATCTCCCTATGGAAGAGCCTCTCTATGATGCTGTATAAAAGGTCCTGAAACAATCTGATTTTTTTACTGAAAACCTTGTCGATGGTTCAATTCTATTCCTTGCAGAGCAGAAGTTTAGTACAATCTGTAACTTTTATTGGCATAGAGGAATACTAACAATCAATTTCTGGCGTGCAGATTGTTGACTGGTTCCATTCTAGCACACGAACTGATGCATGCATGGATTCGTCTTGACGGTAAGCAAGCAAGCAACAGAGGATTGCATAACCGGTTCTGTTAAATAATAGGTGTTCTTTACTTAGTTTGAGGGGATGCCTAATAATCTTCTTTTGATATGAATTTAACAACCAACTACGCTACGAGAGTCTCTGTTTTTGTAGCACTGTCTCGCTTTTCGAGTTACGTCCTACGCAAACGTCTGCACACATTCACTGTAAAATGTAGCTTTTGTGAATGCAAAGTGTCCTCCCCTTCATTCCAGAGCCACTAATTCCATCTTTGTGATGTGCAGGGAACTTCCCTAGTCTCGAAAATGACGTCGAAGAGGGAATCTGCCAAGTGATAGCACACATCTGGCTGAAGCAAGAGCTGGAGAAGCTCAACAGAAAGGGCGCCAGCAGCGCATCCACCAAACGCCTGGGTGAATTTTTCTTGCATCAAATTGAGACGGACTCTTCACCCATCTACGGTGACGGTTTCCGAGCTGCCATGGCTGCAGTGAACTCTTACGGTCTCGATAGAACAATCAAATATCTGAGGGACACAGGCAGAATACTCCGGTCATAGAGCGAGCACCTCTGTGGCTCCTCCATTCTAAAACCTCTGGTGGCCAGGCCAATGTAAAAGAAGCTGCTCACTCTGGTGCATCCTTTGAGCACTAAATAGTGTGCATTGCAAGGCTAGTTCTAAATAGATATAGGTGGCCAGTATCTGTTCTCCAATTAGTTGTAAATGCTGCGGTTCCTTCGAGAGCTGGCTTCCTTCCGGGTTGGGACTGCCATGGGCAGCCAATTGGGTGTGAAGAGCTCCAGGGAATGGTGGGCGGATTTGCTGCTAATTTGGTCTGCTGGCGACCGTGCCTTGTTGTAATCCTCTTGCTAATATTGCACAAATCATATACCGGTACTTTGATTCCAAGCGATTGTGTCAAGCGAGACAGGTGGACCATGGTTTCTGCAGTTTCGTGTGAATCCTGTGCATGCAGTGACGGCTATGCTATTGTATGTGAGGCTGTTTCCAGTAGCACTCGCTTCCTTTTCAAAAGTATGGTCTTTCTCAAACTTCCTCACATGCACAGCTTTTGTCAATGTACAAGCAATGTAAAAGTCTCCTCCCTTTTGGTTTAGAGTCGATATAAATGAACTCTACATGGAGTAGAGTTGATTGTAAAGTGGAAGCAAAACCCCAGTTGCTTTGTCTGTGAATGGCAAGATCAGAAAACTAGGGGATCAAACTCCATTTTGGTCCAAAATGGAGCTCTTTTGAGTTTCGTCCTTAGTTTTGCTTCCATCAATGAGTTCACGTTGGAATTGTAAAGGAATGATTGTAAAGGAATGAACGAATGTAACTAAAGTCTGAGATCTTGAGTTTGGAGCTTACCTGCTAAAGAGAATTGAGAACCAACAGGGTTCTCAAAATCCATGGAAATCCCAATATGACAAGAAAAATGACCGCACTGAACATTTGTTTGAACTAAGAATAGTTGCACCATGGCAAGATGCAAATAATTGTCTCTAGTTTTGAAAAAAATTGGGACTACAATGCATATTCTACAGTTCCTATTGTGACTGTACATTGGTATTCAATGCGGAATTTGACATAAATATGTCTAAGCCTAAGATTGAAGTGTGCGGCATGTATGTACCAGCAAGAGTCCCCTTATGCCGATCGTTTGGTTGAAGGAATATGACAAGCTTTTTGGATAGTGTAAATTTTCGCCTTTGACTACCATTTAGTGAGGTTCAAGTCTCCGTGCGTGCCCGAGCTTTAGGTTGCTAAATTGAAATTCCTTTGTGCTTTTAGTTTTCCTATTTTGTTCATTTCGCTTTTGAATGCAAGTTTGGTTTTTTTCAATGGTCCTTCTATACTAAGATATTGTTCACCAATGGTTTATCAATGGTTAATCATGGAACATTGGATTGGACACTGTGAAAATCATCCTTTTTAGTACCGTGTGACTCATTTACTTAAAAATAAACCCAAGAGCATCAACTGGAGATCAAACTATTGTATAAGACACCTTTCCACGCAAAATTCCAAGGATAAGCACTTGCACTTTGGTCTTACATAAAAAGATTTTTTGTCATTCATTGAACACCTTTAGTCCGTTGTGGTATTGCAAGGTTAACCCCTCAAGGACCAAGAGGATACAATATGTCCTCTTCAAATTTTCAATGGCAAATTCTTAGTAGGGTGAAACAAATATCAATATTTTGTAAACTAGGATCTTGTAGAGTAACGAGTTGACATACTTGTTACATATTTTAATTTTCAAAATTTCAGTGTGAGAATTTTTTAAAGATATACCTAGGAAATGTAGTCTAATAGAAAAAGGAAGCAAATATAATTTTTTCCAATGATAGGAACAATAAGGATGGAAAAAAAACATTTTCTTGGACATTTCTAGAGTTTATTCTTTACAAACAAATTGGATCTACAAATTTATTTCCAAATTTCTATTTTTAGAAATTTTAAAACTAAAAGGGTTCAATCTAATGTGATCAAGAATACAAAATAGTTAGTACAAGTCCAATTTATTTGAAGATGTTACAAAAAATATGCTGATAATATCAATTCTTAAATTTCAAAAATCAATTCAAGTATTAATTTTTAATTTTTTTGTAGTATCCAACTTGGTCAATTTTGGCTTTCTACTCTTTCTGTTTGAAAAAGTGTACAAATTTTAGAGAGTTTTATATTTTTATATTTTTGAATTAAAAAATACTAGATTTTGCCTTAGATCCAATACAATTTACTAGGGGGTAAAAAAACATTATTCATTTTCTTATAATTTTTCTTCTCCAAAAGTCGTGTTTTTTGCCTTTAACCCCTAAACTTCTATGACTATATTTTCACCAAAAATGCTCAAGAACTGCCATTTTTAGTACAAGTACCAAATTTTTGATTAAAAACTTTTTTTTGACACATGTAAACGTAGGATGTTATAGTATGCTGGCTTGAAAACATGTGGTAAAAATTTCAAAAATTTCCACCGCATAGATTGCAAGATATAAGCAATCAAATTCAGTGAAATCGTTTTTTTACCTTGCAAAAAAACGGGCAGCTGCACTTCAAAAGCTCACTTTTCTATGAAAAAATGTCCGAAATGGTGGTGCTTCTTTGGATTATCTTTCCTAGACAAGTTGGCTACATGCTTAAAAAATTTCACATCATTTGGAATTGTACAACATATAGGAAAAAAATAGTAAGTAGAAAGAAGTAGAGAATGATTCAAAATACAAAATTGTTAAATTTTTGTTATAGAATTGAAAAATGCCAATCCCAATGGTCAAAATGTTGTAATAAAAAATCTACATCCTATGATTTTATTTTTTTCAAAAAATATTGAAAATTGAGTAAGATAAAGGACTTCAAAGTTTATTTTAGAGTAGAGATTCCATAACTACCCGCAAACTAAAACTTCTCATAACTTTTGGCTCAATGGTCAAAATGGAATGATTTAAAGCTTTCCACATATATATAACTCTAGAAAATCAATTTCAAATTTTTGTTTCTGAAAAAAGTGAATTTTTTAATCTGCCCAAATTGCCCGGCCAAAAAAAAAAGTAACATATTAGGCCATAAGTTTTGATTTGTATTTCCAAATGTCATAAAATTTAGTTTATATGAAAGATATTCCTCACCACAACTTCTATTAAAATTTCAAGCAAACCAATGAAAATCTCCAATCACAGGTACCTACCAAAAATTTCTATACTCCCAAAAAATGCATGCTGGTCTTTAGGGGTTAAAATCAATCATCCAAAATTGTTATAATCTAAAAATACCACGATCAAAATTTTCCACAATTCATTCTATGCAAACTAGATAAAGTGAGTCTTTAATTTGTATGTTTAAAATAAAAAATTTCAAGCACATCTAAATATAGATTAAGGTTTTAATTACCCAATAGGCAAACAATCCACAATATATAGAATTCGTTATGTAGGAGAATGGCAAATAGGATCTAGATAAAACAGTTGATTTTGATCCAATAGGTAAGCACAACTCAAGATTCCAATTAGATATCCTTGCCAACTAAGCCTAATTACAAATCTACAGTCCCTTCTTAACGTCCACAAAGGTGAGAGTCATGGTATCTTATAATCTTGACTCTTTTTGCTCTTTCCAACTCGGCATACTTTTCACCAACTGGATATTCTTTACACGTCCAATTATTTCATGTGCAGTACTGGTACAATGACTCCAACTTGGTTGTTACGTCTTCCAACTTCCGCAATCAACTACAATTTGATATATTATATTCTCTTCAATCTCTGTTTACCAACTTGGGATTCACTCCACTCTTTTGATCTTCTTCCGCTTCTTCCTTAATACAACTCCAATAACTCTCACAATCAAGATTATGGTAGAACCACCCAACCGGCCAACTTTTGGCTTCCAAAATTCGTAGTAAATTCAAGTTAAGGAAAAAAATCATGAAAAGTTGGCAATGCCCATCATTTTAATCTTCCTACAGGGCTATAAATGCACATTCCCCTCTATTGCTCTAGAACATATGCGAAATTGCTTAAGTGGTTGACTATGAGTGATTCTACCATACTTACTTAATTTTCTCCACTTGGATAGTATTGTTCCAAACTCAATTAAATTCTTAACTCTTTCACTCAGGCATACACATTTAGTAATCATAAATTTTAATCTTCAATTAGCAATAACACTATTCTTCCAATATAGGCATTCCCTCTTGGATCACTGTCACTTTCCAATTTGATTCATACAAACTTGGATCTTTACTCATCACATACAACAATTATTCAAACACTTTAATTCAACAATTCTTTCTTCATTAACCTCTAAATGCCCAAGGCTTGTTTTGAGCTTCCTGTAACCATACAAATTCAAACTAGACATGTTCAAGATCATATAGGAAGATAAAACACAACAATGTCTTTTTAAGGATTGAAAGGTTCTAATGTTTGATTATGAAGGTGTTAAAACTATGAAAATCTTTTAGCTCTCTTTTTGCATGTCAAATTCAAAAAATTGGTCACCAAAAAAATATGAAGTTGAAGTGCCCAACATGCATAACTCCAATCAATTTATGGCTTCTCAAAATCTACTCTACAATTTCTTTAAATGAATTTCTAATGTGATTTTTTCTTCAAGATCTAGTGTATTTGAGGCTCATTTTCAAGAGCCCTCAACACTATGGAAAGTCAAGATTGCAATGGACATCCTTGCACAAAATCTTGAATAGAAAAATCAAAACCATTCATTTTCAAAATTGGATTTTTGATGCTAAAACTAGACTTCAAATTTGTTTAGTCAAAAATATAAACTACTGAAAATAGCAATTTAATTCATTTTTATATAACTTCAAAGTATTGTCGACACCAGAATTTAATGCCTCGGGCATTTAGGGGTTAACAAAGATTCAGCTATATATTTCATATTCAACAACAACCAATTACAAAACATTCACACTCAATAATTTCAACAATTTGTATTAACTAGCCCATACAATAAGATAATTCCACTAAATTTAACATACACACAATGAATTATAATTTGAACAATACATTACATACATACAACACATTCAAATGCAACACTCAATCACTTTCAATTTAACAAACATTCCATTCACAACATCAAGATTTCCAATTTGGACTACAACGACACACAACAGACACATACTGAGACTTTGACTCCCATATATCAATTAGTCACCTTGACACATGTAAGCAACTCAAGACAACTTTAGCATCAACTTACTTAAATTACTCATTCCACAACACATAATAACACACAATTCAAATGCAATTACACTCCAATAGGCAACTTACCTCCGTTTCATATTAAGCACAAGAAATTACAAACAAAACAATCAATTTGGAAGGCTATACTTGCACGCTATCTCTCAATAGTGGGTACCGAAAATCAACTTGGAAGACAACTAAATATCCCTCACAACACAATGCTTCAATGCTCAACTTCCAAATTGACAATCACAACTCCCCGAATCCAACTTCACGTGACACACCAAATTAATAACCAGCCTAGTTTGCACACTCAGCTTCCTTCTAATTTGGCATCCCAAAACACCCAAATGGGCATCTTATTTCACATTTGAAGGCTAAAAACTAAGTCTTACACTTCCTAATTGGAACTAGACCGCATCAAAATTCTCACTTAATATTTCCTCTTATCTACACCATATGCAAAAAAATATCAAAGTGGGACAACTCATTGAGAACCTCCATTGTTAAGAAGTTGTTAGGCTTTGTGGGGTTAACACCTCAAGGATAGAGGGTGTTTTTAGATCCAAAACTACTTCAAAGCATTTAAACCCAAAACAAGGCTAAAATCTTCATCTATATTTATTCATTAACAAATCCAACCAGTCCTTATCAATTGCAAGATTGAGTCACTTGAAATTTCAATAAATATTTTCAACTCTTTCCAAATGGTTAGATTTCGCCTTTCAAACTTTTCACACAAATATGTGTAGATCCTAAAACTTCTGATTTTCCAAAATATGTTGAAGAAATAAATTGGGAATACATACAAAAAAAATTCAAACAAACATATTTCACATTTATGCTTGAAAAAAATAGTAAATAGAAAGAAGTAGAATATGATTTAAAATACTAAATTGTTAAGAATTTAGTTATGGAATTGAAATTTGAAGATTCCAAAGTCTATTTCAAAGTAGAGATTCCATAATTATCCACAAACTAAAACTCCTGATAACTTTCATGTGATAAATCAAAATGGAATGATTCAAAGCTTTTCACGTATATATATAAATCTAGGAAACCAAGTTTGAAGTTTTAATTCTTAAAAAAGTGATTTTTTTTAGTTGCTTAAGATGCCCACCAAGCAATAAAAATTACATATTATGTAACAACTTTTTAACCATGTAGTCAAAAGTTATAAAAATTGTTGTACCGTAGAGCTACTCCTTGGGCACATGTTGTGCAAAAATTTCAAATAAAAAATAGAAATCATGTTCATAGTGAGCTGCCCGAAATTGCTATGTTGCCAAACCATGCAATTTAGTCCTTTAGAAGTTAAACATTTAACTCTTTAGCATATAGAATGTTCTCCAAAATTGACAATTTGAGCAAAATCATCATAATTATGTACTATTTGGAAGAATATTTTGGAGTTGATATACAAATAAAAATGATAGATTTTGAGTTTTGGACTCCATCCATATGGTTAAATTCACCAATGCCATCACCAATATATATTTTTAAATTTTGAAAGGAACATTTATAAATTCTTTTTAAATTCAATTACAAGGAAAATTTTATTTTTTTTGAGTAAAAATTTGGTGGAATGGATTTGAAATGAAGTTCTCTTGACATGGTGATTTTTTGAAATTTTTGTGTCGTTTAAATCTATGACCTCATTTTTGCAAATCCAAGTTTTGAACTAGAGTCAATGCAATATTGGCTTGGCCAACCACTGGACATACTTCCACATTTGTAATTTTAGTAAAATATGTACTCTAATTACACCAAATTCAACCATTAGATAGGAGAACAACTCGATAAAGTATCTCAATAAATTAGGATGACTTTCATCCAAGAAATAATGAGAAAAAAATGCAAGTTTGAATATATTTGTAGTCCAAAATTTGGACACCATAGTGGTAACGAATTAACCTCTAATGATCCAAGGAGGGTGTACTTTCAAAATGGACCAAAACTACCAAGAACTTGAGCAATTTGTTTGATCATTTTTTCTTGAGATTAGATAGAATACAATCATAGAATCTTAAAGTTTACAAGGTGGATGCATAGTTGAGTGGCTCATTTTTGTCAAAAGTCCAAGTCCCAAAAGTCTTTTTTTGTGAGTAAAATTTTTAAGATTGAAATGCTTAGAAGTAAAATCTGCAAGAATCAAATTTTAAAAAAACAACCTAAAAGTACCTAGCTCTTCAAGCACCCCTAGACCTTGAAAATTATTACAGTTTAGGAAAATCATTTTTGGAAAAAAAAACATATAGGCTAAAAAAAAAGACTTTGGAAAATTCAGTGTTTGAAAAGTCATTAAAAAGTCCCTAGCAAACACATAAAGAAGATCTATGTTACAAGCCATTGATTTTGAAAAAGATTAGTTCAAATTCTATTAGAAACGTAGTACCTATAATCCATTTGGTGTACACAAAGGAGTAAAAAAGGTCCTTTTTAATTTTGTTGACAACAGATTTGTCACACCTACTTTTATTCGAAAGTCCCTATTGCTTACATACGATATTAAAAATAAATAAATAAATCATAGAACTATTGGGCATCAAGTTTATTTTTCTAAATTAAGTTGGTTCATAGAAATAAAATTGGGGGTGCCTTGTACATCAATTTCAAATTGAGTTGTTTGTAGTTTTCAACATTGTGATACAAAATTGAGCCCGTCAACCATGCATCCACCGTACATTGAATGTGGGCACCTCCAAAAAATATTCAGATTATTTGACAACATAGTTTAGGAGATATTTAAGTTCGAAATTTTATTTGGGTCAATGGAAATACAAGGCAATGCACTTTGAAGAAGCAAATCTCTGTGATAATATTTTGAATGATGCCATTTTTGTGCTTGGTAAAGGATATGAGAGTTGATAATGTAAATGTAAATGTAAAATTTCACAACATTTTAATCATTTTTCAATTCATGGTGGAACTTGCATTGAACGGTGGTTACTAAAATAAAAGTAGCGTTTGTAAGAAAAAGAATGGGGCACTTGTCTTGTCCTTGAACTTCTTGGATCTTTACTTTTCATGGTGGATTTGACCGTTTTTGAGGTGGGCAATAATCGCATTGGTTGACAGACTATGTCTACACCAAATTCCTCCAAAATGATCTATAAACTACACTACACCACTTCACTTTGAAAAATTCCTCAAGGTAGGGTTAAACTTGGAATTTGATGAAACTAAGCTACTACCATTAGATTCATAACACAATCTGTTTTAAAATTAAAACATTAAAAATTAACATTAATAAATAATAAATTAATAATAATAATAATAATAATAAATAAAATATATATATAATTAGTTTTTGGAGGTTATTTTTTAATACTCAAACTTTTAGAATGGGCAACTCAAAAAAAAAGAGGCAACAATCGGAAAATGGTCACTTGGGTCATTATGAGTTAAGCCAAGGCCTCTAGCGATGCAATGGTATATCATGGAGTTACAATTGGAAGATCTTTGTGGGGGTAGCTTTCAATGATAACGAGGTCAAATGTCCTCAAGAAATTGAAAAGACAATAATTATGATATACACAAAATATTGAAATTAGGTTGCCTTAAGAGGAGTTCTAGTTTGCTTGTAGTTATGGAATCTCTATTCTAAAATAAACTTTCAAGCCCTTTATTTTACTCAATTTTCAATGGAATTGAAAAAAAATAAAAAGTAGGGTGTAGATTGATTATTACAACATTGCAACCATTGGGATTGTCATTTTTCAATTCCATAACTAAAGTCTTGACAATTTAGTATTTTTTATCATTCTCTACTTCTTTCTACTTACTATTTTTTTCCTATATGTTGTACAATTCCAAATGACCTAAATGTTTTCAAGCATGTATCCAACTTGCCTTGAACAATGAATCTAAAGGATAACCACCATTTTGGACATTTTTTCATACAAATGTGACCTTGTGAAGTGCAACTTTCTATTTTTTTGCAGGGACCAAAAAAAGGATTTTTGTCACTTCAAACGCTAATATCTTGCAATCCACATGGTGGAAATTTCTGAAGTTTTTTCCACATCTTTTCAAACCAACACACTACAAGATCCTACAATTACATGTGTCCAAAAAACTTTTTTTTCCAGAAATTTCGTACTTGTACTAGAAATGACAGTTTTGGAGCGTTTTTGGTGAAAACATAGTCTCTGACCTTTAGCAATTAACAAATAGGTTGCCTTAGGTTAAGAAGTTTATTTTAGAAGCCATCAAAATCAACAAATATTTCTAAGAATATATTCATTTATACACAACGAGGTTCACGATTCCCAATTACAACAAGACCTAATTCAAAAGTAATGCATTCTTGGACAATAACTAAAAATGAGAAAAAAAGTAAGAAAAATTTCACTATTTTGTGTAAGAGATATACATCAAGGCCATGGGGAAACAGAGATGAACTTGGGAGGAATTGCAAAGTAACTTGCGGAGCAGGACTCACTGAACTGGAAGCCCTGCATTAAGTTGCAGAATCACATCAAGAGAAAAACAAGCTCCTCAGCAGACTCCATAACATTCAAGAGCCTTCAGAGAGGCTGCCTTTGCCTCTCTTAAGTCTTCATCCACAAAATGCATCCAGGTACCTGCCAGTGGATTCAGTTGCTGTAACTTATTTCAAAGAGTCAGTGGAAAATGAAATTATTTGTTCCCAATGCAGCCTAATAAATTATTAATGATGCTTGAAGGTGTCATACTACATCAAAATTCATTAGCCTTGCTAATTTCCTACCTACTAACTCAGCTCCTGACACACTGACATATTCCGACGCGTGGCTTATTAGCTAATATGGGGTGTGGAATATTTCACACCATTCCATCCTTTGGATGGAATGGTGTGGAATATACCACATCATTCCGTTAGAGGCAAGGCAGCTGCTCTCACAGCTCATGAATGTTATGTCTGACGTGACTTATCAATGATTAAATTAATGTGATTAAGCAATGAAAGGATCCCTGCAGCCCAATTTCGTCATTCATCCAATTCCGTGATCTACGGATTTGTCCCATCAATGTCAAATTTTCAGCTTTCACCGCTAAAATGTAGTAAAAATATAATATAATGCAATAAATGTAGTGGTTCACAATTAAATAGCAATACATATAAGAGGTGACGCATTTGGGTAGATACATTGGAGATTTTGAAATCAACTTATAAAGAGTCACGTGTCTATTTTGACAAGCGTGCTTTAGGTATGATCCCTCTGATAGACTTGTAGCAGCTATTGGGGCACTTCAAGGTCATTGCCTAGTGTTGGGCAATCATTGGCACAATGCTTTGGGGCATATTTTGATGTGGCAATGGATTTTTTGGGAGCACTATTGACCCCACCTACATATGGTTTTCTATTTCTTCCCAAACCAATTGGGCAAAATTTTAACAACTACATTATATATTCTAAAATTACGATTTCACTTGGACATCATTTAATCCATGTTTTTCTTTGAATTAATTGCATGCTACACTTCAAACCACACCTACAATGCAATAGATGTTTTTGAGGCCATTAAAAGACTACAAGTTTCTAAGATGTTTTTGTAAGCCTGTCTTTGTTGGTGGATGTTGTGGGAACAAATTTGATGTGGTCAAAAGAGTGCCACATTAGACGAGGAAGTTTTCTTACATAGATAGCCATGTGAGCATAAATTAATTAAAAATACATGATGATACAAAGAATCCATTAACAATCCATTGAATCAATTACCTATCTATCATTTGACCACCTACCATCAAGAAATATATTGATGGCATAATGAAGGAATGAATTCATTGAGATTTAGTGAGATTGAAGGGTAGAGAAGTTGTTTTTATAGCAAAATGCATTGTCCATGATGAATCCTCAAAGAGTTGGGATAATTTGAAGATGAGAGACATTAGGAAAAAATAGGACCCCTAAAAGAGGCCGCTTCATATTGCAAAAATTTGGATGGAAAAGAGCCTTTTCAAGTCACTAATTGGAACAAGATTTGCATGATGGGCTCAAATATTCGTCATGATTATCCAATCCATCTCCACGACCTCACCTCCATTACCCAATCCATCTCTAAGATTTCTCGGCTTAGTCATGGAGGATGACTAGCACACGCCACATGCAAATTTTCACACGTCAAGTGTCCACTATCTACTTTTAGTGGTTCTACACGGTGGTTGGAATGAGGATGTGGACAACCTCATATTCACTTCAATTAGTATTGAAATTAGTAAGAAAACTCAAAGTCCGTTCATAGGTTCAATTCCCTTATAATGAGTGAGTTGATTGTAGCCTATTGTCAAAACATAGGAATTATGTTCAAAGTATAATTTTAGACCTCATTTAGGCATAGTAGAATACGTTTTTATCAAAATCCTCTAAGCTAAAAATATTTGGTTAATCATTTTAAGTTTCATCTCCAAAAACATGTTTCTGATTTTGATCCTCCCAAAAAAATTGTGAACAAAATTCAAAGAGGATGTCTGAAAATGTTTTAAAAAAAATGTTCTTTCCAATCCTCTCAATTTTTCCCAAAACTTTTGATTGTAGGCTCAAAATCTTAAACAGACTTTTAGAGATGAAAATTTAGCTTGATTTCCCACATTCACTTAGTTCAAATCTTTTTGAATTTTTTTTTCTACTACATCTAAAGAGGTCTAAAATTCTAACGTAAACAAAAAATTTGCTTTTGAATTAACTATGAGCGGTTGAGATCCTACTAATCCTAATTTATATATTCCACATGAATTGTTTCATCTAATTATACTAACATTAAGTTGCCTATGACAAGCAAAATGAGTGTTTTGCCCTGTTACAATTGGCAAAAAAAATTAGATTGTTTTCTATACAAAGACAAATGTGAGAAATGAAGAGAGCAATTGAATTTTTTTTTGACAAGTATGAATTTTTTATGAATATTTGAAGTGCTTTGTCCAGTTGATCCCAAAGAGCCTTTAGAATATCCCAAAATGAGCGAAAGTGTATACATGATGGCCATCCTACCACCTAAAGTAGTCACAACATTTCCTAACATGGCTACAACATGAAGGAATAAAAAAATTACTTGCTTTGATGAATTTAACTCTAAAAGGTGGAAGTTTCTAAAGCAATCACTAATAGCTCCATCACCATCACCCAAGGTATTAATTTTGGCCACCAATCAACCTAATGTAGTCCTAATCTCATTTATTAAAGAAAGTTTGTCATGGGTTGAAGTAAGACTCTAATGGATTATTTCCTAGATGCATGTCATGGGTGGTTTGCATGTCATATGTAGGTTAATCTTATCCCACTTGTATAAACGGACTTGTCTTATCTTCTCTACACATTTACAATAAGTGGATTTTGATGCTATATGACATAGATGTTGAATTGATATCATTGTTTTGAGTGTGAAGCTAAATTCTTCAAAGAAGAATATTTTAAAGTATTGAAACTTAACTAATTGGTAGTTTAGGAACATCATGGCAAACCTGGGCCATTAGCCCACCAATTATTATCATTCTTAAGAAGCACTCGCAAGCTTTCTAAGAAAGATCCAATAAATGAGAACTTCTGGAATTTGTAAGGAGAACAAGGATAGAAACCAAGCTAAATATAGTCTTCTAGAGACCTCAGATTACATGTAATGGTATCCAAGTCTCAAATTCAGATGGTGAAGGATTGTTCTACCTTAGTAGGCCTAGGCCACCTTACATTTTCATTCATTGTAAGTTTTAAGAAAACATTTCTATATAAGATGCTTGAATTCCAATAAAGACTGTTAGGTTGAAACTTGGAACTTGTTCATTTAATATTTAGTGATATGTATTTTTGTATTAACAAATGTAGTTTGCACTAGGTGTAAATAGACACAATTGAAGTCATGGAATTTTGATGCCATATAGCAAAAATCATGAAATGAAGCTGCATGAGTGAACCATGACTCTTGCCTCAAATATTTGTATGTCATTGCATCCACAATTGCATTATTTTATAAAAGGTAAATTTGACTTTTGAAGATTGAAGAGATATTTTAGTGATGACCTCTAGGTCAAAACAAATAATTATTTTTCATTATTATTAGGCAATGCACAAAGAAATGCATAATGGAGTGGTGAAGCTATTCAAATCCATTGAGATGAATGAAACATAAATACATAGATGAAAACAAATACATTCATCCAAAAGAATGTAAAGTCATCCATAATAGTGTGATATTGTCTCTAGATTATGTAAAAAATGAGTGCTTTCATTCATTGAAAATAGGAGAATCTATTATTCAATTAATAATCCCTCACAAAAAACTATATAGCCTTTGAGCAATAAATTGCCCTCAATAAAACATTGGTTGGTATTGGCTTAGCTAATATTTGGTGATATACATTTTTTCTACATGTGAAAAAGACATGTAGACACCTTGGCTATGGCATTTTGAAACCATACGACTAAAGCCATGAAATAAAACTATAAAAATGTAGCCTGATTGAATGAAGTCATGACTCTTGCTAAAAATAGATTGTGTTCCTCACTCACAATTGCATTATTTAACAAAATTTAAGTTTCAACTTTTGTGAGTTGAAGAGTTATTTTGGGTTCAAATTTGGTTAATATGTATTTTATTGTCAACAATAAGAATTAAAATGTTTTAGCAAGGCTAATAATCATGAAAGCATATGTTGAAAGCATTTCAATATTTCTATTTTCAATATCAACATACAACACATCAACATCACTTGTAAAAATCTGAAAATTCATAGAATCTATTCACATAGTGTCCAAAAATGCATAAGAAAGGAATCTAGAACATTCTTTTATTTCCAACAAGAAGTAACAAAAAGAATAGAATGCACCTAAGACTCTAGAATGCCTTAGAATGTTGGAGATTGTCTATGATCCTAATTCAAGCTGTGAAAAGCTTTTGAATTGATGAATAGACCTTTGTAATATAATACAAATTGAATTTCACGATTTTATAGTTCTTTGTAAGGTCTATCTTGAAAGCAACAATGGTACAACTATCTTTTGAATGTTGTTTAGAATTGTGAAGAAACTATTGCACATGATGCAAAGTTTTGTTGTTGGAGCAAAATTTAACCTTTCAGGATTGCCTCACCTATGTTGATTGCTTTAGTTTCAATTGAGAGAATTGTAAATGTGATAATTATGTACCCTTGTGATCTACAAGTTTTAGGATTTTGACTTGCATGAAGATCACAACTCAATGCTCATCATTCAATATGTAATCAGTTTTAAAGGAGAGTTAATGCATATACTAAGCATTAAAAAGCAAACTTCCATGGTGGCCCTCAGTGAGGTATTGCATTGTACATACCTACCAAAGATTGAAGTTGCACTACAAGAGAAAGGGGTGTTTTAAGTAGTGTCCTAGGCATCACGTCTTTTAAGTAAGTTTTTAAGTAAAATTTTACTAAAAAGATTGTCTTTTTGGTAAAATTTTACTTAAAAACTTACTTAAAAGACGTTACTTAAAAGACGTGATGCCTAGGACACTACTTAAAACACTCCTTTCTCTTGCAGTGTTGATACTCTAACTATTCTATAGAAGGAGGAATTGTGAGAATTAGTATTGTCAAATGCGACTAAATTTAGCAAAAATCCTACTTGAAAATATTTATAACTATAAAAATTTGAACAAAACAATGCAAATTTTAAAATTCTACCACATTTAATAGTGTTTTTTTAGCAAGTGTAGCTATTTGTGAAAATCACATTTAGAGCCATTGGTGAGAATTTTTTCTCATGAGCATTCTCCAAACCCTAAACTGATGAAGGCAAATTCACAAGGTTTATAAATTTTTAAATAACAATTTTCTATCCTTTTAACTTAATTTTATATCTACAAATCTTGATCTTAACCCCTAAAGGACCAAATTGTTTTTGTTGGCAATATAGCGATTTTGGGCAACTTTTTTTTTTTTTCTTTAAAATTTTCAAACAACATGTTGATAAGGTTTTTCTTTAAGATCCAACAATTTTCATAATTTTTGACTGCATGGTTAAGAAGTTATTGTATGATATATAGTTGTTTTTTCTCGCCAGGTAATTTAGGCAAATCTGAAAAAATCACTTTTTTCAAAAACAAAAATTTGAAATTGTTTTTTTGGATTTATATCTATGTGGAAAGTTTTTAATCATTCCATTTTTCTTAATGAGATGAAAGTTACAAAGAGTTTTAGTTTGGAGGTTGGTGTGGACTTTCTATTCAAAAATAAACTTTAAAGTTCTTTATTTAAGTTCTCAATTTTTAATATTTTTTGAAAATATAAAATCATAGAAGAAGATTGTTTATTACAATATTAGAAATCATTGAGATTGGCATTTTTTAATTCCAAAACCAAACTCTCAACAATTTAGTATTTTGAATTATACTCTACTTTTTTCTACTTACTATTTTTTTTCTTATATGTTGTACAATTCTAAATTATCTGAAATTTTTCAAGCATGTAGCCAACTTGCTTTGGAAGATGAATCCAAAGAAGCACTGCTAACATGGACATTTTTATATACAAATATGACCTTGCGTAATGTATAGTGCAGTTGCCCTTTTTTCTGCAAGGCCAAAAAAAGGATTTTTGCCAATTCAAACGCTAAGATCTTGCAATTTACACAATGTAAATTTTTGAAATTTTTACTACATCTTCTCAAACTAGCATTCTACAAGATCCTATGGTTTCATGTGTCCAAAATTGATTTATTTTTCTAAAATTTAATACTTATATTAGAAATGACAATTTCAGAATTTTTGAGTTGTAGAGCATCTTGTTCTATGAATAATCCTATCATCTTATTTGGAAACTAACGTATTGGATCAATTTTTAAAGTCAATTTTTACAATTAAAATAAAAGAAGGTTGCACAAGGTTCAATTTGCTACTAGTTAAAACATCATTATTATTATTGAAATTAGTGTATTTCAAGTCCATCTTAAAACTCTTAACAATTTAATTTTTCCTTCAATTTGGTGCACATGTCTCTTAACAATTTTTTTAAGTGTGAAGATCAAGTCTGTTTACTAAAATAAAATTCCCTATAATTTCCACTCAATTTTTCAACATAAGAAAATTTGTATTGCAAATTTTTTAAATTAAGAGCATTCAAAGTCTTAAAATCTAGTGTATCAAGGTGTATTAAGACTTGATTTTTTCACTCTAAATGCAAACATCTTTGAATCTACTTGTTTAAAGTTTTTGAAGTTTCTTCTAAACATTTTCATGCAAGTCTAGTATGAGATCCTATGATTAGATATGCAAAGAATTAAATGCTTAGAAATTTTGTTCTTTGCACTGTAAATGCATTGAATTATTGCCAAACTTTGCACTTACATATGTAATTTGATGTCCTTCTACATTCTTAGATTGCATATGTTCTTGGTATATTACCTAGGAGGTGTTTTGAATCACCAAAATCAAAATCATGAATACAATATACAAATAGGAAAAATAAAATTGCACGCTCTTTGATCACTTTGGTGAGAAAGTTTAAAAACAATACAACCTTAGAATCTAAAATTTTGAAAATAAAGGCAAAAATGAGCTGAAAAATTCTATCACTTGGTCAAATTACCACAAAACAAATGGGTTTTGTTCTACAAATCATTTTATTTAAAGAAATCATGTCAAGCCTTTTGAACCTCAATACACCAAGAAAGTTCAGAAGTTAAAATCTCAAAGTTTTTATTATTTTCTTGAAAATATAATATTTCAAATATTTCCATATTTTTTACAATATAGTAAATATATATCTAAAATGCTTAATTTTTCCTAGATCCTTGATTTTCCATCGTTTTAAAATTTTAAATCTCATAATTCTTTTCATTTTTACATGGAAATATTTTTGGCTATACCTATTAATGTAGCCTTGTGCCACCTTTGGCACATTTTTGTTGAATAATTATTTAAAATTAAAAGGATTTATTCAGTGATTTATATTTTATTAATAAATTATTTAGAAATTATTAAATAGTTTTTTTTAACTTTCAACAATCCTTCAAATAATGAATTTGGAAATTGAAAAAAAAAATTCATTGCATAGGAAAGTCATAGTTATGACCTTCAATGAAGTCGTTACTTTTTATAGTGTCTCTCCTTTGCTATAAAGTTAGAAGAATGAATTTGGATTCTCTATAATTTAGTGAACATGCCCGGGGATCAAGTTGTTCATGTATTTTTTTCAACATTTTATTTATGTTAAATTTTCTTGCAATTCAACAAAGTGGCTTATTAATTTTGAAAACCATTTTGCTTCAAAAATTTTAATTATTTATTTGTCAGAAGTGACCTCAAGCTACAATACTCTATTCTATGGACAAATATTATAGGCAAAAATGTAATGTTTGGCATGCATGTGTAGAAGCTTTGAGCTAGCCGTTGATCTTTAATAATCTCAACCACTTAGCCATCTCCTAAAGATTTAATTTGAAATGATGAACAAGAAAAGAAAACACACACTTAGAGTAAATAAGATGACCAATTCATTTACTCAAAAATATCAAATGCCAAATTAAACTTGAAGACAAATTTCTAAACAATATATTTTTTATATTTATATTATTTCAAGTAAAAGCATATGAAATAATCAATAAAAAAATAATCTATATTTGAGATTTATTTATGGATATTGGTTGATTCAACATAATTTCTCCTTATACAATGATTTTAACAGTGAGACTGGAATTCATTAATTTTCCTGGCGTCAATTTTGTTAAATCGGTTTACTCCAAAAGTTTGTCATTTTTAGGCTGTGGTATGAAAGGGAAATCTACATTTGGCATGGTTTTTAGAGCGGTTTGTAACTTTGTGTCACAATTTAAAACCCAAAACCACCTCAATTTAACTAAATTGATGATCCATTTGAAAGATTCATTAATTCTATAAAAAAAACTTTTTTTGAAAACATATACCAATATATTATATTATTATTACCCCAGAAGTCCCATTGTTCATGGAAAGGACAAATGAAGGATATAGCAGGTTTTGGAGATTTCAATTTTTTGTTTGTTTTCTTGAAATTTTTTGTTGACCCTTAATTTTTCCATGCTCTTTTTTTAAAGGAAAAATACACTTGGAATGACTTAGGCATTTAGAATTTAAGATAGAAAAATGCATTAGCTTTTGGGAATAAAATTTTATTTCAATTGGTACTCAAAGCAAAAGCTATACCATCTTTAGCACAAAATGCTCCAAACTAAGCAACAAAAAAAATCCACAATAACTTGAAATAAGAAGACAAAAATTATAGAGGCCTTTGCAAATCATGCTTAACAAAGCAAAATCATGCCAATGTTGTCGCATTTTGGAGTGCAATTGGCATGTTTTTAGATCAACAATTTGCCATATCCTTTTATTGGAATAGTAATTGTTGGAAACCAATGATCAGGGTGGTCTCTATTGTAGAATCAACAATTGTATCACAAATTTGCACTAGTAGTTCCCATTATAAGATTAGTTGAAAAGAAGCCAATAATTGCAATTCCTATTCCTATCTTCATAGTAGCAAATTAACAATTAGTGATCTCATAGTTTTCTTTTCTAAAATTCGTTAAATGGATCCAACAAGTCTCAACTCTAAAATTTGTTGGAAAAAGCCAATAGGTCTCCATTTTAAAATTTGTTGAAAGGATCCAATAGGCTTGCATTCAAATTTGTTGAAGGGATATGACAATATGCATTCTAAAATTCATTAACTCCTTAACGCCTCAATCTCTTTTTTAATTTTTGCACATTTTTGCATATATCTTTGTACATAAATATTATTTATTGCAATTTCATGAAATAGGTCAATAAGAAAGGTTGTCTTTGTCATAATTCAAGTGTTATACTAGATGAATGAGAAGTTAGTTGGACAAAATAGTGCTTGCAAGCCCTCTATTCATTGTCCATAATATGGATGTTGGAGTGCTTAAGGGCTAAAGAGATCCGACACATCTTATTTCTAAAATTTGTTAAAGGATTCAACACATCTCCATTTTAAAATTTGTGGAGAGAATCAAACATAACATTAATTCTAAATATAGTTGAAAAGATCTGACATGTCCTAATTCTAACTAGGTTTCTACTCTAAAATTTGTTGAAAGGATCCGACACGTTTTAATTCTAAAATATATTGACACAATTTGACACATATCTATTCTAAAATTCTATGAAAGGATCTAGCAAGTCTCTATTCAAAAACTAATTGAAAGGATATGACATATTTCCATTCTAAAATTCGTTGCAAGGATTTCACACATTTCAATTCTAAAATTCGTTCAAACAATCCAACATACCTCCATTCTAAAATTTGTTAAAATAATCCAATAGGTTTCCATTCTAAAATTTGTTGAAAGGATCTTAAAGTTTTGCATTCAAAAACAATTGAAGGGATCTGACTAGTATGCATTCTAATTCTAAAATTTGTTGAATGGATTGGATGAGTCTCCATTCTAAAATTTGTTGAAAAGATCCAACACATCTTAATTCTAAATTTGTTACAAGGATCCAAGAAGTCTCCATTCTAAATTTGTTGAAATTATCCAACATGTCTTAATTCTAAAATTTGTTAAAATGTGTTCATTCTAAAATTTGTTAAAAAGATTTGACAATTCTCCATTTTGAAATTTGTTGAAAAGATCTGACATGTCTCAATCCTAAAATTCATTAAATAGATCCAATAGGTTTCTATTCTAAAACTCTTTTAAGAGGATCCAACATGTATGAACTTTAAAATTTGTTCAAACAATCCAACATATTGTGAGCCCCCAATTTGTCACTTGTGATTTACAATAGTTTGTTTTAATTTTACATTTTTAATTAAATTTTATACAACAAAATCTCCAAAAGAATGTTAAAATAAAATAGGTGTTGTACATGCTAATATAGTTTTTAGTCTATAATAGAGCATAATACTTAAAGTATCTCAAAATCTCACATGTATATAGGTTAGAAATCTAAAATAAGCAATAGTTTAGAATACTTTGTAAATACCTTCCAAAATGCCTAACTCTGCCAGTGCGTGACAATTCACACCTAAAATAGTCCTATAGAACCTCAATAGGATACCTAAGTCATTCCCTAGAGATAGGTTTCAATTTTTCAATTGTCCCCCCCAAAATAGAATCTTTAATTGTTAGCCTATAGGTCTAAAAATCCACAACTTACCAATAGTAGGCATCCCCAACAAAAATAGGGCTTCTCCTGGTTGAAATCATGCTAGAAATCCAACAGCAAAATCGTCTTGCCAAGAGTCCTCTCCATATGAAAGATTGTTTAGCCACTAGTAACTAAAGGAGATAGAAGGATTTTAATTTCTTTCTTTGAATGTGAAAAATAAAAAAATGAGCCTACCCAAATTTTATGGGATTACATTAGAGGTTCTATAAAAAAAATTGGATTCTTTGAGATCTTCTTCCAAATGGTCAACTGCTTAAATTAACAATGGAAATTCCTATAAGTTTTTTACTTTGCAATAAAATCTCACTAAAAATTAGGATATCTTGTTATATGCTAATAATCCACCTTGACAAGTTTCAAGGTACTATGACATCGACAAGTACATGTACTAGCAAGATTTTTTGATTTTAATAAAATTGGAAAATATTTGTGGAGTTGATTGGCATTCCAAGAAGATGCAAAGTTGGAACCAAACCAAACCAATGTCTTTTTTATTGCCACACACCTTACAAATAGTATCGACTAGCCAAATTCTTCCAAAAAGGTAACCTCTAATATTTTGAATTTTGCCTCATTTTTTTATTGAGCTTTGAGCTTGTTTTTTGTGGCTATTTTTTGGTGGAAAAGGAGGAGTAGAATTTCTTAGATTAAAAATGGCCTTCTAAAGTCAATGGGGCCTTTTTTTATAAATAGTTTGGAGTCTTTTTTCCAAAAGTTAGAAGTTTGGACTAGTGTAGGAATAGAACATTTCAAAAAACTACATTAAAACTCATGTAACTTAGTTTACCACTAGATAAAAGAGAGGTGTGTGCCCTTCAAAAAAGTATTTGTCATTCCTCTTCCTCTCAAATCACCCTTTTTGTTATTATCAAACCGCTTCCAAGGTTCATTTCTTAGTGGATTTTAGTCTTTTGGCCAAACTTTGCCAATCGGGTGTTTTTGGAGCAAACTTTGCTTCATTGTTGTTGTTTGGAGAACTTGTTTTGAAGGACATTGGGATACCTATAAACCTTGCATTCTCCTCTTGTTACTAAATATTGTTTTTGTACTAACTCTTGTACTGACCCTAGAGACAAGTCCTCTAGTACCTTGGTGATGTTGCTTGTGGGAGCCCTCTAGTGCTTTGTTTTAAATTTCCTATGCAATTTTGGTGGGAATTTCTTCTTTGAGAATTTCCTAGAACTTGTAGAGTGCAAGATTCTAACAAGTGTAATTATTCCCCTTTGTTTGAATGTTTGTATTAACCTACACTAACTTGTTCCTTTCAAATTTACTTTAGTATTTTTCTTATATCCCAAAACAAGGCGAAGCTTTGACCTTGACCACTATGAACTAGAGTTTCTAGAGGCTTCAATATTTTTACCCCTGTATATTTTTGCAAGGTCTTTCCTTCTGGCAAAGTTTTGCATTTAGAATACATAAGTATTTGCAAATAGTTGAAGTTTGTAGTTTATTAGTGATATATTGCCGTTGTGTGTTAGTTAATCCAAAACCAAGAAGGGCCCAAATCTCCCTTGAATGCGTAAGAAATCAAGCATGGTGTACTTGAAATATTATTAGAGCCTAATACTAAATTGTCTACATGCAAGTATTGAACTATGCCCATCCAGTAAGGTAACTATACCTAAAATTGTACAAATAAGCAATTCAACATGGTTCCCAATATTATATTTGAATTTTTTTTGTTTGATCTTATTGGTAGTGAAAAGGAGATTCTAGATTCTTTTAGAATGCATTTTTTGGACATTGTATGAATAAACTACAAATTTCAAAGTGCTGAAAATAGGTGTTTCTAAAAGCGATAATAGACTCTCATGAACTAAAGTAGAACAACCCATCATGATCAAATGACCCATTGCGGACACCTAAGGACTGATTCCATGATGGGTTTTTTCAATTTATGAGATTTTGGACCACAATCAATGTCTTACCTAATACTAATGGAATAAATAGTAACTTCATTAGGACCACCAAGCTATTTCAATTTAATCCCTAACAGACCATTGTCCCCTCGGGGGACAAAATGGATTTCAGGCAAGTTCCTATGACTTCAATTTTTAATGAATTTTTTTGAAACTTTCTCATAAGATAGACAAACTTCTTAGCTTTGTGGGAATATAATTTTTCTTGTAATTGGTGACCAGGAGCAAAAGTTATGCCATCTGAAACATAATTTTCACTTCACCGGGCAGAAAAAAAATCCACAAAAACATGAAATTAAAATTTAAAAAATTCTCTCCTTGTAGATCATATTTTTTGTTTACATGTGAAGCTTTGATTCATTCCATTTGGATTAGTGATGTGAAAGTTATGAACAATCTTGTTTTTCAAGCAATCTAGGCATCTTCTTGAAAAAATAACTTATAGGATTAATTTCTAGATGCAATTTTATTAATTTAAATTTTATTTTATTTTATAAGGTTAAGTTTGATTGCTAGAACAATCTCACCATTGGGATTATTGTGTTTCAATCCCATCTTAGAGCCATTAATGATTTAGTTTTTTTTACAATCTTGGACTTGTTTCTACTTGACAATTTTTTAAAGAATTAAAAACAAGCATTTTTCTTTTGAAATTTTTTTCCTAGACTTTCAACTCAATTATTCCATACAAAAATATTTAAGTTCAAAATCCATAGTGCAAAAAAATTCCACAAAGGGAGGTCAAAGTCATCTGAAATCGCATGCTAGTGTTCAATTTTATTTTTTCATCTTTTGAATGCTAATATCTTCCAATCTGTACAATCAAACTCCATGAAAATTTTACCACATTATCTTAGACAAGTAAAGTACAAGATCCTACGGTTGTATTCTTAAAAAAGAATTATTTTTTTTGGATGAACGCAACAAAAATGGCAATTTTGAGTGTTTTTTGAGAGAAAAATGGCCTTCTAGGTTAGAAAAATATTGTGACTACTTTAGAAGAGTAAGGTGAGCATTATAAATATAATTGCATGTTGGTTTTGGACTATTTGGAGTAGTCTACAAACTTTTTTGGACATAACACTTCAAAAAATCATAGCAAATTCATACTTTATTAAAAAAATGTAATTTCAATTGCTCTTGCCGTTCTCACACTTGTCTGCATGAGGGGATTTTTATAAAAAAAATCAACCATGACATGAGGGCAAACTAGCAATTCTGACCACGATGGGTTGTTTTACTTTAGTGGAAGTACATTTTAGGCAATAATCTCTGGTGTGCAACTTTAGGTGGCGTGTGTAGTTACCTTACTGGCCCCCGATGAGTTGAGTAATCAACAATCCATGGCAATCCCAACAGGGTTGAGCAATCAACGGCCCACAACTCTCAACAGGGCTGAGCAATCAACGGCCCACAACTCTCAACAGGGTTGAGCAATCAACGGCCCACAGCTCTCGACAGGGCTGAGCAATCACCGACCCACGGTGTCCCCGACAGGCTAAGCGATCAACGACACAAGCTCCTGTGGTTGGACTGGCAGTAGAAGTACACGCAATCGAGACAGGGACTCGAAGGAGAGTTTCTGTTTTTTGATTTGATTAATCCCTCAAGGGATTCGGCCCAAAAGTGCTTCAAAGGACTCAAACCCAAAGCAAGGGTAAAACCTTCGTCTATATTTATACCAACCACTTGATCCTTTACTTAACTTGTTAGGGTACACCTTCCTTAAATTTTTAAAAATGGAAACCTCACCAATTGATTGCAAGATCATGACACTTGGATTTCAAAAAGAAGTATTTTCAACTTTTTTCAAATGGTTAGGTTTCATCTTTCAAGCTTTTAGTACAAAAATGGGTAGATCCTACAACTTGTTACTCTATATATAATGTTGAAGAAATAAAGTGGGAATACACATGAAAATTTCAACAAAAAATATTTCATAATTACCCATGCTTGAAAAAAAATAGTAAGTAGAATGAAGTAGAATATAATTTCAAAATACCAATTAAAATGTTAAGACTTTAGTTATAGAATTGAAAAATGCCAATATCAATGGTTTTAATGTTGTAAGAAAGGATCTACATCCTAGTATTTAATTTTTTTTCAGAAATATTGAAAATTTGAGTTAAATAAAGAAACTCTAAGTTTATTTTTGAGGGGAGATATCATAACTATCCACAGACTCAATCTCCTCATAACTTCCATCATGTCAATCAAAATGGAATGATTCAAAGCTTTTTGTGTATAATCGTATATACAAATCTAGGAAATGAAGTTCACATTTTTATTTCTTTAAAAAGCAAAAAATAAATAAAAATAATATTTTTAGTGAGCTAACTCAAATTGCCATGTTGCCCCAAACCACAGTTTGGTCCTTTAGGGGTTAAACATGGTTCGAAACCAAACTAGAAGTAGAGGCAATAATAATATAACATCAAACTACAATTCAAGAAGAAACAAAAGAAAGAGAGAGAGGATGTGGGAATAAACAAGTTCATGTGGGATATGTCCGTGGAAGTGAAGGGAGAAGTTGTGGATACATATGATTGAAAAAACAAGGAGAAGATAGCATTAGAGAGATAAAATTTAGAAACAACAAATCATGGATTAGCATTGACTTGCAACATATAATAATTCATTTCCATCATTGATTCTTAGATCAAGAAATCAATCCAAAAGAAGGATCATTGCCTTTATAAAGCTATTAAAATATTTTTAGAGACATAATTGATCTAGGGAATATTAGTTATCTTAGTCAACTAGGGAAGCAATATTGTATTGGTCAACTAGTTGCCTTTGCAAATACTACAACAACAACAACAAAAGAAATCAAGGGAAGAAAGAAAAAGAGAACCACTAGAAGAAGGAGGTTTTAATTAGAGTTGCTTTTCTCATTGTAAACTTCTTGAATAAGCGGTAAACAAACAAACAAACAAACAAAGTTCCAAACAAACTACAATATTTCAACAAGGATGGAGAACAACGGGATCCAAGGCAAATTTTTGGGCACCTCTTGGAAGAAGACAACTCTAAGGTACATGTTTAATTGAGTCATTTTCCTTATTTTTTTTGTTTTAAATCCCAAGTACAAGGTAGGATTTACATTCTCAATTTAGACCTTTAGACTCATTTGAAACTATAAGTTTGATTCAAATCTGTATAGATCATCTTCAACCCCTAAATGCCCAAGGCTTTTTTTGAGCTTCTAGGAAATTGCTCTAAGTTGAACAAAAAGCCAACATTTTGATAAGTTGTATCAATTTTTTTTGAATTATAAATGTAGAAATTCAAACTAGACATGTTAGATATCATATAGGAAAAGAAAACACAAAAATTTAATTTATGGATTGAAAGATTATAATGTTTGATCATGAGGGTATTAAAACTACAAAATTGATTTGAAGTCTTTTAATCCTCTTTTTACATGTCAAATCTAAAACATTGGTCACAAAAAAATAATGAGGATAAAGGGTCTAATATGCATAACCTCAATCAATTTAGGACTTCTCAAAATCTACTCTACATTTTTTTAAATAAATTTCTAATTTGTTTTTTTCTCCAAGATCTAGTGTATTTGGGGCTAATATTCAAGAGCCTTCAATACTACAAAAAGTCAAGATTGCAATGGGCACCCTTGCACAAAATCTTGAATAGAAAAATCTTAAGCAATCATTTTTACAATCGGATTTTTGACACTAAAACTAGACTTCGTAAAAAAATTCAAAAATATAACATGTTAGGTTAGGTTCTATTTAACTTCAAAGTATTGTTGACACCAAAATTTGGTGCCTTGATCATTTAGGGGTTTAAGCTTTCCAAAAACATCATTAAACTGAGAAAATAGATTAAATTGAAATAACAAAGAAGATATATATGGATGAAGTATGATAGTAAAAATGGATGAAATATAGGAAAAAATCATCCAATAGAGGTAAAAAGGAAAAAATATATAAATATAAATTAAAGGCAGATGTCAAAACTGAAACAAAGTTAATTTGGAGTTGTAGAGTGATAGAAATTAGTGGATGAAGTTTTAAAGTACCAATTAACAATCAAACTTCATCCATCTATAACTTTTAATAGGAACATCCAAACTTTAAGTGTCTTAGCAACATGTACAAGTAATTTTATGGCCCACAAAAAAAAATTTAAGAATATAAAAATAATATTTCAACAAAAGAAGTCTAGAGCCTCACACATTAAGTAGATAGTCATTTAAAATATTTTGAAAACAAATAAGAGAAAACTTGAATTTAGCATCATTTAAAAGACACTAAGAGGATTTTAAATTTTATTTATATTCAGAATTTCTATTTTAAATAAAGAAGATAAAATAGGATGAAGTTTAGTCTCAAAATTAGATGAAAGTAGTGAGTATTTGTCCAATCTAGTTAACATGTGATTTGGGGCAGATTTATATCAAGAAACTAAAGTTTTTTGACTTGGTAGGATTACATTGATCAAAATTGCTAAACCCTTTAAGGTTGGATATTTTTATTTTTTGCAATTTGAATCACATGGAAGCACTACCCATCAAGCAATTGTTCATTGGTTGAAAGGCACAATAGATTGCACTTAAACACTCCTCATAGGAATTTCGCAACAAAATATCAAGAATGTAGAACTTGTGCTTGTAAAATCTCAAAGATGGAGATAAAATAATAACACATGTCTCCATTCTAATATTTATTGAAGAAATCCTATACGTGTACATTCTAAAATTCACTGAAAGGATCTTAAATGTCTTAATTCTAAAATTTGTAAAAAGGATCCTGCATGACTCCATTTAAAAAAAAACTGAATTTTTTTGAAATCTATGAATTCTAAAATTTGTTGAAAGGATCCAACATATCCCCATTCTAAAATTTGAAAAAAAGGATTTAACAAGTTTGCATTCTAAAATTCATTGAAAGGATTCATGAGTGTGAATTTTAAATTTTTTGAAAGTATCCTCCATTCTAAAATTTGTTGAAAGGATCCATTCAGAATTCATTGAAAGGATCAAGGTTGAA
Source organism: Antitrichia curtipendula (assembly GCA_951230915.1). NCBI lineage: Eukaryota > Viridiplantae > Streptophyta > Bryopsida > Hypnales > Leucodontaceae > Antitrichia > Antitrichia curtipendula. The sequence goes on along the minus strand of OX579636.1, from coordinate 19,844,411 downwards.
AGGATTCACCTGTCTGCATTCTAAATTTCACTGAAAGGATGTGACAGGTATCGAGACAGGTATCCATTCTAAAATTCGTTGAAAAGATCCAATGGGTCTCTATTCTAAAATTCGTTGAAAGGATCTCACAAGTGTCCATTCTAAAATTTGTTAAAGAAGATCTAACAAGTATCCATTCTAATATTCGTTAAAAAAGATCTGTCATGTTCCCATTCTAAAATTCATTAACAGATCTAACATGTCTCTATTAATTCTAAAATTTGTTGAAAAGATCTGATGAGTCTCTATTCTAAAATTGGTTGAAAGAATTTGACATGTCTCTATTCTAAAATTCGTTGAAAGGATTCAACAAGTCACTATTCAAAAATTCATTGAAAGGATTCAATAGATACCCACTATAAAATTCATTAAAAGGATCCCATTGATCTCCATTCTAAAATTTGTTGACAGGATCCACCACGTCTTGTTTCTAAAATTTGTAAAAAATATTTGACAAGTTTCCATTCTAAAATTAATTGAAAGGATGTGACACATATGAATTTTTAAATTCATTGAAAGGATCTCACAAGTGTCTTGACTCTAAAATTTATTGAAAGGGGATCACCAAAAGAGAAGTCAATATTCTAAGGTCAATGACCCCAAGGTTTGTATTCTTGTATTTTGTAAAGAAAATCAAACAAATATCCTCAATTGATGCAAGTACAAACAACAACTATCATGATGTCTAGAAAAAAAAGGTAAAAGACCATTGATCATTTCACCATTTGGCACATCTTTAATTTAAAAACATTTGAAATTTGAAATAAGACCAATAGTTGCAAGTATAAGGAAATTTTATTTAAGAGCAGTCTATTATCCTCTCTACTACCTCTACTTTTTGAATAATTTGCAAACCGATGACAATTTGAAGGATAATCTTTTAAATTATAAATTCAATTTAATTTCTTGAAAAATAGTGCAAATCATAAACAACAATAATGTATAAAATCATTGATGAAGTTTTGAAATAAATTTTTCATTCGCATCATTTTATCTCATGTAGCCATGTTTAACTTCAAATTTAGAATAATCATCCTAAACAAAACCTATCATCCTTTTATAATCCTTTTATAATTCTAAATTTTAAATATATTAATTTTTTGCAAAACATTGCAGATGCACATCTCATTTGATGTCCCTCTAAATTTTTAGAAGGCATAAATGATCAATTTTGTTAAAATAGAGGTATTCTAATACATTGACACCTATTATGAAATATAAATCTATATATCTCCTAGATTTTAGACCTTTACATACATACATGTCAATATTAATTACTCATGTCAAAATTGTTCCACATTGACAAAACTGATGTTACAATTTTTATTATAGGAGTTGGTTTGAATCACCATTGAAATCAAAAACCCAAATACAACATATAGATACCAAAAAATTGCACCTTCTTTGATTGCTATAACACAATAATTTCAAAAACTATTAAACTCTAGAGCCTAAATTTTTTAAATACATACAAAAATGAAGTTAAGAAAATTAAATGGTTAAATAATTTTTTTTACATGTGGTGAAGTCACTTAAAATAATTGATTTAAATTTACAAATCACGTATCAAAAGAATTGACATCCAGTCTATTAAACCTCAATACGTCAAATTTTTTAGAAGTTAAAGTCCAAAAAATAAAGATTTATCTTAAAATTATAATATTTTCAATATTTTTACACTTTTTTCTACATAAAAAATGTATAATTAAGCATTTTATTTTTCCTAAGTCCTTGATTTTTCATCTATTCAATTTTTAAATCTCATAATTCCTTTTTGTTCATCTAAAATATTTTTGGCTAAAATCTACAAATCTACTTTACTAATAGCTATTGTAGTCAAGAATGTTATGTTTGGCACGTATATGATCTTTGAACTTCTTTGATCTCAAGACTCTTAACCACTTCATCATGTATGAAAAATACATATTCATTTGCTTTGGGTGACAACATAAAACACTCGTTGATTTTGTTGCATTCAAGGATAATACTTACAATACTACAAGCTTTTAGAAAAAAATTAAATACTAAATATTGATAATTAGTGAAACGCTACAAATAGGATATTCCTAAAAATTGAGGCCTAAAAAGCATTTGACCAAAAAAGTTATATACAAAAAACATAACTTTCATCTCATTAATCAAAGATCAAAATGGAATGATTCAAAGTTTTTTACATGTAAATAAATCTTTAGAACCAATTTCAATTATATTTTTTTAAAGAAAGTGCTTTTTAAAGAAGTTTTTTTGAGTTGAACGGCTGCCTGCCGAGTAACAAAAACTACATATCGTGCAATAACTTTTTAACCATGTAGTCAAAAATTTTGAATTTTTTGGGGCCTTAAAGCTACTCCTTGGGCATATATAGTGTTAAATTTTTAAAGAAAAAAAACAAAACTCCATTCGTAGTGAGCTGCCCAAAAATGTTATGTTGCTAGAACTAGTTTTTGGTCCTTTAGTGGGTAAAAAAGTCATTTTTTTGAGCTGCTCGCGGAGCAACAAAAATTATATATCACAAAAATGAATAATTATTTAACCATATAGTCAAAAGTTATAAAAATTGTTGTACCTTAAAGCTACTCTTCCCGCACATGTTGTGTGAATTTCAAAGCAAAAAAATAAATTTTTTGTTTTTAGTAAGCTGCCTAAAATTCTTATGTTTCCAAAAATGCCGTTTGGTGCTTTAGAAGTTAGCACATCTCTTTTGTAGATTTGAAGTTTGAATTCGATAGTCCATCTACTTATACATATATCATGTTTTCCAAAAGATCTTTGAAACAAAGGGCCTCATATATGTGACATTGGATGTAATGAGTATGTTGACACTATGAGTCTATGGCCCCCAAAATCAAATTTTGCAACAATCATCTAGATTTTTCTCTAGTTTTTTAGAAAATCCTTTAGAAAACAAGCTTGTTTTTTGAATGATCCTATCATATAAGATATTTTGCATCCCAAAGGTTTTCATAACCATCTGTAATTGGATCTTCAATCCAATTGCATCTAAGCAATCTACAATTGTCGTGGGTCAAATGTTACAATGTTGGACAAACATAAGATAGGGACGCAATTGGATTAAGGATTTATAATGGGTAGGGATGCAATTGGGTTCATGGGGATTGGAGAATTGGATATGCATACCTCCAAGTATATGCAGTCATGCATTCACAAATAAAATTTCACATGTTTTGAGTTTATCTTTTATTGGACATGAATTTATTCACTTCTTCAAAATGCAAATAGGTTACCAAGGTAATTTCATCATTCTTCACAATAGGATCTAAATAGGGAATTTTGTAAAATGGCACCAATTCACAACTTTGGCACTTTTATAGTTTAAACCACTAATTCTGAAGTGTACACTTGTTCCAAATGACACTTTTATGGTTTAGACCAAGGAGTCTGGAAATGGCGTAGGGAATATGCCATTTTAATGAAGTTCCCCATCTGAGCGTAAAAATGCACTAAAATAACTTTCAGTTTTCGTAGTTTTCACATTCATGTAGACCATAGTGGTAAAATGGAGCCCACAGCGTGAAGGTATTAATTGAGTTGGAATACAGAATCAGAGGCTTAGCGGAGACTCCCGATTACAATGCTGGTTATCTTTTCTCCTACTGACAAAATTTGAAACATTATGATCCTAGAAAATCAGCAAGCTAGTAATTAATTTGTGATCATTAAACAATACGATCGTCAGCAGTTTAAGCTTCTGATTATGCAAGCCGACGCAAGAATGCAAATGTACATAAGCGTGACAAGTTGATGGACTAATTGCACCTGCAGCCTGCAGAGACAATCCTCAGCATGAATTTCGAATAGCATGTGCAACGAATAGCTATTAACCCACGGCATCCAACGATGCACCGATATATTCTCCCGGAAGAGCTTTATTGGAACAATTCAATGGGGTAGCTTTAATTTCAATGATAGGCTAGAAGATCAAGTTTCCTCGAGAAATTTAGAAGAAAATTAGATCGATGTGAGAGAAAATTGTATATCAACGGGCCGTAACTTGCGAAGCATGACGCTCCAAACTGAAACCTGAATTTGGATTCAATTGCGATATCGAATCGAAGTAAACCCACCACTTACGATTCGAATCGATTCGAAATCTCCACTCCTCATGCCAGTCGCTGTCCATGACTCGATCAGTAACAGGCGCCACGACTCAGCACCAACTCACGAATTTAGTTCTCAAACACGTTGCTCAATTGGCTACGATTCCTATGGAAGAGGGTCAGAGAAAACAATATATATGGCGAGGAGGTTTCCCGTTAAGCACTTGCATTTGAGCACTGTCTGACTTGAGCGCTGTCTGACTTGAGCGCTGTCTGACTTGAGCGCTGTCTGGCTAGTCTTTGCTTTGATCAGCCTCGGGAGGCGATTCAAGCTGGTTTGAGTGAGTGTTGCTTTGAATTGAGTATTTCGTTTTCTGAGTGATTGCACAATGGCACGCACTCCCCGCAATGAAGTGTCTCGTGATCGTCGCGGTGTGTCTGTGAGAGGAGAGAGACGAATAGTCAGGTCGCCTGTCAATGGCCCAGTTGCAGCTTCCATCGCTCGGGTTCAGCACAACGGCACTCACCTCGGCGCACCAAGTGATATCGTGGGATCATCTTTGGTACCATCGTCTGGGGTTGAGGTGCAGCCTGGTTGTCTTGCAGACGGCTTGGATGTGCACCAGCCCACACGCATGGGTTTGCAGCCGAGTAGGTCTGACTTAAACGTCCTCACCCTCGCAGAATTCGATGCGAGTCAGCGACTGGAGAGTATTGACATTGACGCTGCGAACTTGCAGACCGTCTTCCCTCTTGAGTTTGGGAATCAATCATCCGAGAGCATCCACGCCTCACCTTCTCAGTCCTACAGATTACTTGCTAGCGTACTGTCAAGTAAGTTCAGTGCATTCTGCACAGTGGTTCTGCTTCAATTTTTTGGTTTATTGGGGCACCTGTAGGCAATCGGCTTCCGCAAACCTGTTCAAATCTGCTCAGTTCTTCTATCCATTCAAGTTAGCTTATCTGCTATTGTATTACTCTGTATGCACCCGGCCGATTATGGAGTGTGAAACTCTGCGACTATCTGTGCGAGTATCGTTGAAAAGTAAACAGCAAGCTTGCTGTTACCATTGCCTGACTGATTTCAGTTTCCCTTTGACTTTCAGGTGGTCCAGGTAATCCGACCTCCAACGCACTAAATGCTGCACCAACAGCGCCAACAGCATCGGACTCCGTCTTCCCGGCAGCGCTCTGTCTGGGCCCTGAGGTCATCAGTGCGCTGCCTGAGATCCTGCCCCTTCAAGAGGCAGAGGAGTTACCCATGTTCGATCAACTCTTTCCACCAGAGCAGGATCAAAGCCTGCAGAATGCCTCTTCTCGATCTCCCCCGAAGCAACTGTACCAACCTAACCACTTTGAGGGGCCGATGCAGATGGTGAATTACGATCCTCCCACTGGGAGTCATTCGCACACGAGTCGGTCACTTCTGCCATTAGGCGAGGTGAATCACCACTCTGCGACTCAGCCCCAGAGCTTTCCATTTGGACACTGGCACCAACAGAGCCCGCAGCAGCCGCTCACCTTTCTAGATGGGGACATGCAGATGCAGCTGAGCCTAGGCAGTGCGCCATTCCATTCCGCCCCGAGCAACGAGCCGTGTGCAATGGAGTATCCAGCCGGGTACCCACCGTCTCCGAACTCTAATGTCATCACAGCCATCGTCCCGAACATCGTCGAAGCAACTCCCGCGGTGAACATCACACCCTTCAACTCTCTGGCACAGTCACCAGCCACCAGTGCTTTGCCAAACTCTGCTCTTATTACTAACGGATCAGCACGCTCCGCTTCAGCAAACCATTCGAATGTTGCAGCACCAGTAGTGACGGCGGGGCGAGGTCGGGTGCCACGGAATCGGCTCCCTCAGAGACGCAAGGCAACCGGCGGGAAGCTTCGTCAGATTCGAAGCGCACCAACCCCGGATGCATCGCCCTCGACCATGAACCTTGCCGAGGCTATGCTTGGCCGAATCGAGACGCAACGCCAGAAGCACATGAAGTCAGAGCGCAAAAAACGGCAGCACATGAATGAGTTGTACGCCAACATCCGCAGCCTTCTCCCCCCGCCCGCAAGAAAGGTAATCTAATCCGAAATTTTTGGACTTCCGAAACAAGAGATGTCAGTGCAAATGTGCAATGCATGTATTTCATTTCATGCCTGTGGATTGATGCCCTCGACTAACATGGAATTTGTTGGCATGGTGCAGATCCGGCCCGATAATGCAACTGTACTATTGGACATGACCAACCTCATCAAACGTAGTGAAAACGAGATAAGAATGCTGCAGCAGCAACTCCAGCATTCGCAGCAGGTGGTGGAAGCATTACGCAATCTAAACCCGAGTGTGCACGACACGGACACCGCAGTGGCACGGCTCTTGACGTGCAAGGGCTATTCGTGTGTGGATCACACTCATGACCCCTCGGCGTTGACGGCGGCCACTGCATTGCCACTGGTCGAAGGTTTGACATCATTCTTGGGCACAAACGTTTCAATTCACTATTGCGACGAAACCTACTCGTTGACAGTAAGCTCTCCTTACCTGGGCCAAGCATTCGCCCTGCTTGAGCCCATGCTCATTGCAATCCAGGATCACCACTTGGAGGTCTTGTTCGTTTCGATCATCACTACGAGCAACACCCACATCTATTCCTTGCACTGTGAGGTAATGCACTAATCCATACATGTGTGTGACAGTATTTGTATTGTGCATAAGATTTGCGTTCAGTATGCGTTCGAGACTAACTGGAGCGTGAATGTTTGAATTGGATTCAGGCTAGATCAGATGCATTTATGATACGCGACAATCTGCACCATGTGTTGCAATGCATTGTCGATAACTTCCCTTCGTCTCCTTCAAACCAAGAACACCATGGGTGACAGAATATTCTCCGGGTGCTTGAATTTTAGCGAAACAGAAGCGAAATTGATACGCCGAATTCTGGATTTAAGTAGTATATGGATAATTACTTCTATCTTATTAAGAGTTCCGATGTGAGTAAGACACAAACAGAGATATCAGAGTATAGACTCCTGTCATGCCACAGTTAGGATTTCAATTTTGTGGAACAAAGTTGCTACTTGTATGGTGCTAGTTCTGTGGCTACCGTTGCTCAATTGCATATATAGCAATCATAGTAAAAATTTCCTTACATCTGTTCTTATTAATAAACTTGCGTTGTGAATGTGATTGGTTCGGCTTCCTGCCTTCCTTAAGATGGTGACAGTTTAATTTGCCCTGTATCGTGAGATGGATTCATTGACCTACATTTTGAGACATGGCGATCGAGAAATGGTATCATCTATAGCTGATATACTTGCTTAGACTTGATAGACTTGAATCCTATTTGAACTCAACTCTTGGTTTATATAATTTGATGATCTAATCGGATCGGGCAACATCCCACAACAGGGGAATCACACGGTCGAGTACACTGCGGGGAAACCGTCTGCAGTGCTGTTTGCCTCGCTCTGCTGCGGGATTCCGCCGACAATAATCTATGTTTGAGGATTTCTGTTTGACGCGGATTTTTGTTCGATCATTCCGAGCTTCGCGCTTCTGGTTTCGAGGGTCTTAAAGCGGCGGCAGAGATACAATCCGTTGACCTCTTCTCTTTCTCAGATCTCGCAGTAAGTTCTAACTTGTCCTTGAATCTCGTAGTTTTTTTGAGAACATACCGTCCTTCTCAATGATCTAAATCAGCTTGGAGGTCTGCATTGAGCTTGCAGCGGATGACGGATGGTGGTTCATGCGGATGTGTGTACGTCACACTTGAGAAGAAGTTGCCTGATATTCGGGGATGGCAATTGGAGCACATATAAGATCTCTCCGTTTTTTCTACCGATCGTGCCCATTATTACTGCTTAATTAGTAAAGATACATTAATTTCTCAAAACCACAATCTCTCTGAAGAATTCCCAAGTGAATGTCTTTTCCGTGTACGCATCGTTAGAGAGGAACTTAGGCAGAGGCCAGTCCTGATCACCGACCGAAGTGAACCCCAGATCACCATTCCCGGCTTGAATGCTCGAATTCTACCGAGACAGGGAAGAAGCTCCACGAGGTTTATCGTCGTTCGCACTGCTCAAGAGAATTCTACCCCTACCAAGCTATTGAGGAATCATTGTATAATTGACGGAGAAAGTTGACGCAGACAGGATCGGAAGTGCAATATATATGAGCTTGCAAGGTTTCTGCAAATTCCGGAAGATCGAGATGCGGTATGACCTTCGAACTGTGTATGTTTCCCACAGAACTAGCGAGTCACGGTGAAACGACTTGCGAAAGGTGGCGACGGGACTTACTGTTTGGGAAATCTGCACCTTCGCCATGAAATCGTTTGTAACGGAAGAGTCTGACTGCCCTTTTGCAAAGGAACTCGCCTTCATCAGCGGGATGCAGGGTCGGCGTCGAAACTGATAGAGCTCACTTGCTATTTTCCCAAACATATGAAAGCTATTAACAATTGATTCTATTATGAACAATGCCAAACATTTGCGTATAGATCTTGTTGTGATTACCTGAATAACTTGCTACTGTCATTTTGGTCATTAAGGTAGGAAGTTTCATTGTAGATCTTTTTGTTGTTGGGCATAGTTAAACTTGTTGAATGTACAAATTCTTTTTAGCTATATAATTGCAAATTAAAGAATACTTCTAGCAAGTAATTGTTCAACACATTTCAAAAAAATAATAGATACAATATAGCAGTCAAAGCAAAATCACATGGCTTCGTAATTTCCATTTTGAACTTTAAGGTGAGATTATTCTTGACCTTTGGGATACTAAAAGCATACCCACCAGAGTTGTTCCCAATCCCTTTCTAGATGAAATTCATCCGGGTAGGGAAGAAAATTCTCCACTAGGATCCTACATCTCTAAAAAATTTAGGAGATTGATGCAAGGTCAAATTTCCTGTAGGGTAGGAGATTTAGGGGATTCAAATCACCTTTTGCTCATATGTTTGGAGAAAAGAAACACTAGGTCGTAGGTAAAAGCACTCCCTATCTCCAAATTTGTTCTTTCTTCATCTACATGAAGATAGGGATAGAGAAGAATTAGGGGGATGCTCTAATGTAGCTCTTTTAATTTCCTATACAATTACAATAGCAATCTAAAAGTTTTCCTTCATATTGTGGAATAATAATTTAATTAATAACTACATCGATGGTGGTGTTCATTGAATTCAAAAAATGACGACTTTTTAATCCATTTCCAAACTTTTGAATCCTAATGTAAGACAAAGTGTAATTTATACAACAACATACTAATTTGTTTTATAGTCAACTTAGTTGCAATATTCAACTTATCAACAATATTTTTTAACCTTGGAAGGATACAACCCTATCACCAAGGAATATCATTATAATTGTTTGTATTCTTTGTTTATATAGTTTCTTTAAAAATTACTCACCAAATGTTTTTAATCCTTAGGGTCTTTATTGGAGTATTTTGAATATAGAATGTTCTTGAAAAAATATGTTTAATTTATAAAGGTACTAAACTAACTACAAAGTGATTGTGATTTTGAGATCCTTCTTGGGGTATTTTGAATATAGAATGTTCCCCAATTAGTATCTTCAACTCATAAAAGTTAAAAGATACTAAACTAATTGCACCTGACTATGACCTTTGAGATCCTTACTAGAGTATTCTGAATACAATCAGTATCTTCATTTCATAAAGGTTTTAAACTAACTTCACCTGATTGTAACCTTGGATCCTGACAAGGGTATAATGAATATAGAATGTTTTCCAATTGATACCTTCAATTCATCAAAGTACTAAACTAATTGCACGTAATTGTAATCCCTACAAATGATTGCCTAACATATCACGACTTTATCAAAGAGACACCAAGCTTATTTTTGAGGTGTGCTTATTTTGAAACACTTTAAAAATTCATAATTTATTTGTTCAAAGTCCAAAAAATGCAGAAGGCTAAATTTTGGAATTCTCTTTTAATTTCCAACAAGATCCAACAAAAAAATTAATTAATCTAACAATTGGAACGATGTTCCACGGCCTATTCGGACCTTTACAACCTTTGCTAGTTGGCTATTCGGACCTTTACAACCTTTGCTAGTTGGCTATTTGGACCTTTACAACGGCTTTGCTAGTTGGCCACTTTGGTCACTTCTGAATCACATTCCGCAAACCCTAACTCTGTTGCGGAGTTTCGAACTATGGCGATGGCAATGCGCGTCGTCTCGACATCTGCTGTACTGTTGAGTCTGCCTAGCCCAATCTCCTGCAGGGACTCCTTTTGTATCGACCAATTTGAAAGCAGAAGGAAATTTTCCACATTGAAAGGTTGGCCTCCTCGTGTTATTGAGGAGCTTGGTCTTGCTCGAATTAGGGTTAGGGTGAAGAGTCTGAGCCGGGAAGAGAGTAGTGGCGTTGAAGACGATGCGGCTCTCTGGTTACGGGAGAAATTACCTCTGGAACTGGAGAAAGAAGGTGTCGACTCTGAAAAGATGAAGAGAATTGCAGAGGCTTGCGGTGACGCTTGTGCGAATTTTTTGGCGACGGGACGAGCGTTTGATCCGGTGATGATAATGGATGTCATGGAGGAGGAGATCGAGCGACGTGACTTGCGTGGAGACGATTTCCTTCCCTTTGAGCTGGGCAGGAAAGCGGCGAAAGTTTTGACGCAGAGATGGAATGAGTTGCCGGTGACGGAAAGACCGAAGTCTTATCACCAGCAGGCGTATGTAAACAAGAAGGATGTTGTCGACTTTGACAAATGGCCGAAGAATATTAATTTCCCTTGACTTCTGTAGTAGTCGTTTCAGCACTAAGGTAGGTGCACCCAAAATTACTGTTGAGCATAGTTCATATGTCCTTGTTGGCGAATGAAAGAGGATTACAATGCACCTGAACATGAGTTATTTGGATTCAGTATGTAAATGTTATGTCAATGATCTATTGATTGATTTAAAAAATTCTTCTTTGACAATGGGTAAATATTGATTAACAGGATTTACACCAGCCGAACAAGTGGCGCTTTCGGACCCTGCCGTCTTTGGCTGTGTCTACCTTAGCTCCTTAGCCTATACAAGCCAGACAAGCCAGAGATGGAATTTTTATCTGCTTATGCAGCAGGTGCAATCTCAATGCCCACATTCTATGACTTCTCTTTTTCTGGTTAGTGGTGTGTTTGCCTTGGCTGGATTACCTTTGACTTTGCATTGTTGTAGCAAAATCGATTTCTTTGATAAATCCAGAATGCTGGTATGATCCGAGGGTGAGAAGAGTGGTTACATTTAGCTCGACTGTTGCTGAGAGATTTGAGTTCATGGAAAGAACCAATTTATTGATGATTTTGTCTGTCTTCAGAGGAATAGAGCCCGGGAGCAACGCACGAGATTGGATATCTGTACAAGACAGGAGTTCTGATTTTTACTCTAGTGACCATTTTTCCCTTAAATCTCACAAACCTCATAGAATTGCTACCTGATCGTTGATACCGTCCGCTTGGAGCACGGACAAGTCAGAGCTTTGTAGACTCTGCAAATTTTGCTGGAATCTGCAATGAATTTTTTGCTGTGGAGGAATCTGTTTGAATCGTCGCTCTGATGGTGCCCGAAGATGGAGTTCCCTTTGAGCTGAATCTCTATCAGGAACTCTTTTCGCGTGAATTTGTTTCGGAGCATGTTTTTGTGTCACATTAATCGTATTTTGCTGCAGTGGAAGAACCTCACTTGGTGAGAAGACGATTATCTGCACCACCCTTAGCAGATTTCTTTGATGCGAACTCACCTCGGGTCCTTCTGCAAAGGGCAATGTCGCCATTCATTATTAGGTTACCTTCGACATGCTTGCGATGCAGGAATTGAGGTACTTGGTCTGGACTCACTCACGATCATGAATTGTTGCAGATATAGCTTTCGACCCGAAGTCAAAGCTACAGAATGAAGATTTGATTACTGCTGACCTTCCGCATCGAGCATTCTTGGCAGTGACGCTCAATGTTATCGTCCAGTAATTCCAGAACACTTACAGTTACAGGTGACCCAGAAGATATTGACAATGTTTTGTCCAGCGGAGAAATAGTTTTCGGAGCTTCCAATCTAATACGTCTTTATAATCAGCATCAGCGATCAATGTCGAGATACTGTTCACTGCTACTCTCTCTACACGGACAGTGTCTCCGGGCTTCACATTATCCAACCTCTGGATCAAACAATCTCCCTTGTGCACTAGAAATTTGAAGTGTGTTGCATCACTGCAACATAATGCAACATATGTGATCCTTGCGGAAGTACGAACACAACAAGCCCGCCCAATCGAGGAACCATTGACTACTGCATCGAGAATCGCAGGAGGGCCTGGAAAGGTCCTTTAAGGGTTAATAATCCGATGAACCACATCGATGCTTTTTTCATCTTGACAAGGGGGCAGAATAAGCTGATCCGGTATTCTGGAGTGATGCTGGAATGAAATGTTGACGGAAGAATGGGAAATTTCAAACAACTTTGGCTTCCAAGCACGATGACGGATACTCTGGCTGAGTTTGACCAGTTTCGATGCCTTATGCTCTCGCATTGGGTTGAGGATCTTCTGGAAGAAACAGTAACTGCACCTCTTGTTGCCCCCTGCTGTGGCTGGCAGGTATGGCTTTGTGTCCTCCCTTTTCTTGCAATTGAGTTTCCAATCCGTGTCCTAAAATAAAGATGAATGTAAAAGTAATTTCTAAAAATTCCATCGTCAGCGAATGCATGAAAATTTCGTAGAACTGGCACATAATTCATTTCTGGATAAGTATGGTTCTCATTGGTGCACTATCAGTATCCTTGATATTTTTCTAATGCCGAACTGCTGAACTGCTGATTGCAACTGCATGAGAAATATCGCCTCCGTGGGTGCTGGAGCCCTGCCCCCACGCCGGCACCCTGATCTCCCTGCATGAGTGGATGTTCTGACAAAAGTATCCCTGTTGCAGGAATCTAAGTGCCTACAAAGCTGTGAATTATTCTTATTATATTTATAAAAAAAGACTAACTCTCTCACTGAGTTCTCTGAGACTAATACAAAATTTGTCTTGTTCAAGGTCAGCACCGACAGAAATGAATTGCCCATGGAGTATTTGTTTGAAGGCATGTGGCCGGGTGGAGATGATCCTCTATGTAACATTGACTGCCTTTCTCTCGTTCAGTTGATTCTCAATGATTCTCAAAGCTAAAGTAATCCTTGACTGTCACCGATGAGGCCAAAAAAATTTCGGTAATAGTCAATATAAGATTTCAGTGTCTTCTGTGTGGCCGTATTATAGTGAAATGTTAGCCCTTCTCAAGCATATAAGGTAGTAGCACCTAAAAGCAACAATATAAGAGTTTTGATGTCTTCTGTGTGGCTATATTGTGAAGTTTTAATTTGTTCAAACAAATTAGCAAAGTGTGGTGAAAGAGGTTGCAAGTAGAATCTGAATTTTCTACTTCTTAGAGAATATATTATAAATTTCCAAAAGCAACACATTGTAGGCCCCTACAATAGGGCATGGACTTAGAAGGAAACAATACATTTAGAACCTCAAAGAGGGTGATGCAAGAATAGAGTCACCCATGAAGTAGCCATTTTGCTAATTTACTCAAAATTTAAGTAGGGACTTGGTGGTTTTATATTCAAATTTGGTTTGTGTGAGGCAAAAAATAAGTTTTTGTTTTAGATACTTTTTGCTTTACGGTGCAACAACCTTAGTTCTCTTGTGATTGGATGTCCGGATCATTAGTTACGATAGATACAAACATTTGAACATGAAAGTTTGACAAATTCTTTATATTCTATTGTAATTTGACGACTTTTCGTACACATGGAAATGTAGCCTTAGGCACCAGACTAGTAAAAATGTTTGTATTCATAGCCAACAAAGGTTTACTTCTCTTCTTCTTTTCAGTTTAGTTTCTTTTGCAAGGATGTAGAAGCAATTGATTAACCCTCAAAAGACACACTAGTGATCGTGGAAATCATCCCTTTGGTTACCGTATGAATTCTTTGCTTAAAAAATTGCAAAAGCACTCATTGGAAGTCAAACTATTGTAGAAGACCTCCCTTTTTCACACCAAAATTTCAAGGATGAATAGTAGCACTTTTGTTCTCCAAAAGGATTTTTTGTCATTCGTTGGACAAAATAGGTCTTCATTGCCATTTAACCCTTAAGCACTCCAATGTCCATAATCTGAATGTCGGACGGAGGGCTTATAGGTATTGTTTTGTTCAACCAACTTCTTATTCATCCAATGTAATACTTGAATGTTGAAAACACAACCTTATTTAATGACCAATTTCATGAAATTACAATAAATGTTATTTTGTACAAAGATATAAGCAAAATTGTGCCAGAATGCAAAAGAAGGATTGCGGGGTTTAAGGGTTAAGAATGTTTTGCTGGCCACACTTTATTATTTTTTCACTTTTTAGCTGATTGCAAATTTTATAAACTAAATGGAAGAATTTGATTCATTGGTTCTGCTGTCCGTCAGCCTGCTGGTTGTTTCGTATTACTTTCTTATGTGTCAAAAATAAATAAAAAAGCAACACACAAATGCATAGTCATTGCAAACGTGTAACTTTTACACTGAAAGTTGGTACCGTGTACACCTGGAGCTTTTGTTGTGGACCATTGGTGGAATGGTAGGTCATCTGTCCGTCACATATTTGCAATGCAAAATTTATAATAAGTTAAAGCTTTTTATTTTTTATTTTTTGATTGTCGAGTCTGCGGTGGCAACGTGGCAGAAGTGCTTTTTTTGTTCGGCACATGAATGCCGAATGGCCCGGAATGTGTCAGTCGTGACTGAGTGGGACGAAGGACACGTCACTCCAGAGGAATTTGTCAAATTGGAGTACAGTAGAACTCCTCTAATTGCACCCCTTATAATTGCAAAAACCTCTATAAGTATTCAGTCCTAGCAGTCCCGGCTTGAGGCAATACTAAGACTGCATCATTATGAACTCATTGCATCTTTTTGGAAAATATTTTGATTGCGCAGACCCTCTCTTATTGCTAAAACCTCTCTAAATGAATGTTGTCAGAGGTCCTGGACCTATGCATTTAGAGTTCTACTGTAGTTTTGTACTGTATTGATTCTCAGCTTCTCTCTGGTTGCAGTACAATACTTGCAGTCAGGACATTCATTTTCTTTCTGGATTTGGGGAGATTCCTTTGGAAATGGTAATCTAAAAGTGTCCGTCAAATTGTGAAATAATGAATGAACCTTTCTCCATGTGTCTAAGAGCAATTGCAATGCGTACTTAGCATACAAGCCTTATAACGGCAAATGGCGGGCCATTCCGCGAGGCCGTGGAAGTGCAGGTTTACTCTTTGGAAAAATTGACCCAATGTTCAACTGACAATCCCAACGTCAAGTAGACTTGCTGCATTATAAAAAAACAAAACAAAACAATATATATTTAAAAAAGAGGTTTTCATTGAAACAAAGGAAGGTTGAATTGATTGGCACGCATAACAATGCGGAAAAGGGTTGACAATAATCTACCGTGAGCCAACTTATTATTTCTATCGTGAGCCAACTTGCGGGCCTTTCACATCTTGCAAATTTGTCATACCGAGTACGTGGAAGTGGAGTTCCCAATAATGTTTGCATTGGATCATGGTTTTAATTAGAAATTAGTCCGGGCGCGACACAGTGCTGATACTGTTTGGGTTCCTCAGTGCATTGCAGATGCTCTAAATTATATAGTGGTGTTCCTTGAACTTGTAAAATTATGACTATTCAACCTAATTCCAACTCTTTCAACCTCCATTCTACAAATCTTAATACTTTTCACTAAGGTGGGTACTTATAAAATCACTACTTTTTGCTATTGTACCTATTTACTATTATTAAATTGGTCATATTTTCATATTTTCATGTTGGCAAGGGAAATGAGGTTTCAACCACTGTTTGGCGTGAGTATGGGTGCGACCCGGATATTAAAATGGTTCTCAATAATGGTCTCTCAATCCAATCCCTGCTTGGTATCAATTTTTCTATATGGTAATCAAAATCAGTGGTGTTGCAATAGCTCTCCTAGGAAGTATCATGGTAGTCAACTGACCTTGGAGGTTCCAGTTTTCATAAATTGAAGTGCATATCAATACCATCAATGAAATTAAGAAGCTCTAAGAGTATCATTAATAGTATATATGCATTGGTAGTACATGACATTTGAATCTTCAACTAGTGGTTCTAAATGCAATTTGAAATACTTTCAAAACAAATTTCATTTTACTTCTATTTTAGACTGTCTTTTATTAATTTTTTTTTTCATTTACCGTATGTCAACAATGCAGTGGACATTCAATGTCAAACTTGAGTTAAATTTTATTCATTTATTTCTTTTTAAATTGAGTAACACCATTGTGCATAACAAATTGTCATGCAAACCTTTGAGGTCCACCTCATACTAGTGCATTGGTAGAAATGTAGAATCCATGTTGATATTGATAACAATTTCAATCAATTGAAATAACTTTCAATCCCAATATCCTTTTTCTTAATGATACCATTCAAATTTGTACCCAGCTGGTACGCTACAAAATTGACCCACACTCCAACACTAGTTTCAACACACTAAAAAACAAAATATTTGAATACAATATGCAAAAGTTATGAAGGAACAAAGTTTGATTCTGAAATTGTTTCTTCCACATAGGTGCATGATTGATTTTGGAGATGTACACAGAGTAAAGATGGGAGTTTAGGAATAGTACCACATTTGAGGTGCCCACCTTAAATTAGAATGGAAGAGGGCATAACTGGACCCAACAATATGAGTTGTAATTGGGTTGGGATGATTTTGGATATGTATAAGGTTGGAGGTCCATAATGCACTCATTTAAGATCTAAAAATTAATTTGGATAGGTTAATCTTCTTGAAATATTTTTGAATTAATTTCCCTTGAAAGGCAAATGGAATTGACATTTAACCCAAGTCATTTCATAATTTTTGGAGTTTTGTAGAATTAATTATGAATTTTTGAAGTTGAAGGCTTGAAGCGTAGTAGTCACAAAAATACATTGACCTTTGAAATGTATACTATTTGTAGTAATTGGTGTTGCAATGAAGTGGATGCTTTTAGAAGCAAAGTGCTTTGTGAACCTCCTACCTTTAATCCCTTTAAGATGTTTGATTTAGCTCAAGAGGCTCATATTTGGTTGTTTTTGCCAAGTTTTTGTATACACAATATTGTTTGATTTGTTTCCTAAGGGATTTTTGAGATGATATTTTTACAATATAAAAGGGAAGCAACTACGTAGCAACACGAGGTTTTACCATTTTCTTTGTGATTCCAAATTCTTAGAAAATTCTTGGTATACTATACACTTTGTGAAAAGTGTCGTATTTGACTTTATATCAACCTTCAAAAGGACTTGCAAGTCACATTTTAAAATTTATACTTTTTTTTTCTTTGATGCCTTTGGTAGGACTCAACATAATTGAATTTGACATGGGATAATTCAAGAAGTGTAGGCTATAATCTTTGAAAACTATAAATTCATGGCCCCCTAAAAACAATGTGGATTTAGAAGGAAACGTTGACAATATGGTGACCTTGTACCATAATAATATAATACACCTTGCTTCCAACCTAAAAAGTTAGAACTTCCTAATTAATGTAAAGCCTTCCATCCATGCAATAGGTGAAACTGAAAAGACAATTACACAAATTAGATAAAAAATGATTTGACAGCCAAACAAAAAGCCAATTGAGCATGGTACCTCATTGCTTGACATTGCTTCAGTCAGGGTTGTCTTGTTGGACGGGTTTCCGGGTTTTGGTGACGTATTAGACGTGTCGCGTCGCGTGTCGTGTATGACATGTGTCGAATATAGGCGACAAATGCGTCGCAAAAAAATTTAGGGTTTGGAAGTTTTTACCCCATGGTAAATGGATTTGTCCTACGTGTCTGGTTGTCCGCAGTGATATGGAAAGACAGAACCACGTCAGCTTGGGCGACTGCGGGTTAGGGCGAGTGCGGATCAGGGTAGGGCGACCGCGGGTCCCAAAACCAGGGCGACTGCGGCTTCTATAAGTGGGGCGACTTCGGGTCTGCATGGGCGACTTTGGGTCCAATGTCTATGGGCGACCGCGGGTGGGGGATGGGTTGGGCGACTTCGGGTTCCCAGTGTCTGGGCGGCTGCGGGTATCCAGTGTGTGGGCGACTGCGGCTGCGTGTCTGGGGCGACTGCGGGTCCAAAGGCGACAGCAGTTGGGGGGGATTCAAGCGGCGACCGCAGGTGGCCTCTGCTGTAATTGAACATGACATCTATTAAAATCTTCTTAAAACTACATGCTTAAAAAGCATTACATTGGCCGCTTATTCATAACGGCTTATACAATTTGCAATTTTGAATAATATACCTCATGAAATGTAGAATTCAATTCCTCTCATTTGAATGAATGCACAAAATCCAATATAAGTCCACAATAATTATTATAATTATATTAATAACTCATATATATATGGGTCAGGTCCGGGGTATACAAATGAAGTTGTAATTGCATTGCACTTCCTACTACTTTGTTATGGTCACCATTCCAATGCTTGTGAAAGTCTACACACTCCAAAAAAATTCAAACCTTCCTATATGTTTCTCAGCCTCATATACTTTAATATGAGGATGTACCAAAAAGTCACACATAAACTATTAATCTATTATAATCTTCATCTACAAATTTTTGATACAAAAAAACGTATGTTGAATCCTTACAATAATACTATATTATCTCCACATCTATTCACTAGGATCAAAGTCGTCATCATTTGACACTTCATCGGTGTTGGAGTCTGTATCTTCATGCGACTCGTCCCTATTCTCGTTGTCGGTCACTAGTAGAAAAAAACAGTGCCCAAATCAACAAAAATCAACACAGAAGTGTTGAATTTTTTGTTGATTTGGACGTGTTAATTTGGGTACTTTTTAACAGAAAACTGTTGATTTTTTTTTTAGTCTTTTGTTAATTTGGGCACTAAATTCTTTTTTTCAAAATTTTTTTTTTCATATATTTCTTTTTCAAATTTTTTTCCCAAAAATCGACCACTGAAAAGTTGCCACGTGGCACTGCCACGCAAGCAATGCGTGACGTGGCAGTCGCCAAGCGGGCAACGCATGACGTAGCACTGCCATGTAGGCAGCTTCCAAATGGGGTGCCACGTGGCAGTTGCCTACGTGGCACCCCATTTAGTGTTTCCGGCAAGGTTTGAACCTTGCACCTCACTCTTGGGGTGCAAGGTTCAAACCATTGCACCACACACACACATGCATGTATGTGTGAGTTTTTTTTTGTTTTACCTAGTTAAAGTATTTTTTTTTTCATTTTTTTGTTAAAGACAGCATACTTCAAAGGCCATTTAGGCATAGAAAAACAACTTTTTCTTAAAAACTTTGAACTAAGAAAAGTTGCTACATACAAGTATCTTTCATCTCCAAAAATCCGTTTGCAATTTTAATTCTCCAATCAAAAGTTATGACTAAATTTCAGAGAGGGTTTTTCATAATGTCAAAAAAAATTCAATGGAACTCCTCTCTGAAATTTAGTCATAACTTTTGATTGGAGACTTAAAATTGCAAACGGATTTTTGGAGATGAAAGGTACTTGTATGTAGCAACTTGTCTTAGTTCAAAGGTTTTAGAAAAAAGTTGTTTTTCTATGCCTAAATGGTCTTTGAAGTCTGCTGACTTTAAGAATTACCAAATTGGGAATGATTTATTTATTTTTTCCATAAACAAACTATTTATAGAATACTAACTATGATAGTTTACACATTTTTTCAAATAAAAAAATTTTCTTGAGAATTTTTTTAGTCAAAATTAACAAAAAAGTGTTGAGTTTCTGTTAATTTGAAAATGCAGTACCCAAATTAACAAAAAAAATTGTTGATTTGGGCAGTTTTTACAAAAATCAACAAAAAATTGTTAAAATGGACGATGCAGTACCCAAATCAACAAAAATTTGTTGATGTTTTGTTAATTTCGGCACTGTTTTTCTAGTAGTGGGTTGAGCTCTCGTTCTCATCTTCTTCTCTTGGCACTGGTACGTTTCGTACCTCTCGTTCTACCTCTGAATTCAGATTCCGCACTTCAGTATCTACACCGGCAACGCCCTCTGTTTGCACCAGTCGTTTCGTGCGCCTCAACACGTCCGTGGTTCCATCAATGTTGGGTGTACGGTGTCGCCCTCCTCCACTTGATTGACCGACATTTTGATTGGAACATTCTGCCCTCATGCTGAACCGTTGGACAACTTGATTTTGACGTTTAGGATTTCTATGGACCACCTCGTGAACCCTCCTAATACGCTTCCTTCCTCCACTGTTGTGTCTACACGTGCCCAATGATGATGCCCATGGGACTAACGTTGATGAAGGTTGAGTGGGTTGCGGAGCTGAGGCATGGACTTCCTCATCAATGGTCCGTGGTGGACCTCGATGCACCGGTGGCCTTGGCAGATGGGTTGGAATAGACCTTGTGACCGTAGCCACGCTCTGACTTGCTCCTCGATTTAAGGGTGCATTACGATTCAAATTCAAAATAGTTTGTAGAGGCACATCTGAATCGTACTCCACCGTTTCTGTTATTCGGGTGGTACGCGCATTCACTGCTACAGGAATTGGGCACCCCTCACGTACAACCTCATCAATGTGTACTACCTCTTCTTCTCTTTCACTTTCCACAATAACTCGTGCAGCGCTCCTGAGATTTATTGGCATGCTTGAAGATGGATGTGCTAGTACTGGAGATCTTGCAGGCTCTTCTGGTGCAAGCACTGGATTTTGTACGCCTTCGTTGTTGTCATCAAAAGTTCTTTCCCTCGGTAGCGGTGAATATGCGGTTGCAGCTTCATCCCATGCAAAGACACGATTCCGTTCTGGTGTACGTAGGGGCTCCTCTTCACCAGAATTGTTCTCATCATTACCATCCGTAAAAGTCTGGCCGTAACGTCGTCTTGGGGGGAGGTCAACAGCAGCAGGCATCATTCCAACCCAAGGATTTTCATGCAAGCACTCTTCTTCCTCCATACGATTATCGGCAGCCCAACCAACTCTAAAAACCACGTCATCTTCGTCACCCGAAGACAATGCCTCCTCGTTCTCTTCCTCGATATCTCCATCCATTAGGTACTTATCGTAAAAAAGGGCAGGATTGTGTCCACGTTTCTCACGTTCGAGCTTGCTGTTGGCGTAAATATACACCAATGCCTCCGCCTTGGATGTGGCTAGGCGATTTTGTACTTTACTGTGTACAAACGAATACATGCTCCAATTCCTTTCACATGAAGATGATGAGCATGTCAAAGATAGAATTCTCTTTGCAATTTTCGGGAGAGCATTACCACCCACATGGTTCCACCACTGATGGGGCAGTAGTGTACCTTGAGTGATATCAGGAGCCTCCATCAAAGGGTCAAATGGACCTGTCTTTTCTTTGAATTCCACAAAGTCACTCATTGCCTCCATGGGTGACACTCCCAATGGCTCGCTGAGTTTTCGTATGACTCGATTCAAGGCAGATTTGGCCTCGCCATTGTTTTGAATGGTTGCTATATCAAGCAAATATGGGTTCAATAGTGCACCTGCATAGTGCAAATCTGTGAGCATCAATTTCCAACGAGCGTCAAACTGCTTCTCGTACTTGTTAGCAATCGCGGGGTCTAGAAAAAAAGGCTCATTCCTCAACGAGTACACGTGCTCTTTCAAGCTCTGCATCACCATCAAAGCTTTGGGCATTGCCGGGATCTTTCCATCAAACACTCAAAGAGCAACAAGCACAGGCTGTACCATGTGCAGAAAATTCTCACATTTCACCCAGAACGCTTCTGAAAGAATGTTTTGTCTTGCACGCACGGCTCGTCCTTGAACTATGTATCCATTCTTCCGCTGGAACAAACTCATCTCAAAAGGGGCATACGTCTCATCCAAAATCACGTTGTGCAATGCCTGCTTGCAATCCACGAGACGATCTACCATGAGGAAGTTGCAAGCAAACCGCGTTAAGGCAGGGAGTCTCAACACCTTATTCGGTGAATATTTCCGAAACAGAGCCAAAGTGAGCTGATATTTTTTGATGAACGTGCAAATTTTTCTACAGTCCTCCACCAATTCAGTCACCTTCTTTTCCTTTCCCCAGTCTTCCAAAAGTAAATCCAAAATGTGTGCTGCACACCCTTGTTTATACATGTGAGGGTACATTTCTTGCAACCTTGTCATGGCCCCTGTCATTACTGCGGCATTGTCCGTACATAGTTGAACAATGTTTGCTGGTCCAACCTGATCTATGTATTGTGCTATAATATCCGTGGTGTAGGCAATGTCCTTCCTCACCCCTATGCTATCCACCGAGCCCAAAAAAACATCCCCAGCAGGACATACGAGCATCATATTCAACAAAGGACGAGTATTGGTATCAGACCATCCATCTGAACAAATAGTCGCTCCATACTGGTCAATAGAGTTCCTCGTCCGCTGGGAGACCATGTTCTCTACAGCTGCCTTTTTCACATCTATCATTTTCGTGCGCACTGCATTGTATGATGGCGGTTGATACACAAATCCAGCTATAGCGGTTTCCTTCACTGCATTTATAAACGCAGGATGTCGCACGACGTTAAAGGCTATGTTGGCTTCATAAAAAAAGGAAGCCCACATTTTATCTAACTTCTGTCGAAGGGCCAATTGTAATGCTTCATCCATACTTCTTTGACGGGAAATGGAAGGCACATTCCTCCTTCTCTCCACTATCGCTGGAGTAGAATCTACTGAGTCTGGATTAGGAGTCGATGGTTCATTCGTACGACTAGGGTCCCCGGACCCTTCAAAATCCACCTCCACTTCAGGCCCAACAAGAGGCCCAACAACACCATCATCTGCATTGAGTGCAATCGGCGCATCGTACATTTCTTTGTAGCTCATGAATTTTGGAACAACCCCCATACAGTTCCTAAATTTTTCCAATACGTTTGGAGGGATACGTTGACAGAGATCCTGTCTACGCGTGGCGCCAAATCCAAAGTGAGTCAATGCCCTCTTCCGTACAAATACTGTGGTCCACCCACAGAATCTGCATTTCTTTGGATACAAGGAGGCATCACCTTCAGTGCACGTTATGAGCCAAGGGTCCCACTCCTTTGTGGCCCTACGTGTATCGTTAGCAGGCGTTGTCCTCCCACCACCTCGGCCAGCCATCTTGCAGATCCGCAATGGGTCTCACAGAAAAATTACTTTATCGAAATAACCGGACCAATAAAAAGAAGTAATGACAAAGCCACCCGCCAAGAGTGGTCCTATGAACCTCTCAAAGCTAGGTTGTTGCCCTTCGAAGAACCTAAACGTCCGCAGGAAGCCTCTTTAGAGGATTCAAGACAAGAGCTTTATCACCAGAGCAAGATGAGAGGCAATGGCTGCCCTTCAGGCTTTATAGTCCAAGAGGGGTTGTGGGTGAGGGCGACCTCGGGTACAGGGGCGACCTCGGGTACAGGCTGAGGGGGCGACCGCGGGTCCCATGAAGGGCGACTTCGGATGCCCGCCAGGCGACTGCACGTCCTTTTCTGGGGCGACCGCGACTCCAGTAGAATGCGACCATAGTCCATGGGTAAGCATGTGTGCAATTTTTTTTTCTTTTTAGGGCCGCTTGTGGAGCTTTGTGGATATATAATTTTTATTTCAAATGGTGCCCGGGAGAAAAAATTATGCCAAAAATAGAGTTTGTCGGGCAACACAAAAAAATCACAAAAAGTCAAAATAAATTTCTTAAATATTTTTTCCAAAATCTATGTCTTTTTGTGTACATTTGAAGCTTTGATTCATTCTATTTGGACTAAAAATGAAAAAGTTATGGACAATCTTAGTTTTTCGGGCAATCTAAGCATCTTCTAGAAAAAATAGCTTTTAGGATTCATTTTTTAATGGAATTTTTTTCAATTTTCAGAAAAAAATTGTTAGACAAGGTTGAATTTGCTTGCTAGAACAATCTCACCGTTCGGATTATGGTATTTCAATTTTGCCTTTGAGCTATTAACGATTTAGTTATTCCTTCAATCTTGAACCTACTTCTATTTAACAATTTTTTAATGAGTGAAAATTTAGTGTTTTTTTCTTGAATTTTTTTTCCTAGATTCTCAACTGAATTATTCAAAATATAATCTTAGAAAATCAAAATCAGCAATACAAAAAATTTAAGTTAAATAGGTTCAAAGCCCATAAATCTAGTCAAGCAAGGTGCAAAAAAACTTGTTTTCTTCACTTTGAATGCAAATATCTTGCAATCTATGTGATCAAAGTTTCTGAAATTTCTTGCATACATTCTTATACTAGTCTAGTATAAGATCCTACGGTTAGATATGCAAAAAAAAAACAATTTTTTATAGTTTTTTGCTCTTTGCAATAGAAGTGGCAGTTTTAAGTATGTTTTGATGGAAAAAAGACCTCGGGGCTTTAGGGGTTAATCCACAAATCACCCTTAAAGTGAATTTTGGGCATTTTTTGTAGTTTTTTACTGCTGTGAATTTCATGAATTCAAATGGCATTTCTTGATCTTGAGTCTACCTAATGCTTGGCATGCTTGTTACATACATTTTTTATTCCAATTGGAATATTTGAAATAATGCTAATTTTTACTATTTTATAGCAATATGAACTTTGGGCCTATAAGTATGGTTTGTTATGTCTCCCATTTTAGCATGGCACGTCAACTTCGGTGTACATAATGATGTTATTAATCATAATATAATTCTATGGTGAAAATGTAAGATATTTTGAGTATATTCTGTATGAGATATGGAATTTCTTCATTATTTCCTAAAAAATGCATAGTAATTTCAAATTCTAAAAAGAAAGACACATGCTCCACGTGTAAGGGCAAAACAAAACATTACAACATCACTTATGAGTTGGAAGATTACAATGTTTGATCATAACCATGTTCAAATTTTAAACCAATTTGATATCTTTTAATTTTTTTTTCCCGTGTTCTACTTGAAGAAGTGGCCTCTTTAAAGATGGTCGGTTTTAAATGGCATAACATGTTGAACTACAATCAATTTATGTGTAATGAAATTGTAGTCCACAAATTTTGTAATTTAAATTCTGATGTGATTTTTCTCCAACCTTCTAATGTACAAGAGCCCTATTTCCTAGAGCCTTATATCCAAGAGCCCTCAACAATAGAAAATCAAGATTTGAAATGGACAAATTTGCATTAAATCCTGAATATCAAATACATAATTCGCGGGTATATATACATGTTTACAAAAGCATATAGTCCTACAACAATTGCAACTAATCAAAATCATGCAATATCCTTCTTGTCCTTCTCTTCTCTTTTCTTTTTCTCGGATTCCAGCTCGACCATCACCTCGTTCTCTACCCTCTTCAGATATGCGATGTTACGTTGCCCGAAGCTCTTAAAGTAACCTTGCCTCCAAGCTTTTCTCCACGATTTGGATAAATCAATGTAATGGTTCAACTGATGCAAGCTTCGTTGCAAATTCTCTTCCAACGAGAGACAGGTAGCTAACTTCTTCTTCAAGTTGGCTACTTCTGCTTGCGGTGTCCCATATAGCTTATCTACATCTTGGGCATCGAATTCGGAGACACGATCAAGAGGGGCCCGATCCCCGATTTTGGTCAGGTGAATTATCCTTGACCGTCCTTCCTCCACACTTCTCTTTGTAGTAATGTACCGATCTTCTTCCATCTTGCAATCTTCTATAATTTTGGAAAGCCGAGCCTTGGCTTCCTCACTGCCGCCAGCGCTAGGCCCTCCGTCTGGACCACCGGAAAATTCCCGGTAAAATGCCTCTAGGTCTGCTATCTCTCTAGCTTGCACGGCCAAATGGGTTTGCCCACTTTCAATTTTTGCTTGGAGGGTGGACACATATTCACCATCAAAAGTTTCCACAGTCTTCTTTTTGTAATTTTGACATGCTTCCTCTGTCCTTGCCAAATCTTCAAGAAGCTGATGAAGTTTTTCTTTGTAAAACTGTTTTTTGGCTTTTGTGGTATCTCGACGATGGGAACCTTCAACGTGTTCTTCCATTGCCGGTACTTCTTCCACCCAAGGCAATGCCAACAAAGGCGGCACCACCTCCTCCTCCTCTGTTTCGATCTCTCCATCCAGTCTATCAAGTGCTTCTATTTGGATGCATGTGAACACATGTTGCAATACTTCATCGTTTTCGGGATGATGAACCTGAAGTGGGATAACATCCAATGGGATTACTTCCATTGCATCCATAGAAGCGCCCGAGGTAAGTTCTTCATCCGAGCTTTCTTCGCTAGCTGAACTCGCATGAGTTGACCACACGTATTCTTCATCCGCCACCCCTGTTTGGATCAACTTCTTCTTTCCTAGCCCGTCCCATGGATTAGCAGAGGGATCCGCCCTCGGAATGTCTTTGGCTCTTGGAATGGTGATAAGCTTCGATGCCTGGACGGTAGTCCAATCTACCGTTCGCGCCAAGACTAGCTCTGCATACACCATTTGACAAATGAACAACGGGACCTCGCTCCTGACCACTGTTCGTGTGTTGTACAAATGTCGATGCACTTCGATACAACGTTGCACAAATGCGACATCCTTGCAGTAATGTAGATTTGCAGCATTCATCTTTAGATGCAACTTGTGTCGATGAAGAGGGAATAGCTTGTCAATATGGCACCACTCCACAAACTTCTTGCAAATCACCATCGTCCAATCTCCGTTGATTCGATCCCAACCTTGAAATGCCACAGCCCCTGGATTAAGAAGGATGCGACGGTTTCTATGTTGGCTATCTTCTTTCTTCTTAATCTTTTTCGTGTTAGCGTCCATCGTGGATGATTTCAACCTTGGGAACTCCACCAAAAAAAGGATAGTCCGGTGACGCAAATTTGGTAGCAATTACAAGCCCCAAAATCCTAGAACACGAGCACGCATTCAGCCGCTTTGAGACGGATGAAAGACAGTGCGCAGCGCTGGAATCAAAAGTGACAAGAATGGGAGGAGGCGACCTCTTATGTACCCAAAGTCGCGCTGGGCAAGTACGGATCCAGGCGCGTTCGCAAGAAAGGCGACCGCGGGTCTAGGGCGACCGCAAGTTCAGGTCGACCGTGGATTCAGGAGGGAAGAAATTCAAGTTTTGAATTTCATGGACTTCAAGGCCTGGGCGACCACGGGTGAGACGACTGCGGGTCCGGGAGGGAGGGAAAATTCAAGTTTCAAATTCCTAGAATCCAAGGTAGGGGCGACCATGGGTGCGGCGACCTCTTGTCCAGGAAGGAGGGAAATTCAAGTTTGAAATTCCCAGAATCCAAGGCAGGGGCGACTGCGGGTGGGGCGACCTCAGGTCCAGGAAGGAGGGAAATTCAAGTTTGAAATTCATGGAATCCAAGGCATGGTGACCACGGGTAGAGAGATCAAAATCTTTCACTTCCTAAATCTGATTTTGGAAGCTCATGGTACACTTTGAAATGAATTTTGAGAAAACATGTCAACTACCACAATTAAAAATTTAGTAAGGTTCTACAAGATCACTAAGATTTTTCATCACCAAAATGTGGAAGATAGGCCATGTGGGGTCTAATGGATGGAGGTTTAGTAAATCCATTCCTCATTTTATTACTTTCTCTTCCACCATTTATTTTAGTCATGTACCATTTACTTCATTTTATTCAAAATTACATATAAAGGGAAAGGCCGTTGAATTGAAAAAAATTCACAATGAAAAATAAAACATGGATGTCACTTCTATATATTTAGGTGACTTCTTCATAAAGAAGCAAAAGAAGTGGGGTTACATAACTCTAGGCATGGCATACAAAATTAATAAACTTGATATTAGGGTCTAGGGTCTAGGGTTTGAGAAGACCTTTTACATTGCACCAAATTATAATTCACTATTGACATTGTATTACTTCGCTATTCACTTGTACATGCCTTAGGACTTTTAATTAGGTGTTTAATGGACAATTGTTTTTTAGGGATTTATGCTATCATTTTGAAATGCAATTTCAACAAACCGACTTTAGGGATTTATGCTATCATTTTGGAATGCAATTTCAACAAATCGACTTGTCAAAGGATTTAATTTTGTTGTTACAATTACTTTACAATTGGATTATTGTATTTTGATTTCATCTTTGAGCTATTATGATTTATATTTAATCTTGAGTCATTCTGAGTTCATGTCTCCAAATTGGTCGAATGTTGTATTGAAGGAGCGATTTCGGGTCCAGGCGACCGCAGGTAGAGGGCGACCTCTTGTCCTGGGCGACCTCGGGTGGGTGTGGGTTTAGTTCATGTCTCCAAATTGGTCGAATGTTGTGTTGAAAGAGCGATTTCGGGTCCAGGCGACCGCAGGTAGAGGGCGACCTCTTGTCTTGGGCGACCTCGGGTGGGTGTGGGTTTAGTTCATGTCTCCAAATTGGTCGAATGTTGTGTTGAAGGAGCGATTTCGGGTCCAGGCGACCGCAGGTAGAGGGCAACCTCTTGTCTTCGGCGACCTCGGGTGGGTGTGGGTTGAGTTCATGTCTCAAAATTGGTCGAATGTTGTGTTGAAGGAGCGATTTCGGGTCCAGGCGACCTCTTGTCTTGGAAGAGCTCGGGTGGGTGTGGGAGCCATTGAAAGAATGGAGGAGACTTCGGGTCTTGGGTGACCTCGGGTGGAGATAGACCCTTTCTTCCTTCCCAAATGGGGGATCATTGGAGAACTCGGATCATTGCAGGACTTGAGTAGGGAGAGTCCTTTTCTGCCCAAATGAAGGAATGTAGGAGACTTCGGGTTTGGGGCGCCCGTGGGATTGGGGCGACCTCGTCTTGGTTGACCGTGGGTAGGGAACGGAAGTTCAATTTGGAAGAGATGATTAGGAACAAGTAAAGAGACTTTCTGAATATGTGACACATGGAAGAAATGCACAATCAAATACAGTAATCCTATAAACAACCTCGTTGAGCCATACAAAGAATTTTGTAGCAAAGTGGATCATAATTGGTATTTTTTAGTAAGCGTAAATAAAATTGCATTTTTCCTAATTGGTGTGTAACATACTAAATTTGTGTTTTCAACAATAAAATTGCCTTTTCTATAAAAAATTTATTTTATACTCATGGATTTATATTTATAATTCAATAAAGTCATTGTTGTTGAAATATTTTAATTTGGTTGTGGACATATGTAGGAATCATTTGATTTATATCTTCCCCTCAATGAGTACTTCTTGCCGTTCTTGGAAAGTTTTACAATTCTTCATGCAAAGATTTCTATATTGGGGGGGTAGGGGCGATGTCAAAGTTTGTAAAATAGGTATTTCTTTATCATGCTAAGATTGTTATACTTGGCCCTCATAAGGTAAATAATTTTATAGATTTCAACAAGACAATACAATTATGGATTTATGTTGGCAAAATCTTGTTAATCAACATAGAGATATGTATTTCACAAAGTTTAGTCATATGGCACTTCACATTGCACCCTTTGTATGTCATATAATTGTTACTGTAGGGAGTCATTTTTTAATATGGAAGATGTGCGTATGCATATTCCGTACATATGTTTGAAATCGAATTAAAATATTGCAACGACAATATTTTTTGATACAATTTTATATAAGTCCATGGGATTTGAATTTAATCCGGAGGATTGAAGGCCATTTTTTCCTCAAGAAGCAAGAAGAATGCCATTTTTTAGCCATGAATTGTAAACTTTATAAATTTCTGGCATTTTTGGCTGTAGACTATTGTAATAGACTAGTATAATAATGTGTAGAAGAAATTTCAAAACCCTTTACCACGTAGATTGGAAGATATTTGAATTTGAAGTGAAGAAATCATTTGTTTGGGGATTTTCATTAACTACATTTGTTTGAATCTTCTTAATTTAGTATTTTGCCACCACCAATTTTGCCACCAGTCGTGGATTGAGAATTTAGGAACTAAAATTCAACTTAAAAACATTTGGTTTTCACTTTTCGAAAGTAATTGTTACATACAAGTAGGGTCAAGATGGAAGGCAAAACTAAAATTTGAAGAGTTCTAAGATGGAAATGGAAAACAATAATCGCAAGATTGTTCTAGCAAGATTCATGAACTATGTCTATATATTTTTTAGTATAAATTGTGATCTTTGCATTCAAACATGAATTTAATTAGTTTCTTTTTCAAGAATGGTGGAAGTTCACCAAAATAGAAAGATTGTCCATAACTTCTTGAGTACTAATTCAAAACAACGAGACAGGGAGAAATCCCGCGGTCAGCCAGGTTCCGCAATCGCCTGCACCCGCGGTCGCCCAAGTTCCGCGGTCGGCGAGGACCCGCGATCGCCCAAAGTTCAGCGGTCGCCTTGGTTCCGCGGTCGCCCTTTCCTGGAACCCGCAGTCGCCCCAGGGCGACTGCGAGTACTTAAGAAGTCGCCCCAACCGCATTCTCCACTCCCGGCCTTGCGCACTGCCTTTCATCCGCCTTGAAGTGGCTGAATGCGTGCTCGTGGGCCAGGGGGGGTGAGTTGGTAGGAGGGGGAGTTTTTGCTTCTCTCAACTACGAATTTGAAGAAAGCAACGTGAGTATTTTTTCCGACCACAATGGCTAATCCACAGAAAGGCAGCAGCTCAACACGGAAATCCATTTTTGATTTAGATGATGTGGCATTGTTTGCTCTGCAGATACCTGTTAGTGAGGCAACAGGGAGTGAAGGGAAAACGAAGAGGAAGAAGAAAATCATAACGGCACATGACAAGGATTCAACCTATCCTCCTTCCAATTATGCAAACTATGCATTTGAGGGTTGCCTGTCTTGGTATGCGGGAAAAACTACACAGTTCTTGGAGGCCAATTACCTAAGGGACCCATCCCACGGCATCTTCAAATTGACTGCTGATTTGGAGGCAAGAATTTTAAACAAGTGCAGAGCATCGCAAGATTTTGGAGACGTGGAGGAGACGTATTTTTCCCAATACGAATTGTGGATTGAGAACACTATAAAGACATGCATATTCAACACCAAGGAAATAATGCTACAGATGCGACCGAAAGTGCCGGGATTTGCAGGAGATGATGAAGCCAAGGAATTCCGTGAAAAGATGGCATGGTGGCATGAAGTTGTGAAGAAACTTTCGAAGAATCATGTGAGGGGTATAAAGTGAAAAACAGACGCATTAAAGGCGGGTTTTGCACGAGAGGTTGGCTCCACTATCACATGGATCTCTCCTCAGGCAAAAGTAATTGCCCTCACTGGATTTGACCGTCAAGGTGGGTATGGAATGGTGCGCAAGGTGCGCATTGAAGGGATGCAAACAATCCTGCCATACGTTGCTTTTGCTGGGAAAGTGCCAAAGTCAAAGAACATGCGTAAAGTGAGGGAGCAACGATCTGTAGAGGCCTTGGCATGCCCCGTAAACCATCCTGGCATTATTAAGTTTTTTGATATTCACGCCAAAACTATGGAAGCGTACACACTGTGGTGGAATGGCGGTACATGGCTTGAAATGCGAAGATTGGATGAGAAGGTGACAGAGAGCGTTGACTGGCATGAAATGAAGCGGGTGTGGAAACTTACAGAGGACAATCAAAAACATCTTAGCTTGTTCCGAAGGCACAAGGCGAAGTTGGCGTGGGCTTTAGTGTATGTGACACATCTCATGCACGAGTCTTTGGTGCTACACAATGACCTAAACCCTCAAAACATACTGCTGCATTTTCCCGATTATTCGGATGAAGTAATCAACATCGGGATTTGTGATTTCGGAATTTCAAGTCGTTTTGATGAAGGAGCTCCTTCACATTATGGATATGATTCTGAGGAGAAGAAGCAGCAATCCTTACAAAGCCGTTGGTGGGTGGCTCCGGAGTTGTTTTATACGTTTGGGCCACAAAATTCCAGTACGAGTTTAGAGATTATGCAATCACAATATAAATATACAATGCAATCAGACTCGTATTCTATTGGAAAGTTGACCGAATGGATGAATCTTCTTAATATGGTCGAATACGATACGGACTTATTCAAGAGGCGCGAGGGATCCATGTACTTTGCCATCAAGTTGGGTGAACTCACTAACCCTGATCCAAAGAAGAGACCGACATGTACTGAGGTTACAAAGTTGCTCATGGATAAACCGTGGTACATGAAGCCCCCGGAAGTAGTTTTCCGTGACTCAATTTTGTAGTAGGACTATAAGAACTGATGTTATCAAGTCGGCTTCAAATTGTTGGCCACATTGTGCGCCTTTCATTTTGTAATAGCAATGTCAATATACAAAAAGTTTTTATACCATGCGTACTATCTTCCAAAAAAACAAGTATGTTGAATGTAGACCACCCCGTTCCGTTACTTCCATATATTGAATGTTGAATTTGGATTTTGGTGTTCAAACTTCATAGAATTGTTGGTTCAGATGTACTTGGCCACGTCTGCTTCCAAACTATTGTGCCATAGAGTTTAGGAAACAGAAACTAAATTTGAGGCTCAAAAGATTTTCATCCAAAAGATGCCTTCTCGTAATGTCTTTTATAAATAATCGGACTTTACCCTATGACCCCTAAAGTTTCGGAAGTCCCCTTGGGGGACTCTTGAAAGTTTGGGCAAGCTTCTATGAGCTCAATTTTTGGTGAAACTTTTTGAAATTGTCTCATAAGATAGAGCAACTTATTATCTCTATGGAAATATAATTTTTACTTCAATCGGTGCCCAGGAGCAAAAGTTATGCTATAATAACCTTAAATCGGGCAAGACCGAGTAGCCCACAAAAATCTACAAAAAGTTGAAATCAATTTTTAGTTTTTCTTATACATTATATGTTTGTCTAAATGGGAATCTTTGATTCATTCCATTTAGATTACTGATGTGAAAGTTCTGGAGCTTCTTTTTTTTTCCAGACAATGAAAGCATTTTCTTGAAAAAAAAAATTTCTTTGACCTTGAATGCTAATAACCTTCAAATCTTCAATCCGTAAGTTCAAAAATCACCAAATTTTTACCACATGATGTGAAATAAGTGTAGTAGAAGATCCTACGTTTGGATTCTAAAAAGATATATTTTTCCTACTTCCTTAAGCGAATGCAATAGAAATGGCAGTTTCGAGCAAATTTTGATGGAAAAAAATTGTTGAGACTTTAAGGTTAAACAAGGGGCCACTACGGTCGCCCTGGACACGAGGTCGCCTAGACACGCGGTCGCCCTAGACACGAGGTCGCCTGGACACGCGGTCGCCCTGGACACGCGGTCGCCTGGTACCCGTAGTCGCCCTCCCCTGCCTTCGGACCCGCAGTCGCCCTCCGTACGCGCCCCCAGGCGACATCGGGTATATAAGAGGTCGCCCATCACCCGCGTTCTCCACTCCTGGCTTTGCGCATTGTCTCTCATCCACCTTGAAGTGGCTGAGTGCTTGCTCGTGAGCTAGGGGTCGGAGTTTTGGAGGGCGTATTTTTATCATTTTGGCATCAGGGGAAGGAATATTCTTGTGTATTGCAATGGAAGAGGAGGCCCAACCTTTGCTGCCTGCTGTATCGAGATCAGAAGCTGGAAAAGAGTCCAAGGCGCTTCGAGGCAAGGATCGAAAAAAGAAAGGAAAAATCCACAAGAAGCGCAAGGCCATCTTGATCGATCCGAAGATTAAGGCTTTCAAGGGTTGGAGAGATGAACCCGCGCCTTGGACTTATAAGACGGTTCAGAAATATGTGGATTGGTGCCACATCGACAAGTTATTTCCGTTGTATCGTCACAAGTTCCACTTGAAGTCGAACAAGGTAAATCTTGCATATTGCAAGAACAAAGCCTTCCAAGAAAGATGCTGCGAGGTGTGGAAGGAACTCTATAAAGGCCTACAAACGTATCAAAACGACAATTTTTCTTTCTTGCAAGAATGGTGTATGTTGAAGTTGTATTGAAGAAGGAGGTGGATTGGTCAAGCATTAAGGATCTTCCGATCGGGACCCATCCAGGAGAATCAAGTATTCCTTGGGCAGATGTAGCGCCGGATGTGAAGGAATCCGTGACATCGGCAAAGCCTGGGAAGTTTTTCATTTCTGATGAAAATGTAGTGTGGTCGGCGACTTCTAGCGAAGATGAACACACCCATGAATACAATGGATATTCTTTCCACAGTGACGATGACGACCTTCTCATGGAAGTCATGAACAAGGCTTTGGGTTTGGAAATGGATAGGAAGGGAAAAATGAAGGTTGACGAGCCCATCACAGAATCCCACGTTGATGTGCAAGGCATGGAAGATGCAGGGCCTATGGAAGTGGAACATGTTGTTCTAGAGCGGAACCGCAGCGTTGATGGAAGCGATTCGGAAGACGACATAGAGTTGTTGAGTGTCAAGGCGGCAAGTGTAAGATCTGCTTTGCGTGAGAAGATGAACGAACTCCGTCAATTAAATGAGAATGAACTCTCAGTACAAGTGGGTCCCGTTATCGTAGATGATTTGAAGAAACAGTTGGAGGGAGTAACGAAAAGCATCCAAGAAAACGACAAGTACTTGAAGGATTTGAAAAAAAATCGCGATTTTTATTTCAGGCAGCGTGAAAGTGGAAGGGTGCACTACATGGACGAGTATGTGGTATGGCAATCAAAGCGCGATCTCCTGGAACGTGAACGTTGGATTTACGAGAATGAAAGGCGAGACCTGGATGTAGCAATAAAGAAAAAAGAAAAAGAATATTGCATCGCCGCTGTTGAACATGAGCCAAGTACCAATGCTGAAGAAGTGGCAAGGCTTCGTTCATTGGTGAAGCTACACTCCATGAATGCAATGGCGGTACAAGAATCGCTAGGCCATTTGGAATCTGAACTTCCTTTTCACAAGGCATGGCGGAAGTTTCAGATGAGTACCATAGGAAAAACAGAGGCAGAGGTGGACGCAATGGGGCCAGGTCCCATTGAAAGCAACTTTTTTTTTAGCACTTAGTGGTACTCACAGGAGCAAAGTGGGAATTTTACATTTTGCCCACCCTTGTTTGGGATGTTAGACTATCAGTTACCTTGAGTAAATAAATAAATATAATATTTTCTCATTCAAAAGTGTTTATATTTCTTTTTTATGGCGTGTGTATGAAAACTTCTTAATTGGCATGTTGCCCCATATGGGGGTGAAGACATTTTATGAGAAGTGTAAAGCTCTAAATTTCAAAGGATCTATGAAACTTGAGTTGTAATGTTTGTGTTAAAAAAGAATTTTGATAACAAAATGAAGATAACTTTTATAGATATGAATTGTAATCCTTGAAGGACTATGGAGTTTAGTTTGGTATTTCTGATAATTCTTTCATGCTCCATTGATACAATAATTTGAAATTTTGGCATGAATATTATAGGAATGATGGCACCGCACCTCCGATAATGTAGTTGTGAAAGCTTGTTTCATGTCTCCAAAAATATTGTAGACGTTAGAGCAGATTTTCAAAGATTTGCTGTGAAATTGGAGAGTGAATAAAAAAATTACCAAAAAAAATTAATTATTATTTTTAGATTGTTTACATTAATAGCTTGGTACGGATTACCGAAAATTTGAACTGCGGAATTCCAAATGACACCGATGAAAGTTAAAATAAGGAGTTTTTTTTTGCAGACCTTGAAGGAAGGAAAAGCTTATGAATTGGTCTAACTTGTCTTTTGCTCTTTTATTTGAAAATTTCCAAATTAAAAAATAAAGAATGATAACCCATAAAAGAACGTTTAGTCTCTTGATGGATAAAAAGGATTCTGTGCAAAACTCCAAATACATGTGCCTTTAATTTTGTAAATATATCTTGGAACTTTCTTGAAGAATATCTGAACATATCATCTTCTTAGGAATATATATTTTTAATTTGAATAAGTCCTAAAGAAGTAAGACTTATGCCAAAGAGTTTAAAAACCAATGAAACTAGACACTAATAGAGTAATAGATATAATTGACCTAAATTTTCTTTCTTGTTTCAAATAGATTTTCTCATACATTATATTCTTTGCTACATGAAAAGTTTTGATTAATTCTATTTTGATATTAAATGATGTGAAAGATATGGAGGATCTTGGTTTTTGGACAATCATTTTTTGGCTTGCTACCTTAGGAATTAGTGAGTTTTAATTATATCTTGCTAATATAAGTATTAAAAAAAATTTCAAGCTCGTATGTACTTCAACTTAAAAATAATTTTGAGCATTAAAAAAAAATTGCACAAATTAATTTCATTTTCCTACACGTTGCTCTAAATTCAGTTCTTTATTATTTGGATTCAAACCGTATAACTTAGTATTGCTAGAAAACTTAAGTTAACCGTTGAAGTCCGAAGGCCTTATTTTCAAAAAGACCACTCAAAAGTACCACTTCTATTGCAAGGTGGCAAAGGTGTTGACAACTTTAATTTTTTGTTCCGGCATATCTAAGTAATCATACCATAGGATCTTTTACTAGACTAGTATATAAATGTGTAGAAGAAATTGAAAAATGTTTTACCATGTTCATTGTAAGATATTTACATTTAAAGTGAAGTAAGCGATTTTTTTTATACCTTGCTTGAATATATTTTTTGGCTTTGAATCATCTTAACCCCTAAAGTCCCAAGGCCATTTTCTGGCCAGAAATCACTGAAAACTGTCATTTCTGCTGCATTCATCCAAGAAAACAAAAAAAAATTAAAAAAAAAATTAAACCGTAGGATCTTGTACTTCATTTGTCTAAGATCATGTGATAAAAATTTCATCAAATTTGACCGTACGGATTGGAAGATATCAGCATTTTGTAGTTGGAAAGTAGTGTTTTTGAATGCTTTTTTTCCAATTTCAGCTAACTTTGGTCGCCATTTGGAACAAAAATTTACTCTACAGACTCCAAGTTTAAAATTTTTGTATTGAAGAATTGTGTTGAGAACTTATGAAAAAAATTTCAAAAAATAAACACTCGATTTTCATTCTTTAAAAAATTGTTAAGTAGATGTAGGTCCAAGATTGAATAAAAAACTAAATCATTAATAGCTCCAAGGTTGTATTGAAACACAATAATTCCAACGGTGAGATTGTTCTAGCAAGAAAGAACAACCTTATCTAATGTTTGTTTTTTCAAAATTCTAAAAATTGCATTCAATAATGAATCCTAAAAGTTATTTTTCCAAAAAAATGCTTAGATTGCCAAAAAAACAGGATTGTCCATAACTAATTCAATACTTGTCCAAATAGAATGAATCAAAGCTTCACACGTATATAGAAATTTAATATTTTAGGAAAAAAAAAATTAAGTTTTTTTTTGACTTCCTGTGATTTTTTTGGTGCTGCCCGACGAGTTTGGTTTGGGGCTTTTTGTGGTATAATTTTTGCTCCCGGGCACCAATTGAAATAAAAATTATATTCCCACGAAGATAATCAATTTTTCTTTCTTCAAAAAAAGTTTCAAAAAATCAAAACAAAAATTCAGCCTGTACGTTCTTGCCCGAAATCCCATTTCTCCCCCAAGGGGACAATGGGACTTTAGGGAGTAACTTAGAATTTGGGCAATACTGATTTTGAATCTACTATTTTTTTATGTTAAAGAATTGAATTCAGAGTTTAGTAAATTAAAAACAAAAACACACTTCATTTTCACTTGTTAAGAAGCTGTTAAGAAGAAGTAAGTTCAAGATTGAAGGAAGAACTAATGTGTTAAAAGCTCTAAGATGGAATTGAAATATAATAATTTCATTGGTGAGATTGTTCTAGCAAGAGATCTGTGGTTCAATTTTTTTATATGTATTGTGAACCCGTTTTCCTACTTATTCATTGAATTGCAGAAGTTACAAGACGTACGTTTTTTTTTCTAGAAATGTTGGACGACATTACTTCACCATCAATACAAGGTAGAGAAGTGTACAATTTCAATTTTAGGCACATTGAACTGGCAATTGGCCAGAATGATGAATCACAAATTTTTGAACAATGTACTTGAATAAGTGAAGCAAAAAATAGTTTGGGTTGCATCGGTTTAGAATTAAATATTGATGAAGATTTCCAAATTTTGTATGGATGGCCTCATTTTTAAACAAGAAAGGCAAGGTAGTATATATTAAAAACCAAAGCAATATAAAATTGCAGTACATAAGTATAAATTATAAAACGAAGCCACAGAAGTGGAATCGAAGAAGAAAAACAAAACTACTGAACACTGCTCGCCATTGCTAGTGTAGATATAGTATGACCATATGCTAGGGGCCTTACAACACGTATACTATTACGCAAAAAGATGTTAACGTAAACAAAGAACAAAAATGTTTAGATGATAACATCTGTGTCATTTTGAAAACCACTTCCTTCGCCACGTTCGTAGGTGGATGACTCCCCAACACCAAGCTTACGCTTGGCACGAGTTCGTGAAGCTGGTCCGTCCGCCTTCAAAATGGATTCCAGGACGTTGGAATTCTTTAGAGCTTCAAGGGTCTTTGTGGTCTTTGGAAAGTGTTCTTCCAACAGATAGTCGAGGGCTTGAGTTTGGTAATAAGGCCCGTATACAGAGTCTAAGTAAGACATGCTGTCCAATTCATCCATGGAGGCCGTTGCATCTTGATTGGCCACCCTCAATCCTTGAAAATTCCAATGGTGTCGTTGTGGATGAGGACCCCAATTGAAGGTTCCGGAGGTCTTATTGAAATATCCACCAAGGCACTGGTAGAAGAATGCCCTCCTCCCTTCGCCTTGTGGCCCTTTTCCCATCAAATTGACTCCAACTCTGGCAATTTCTTCCGGATCTGTTTCCCAATTCAATTGGGAACTAGCAACTCCCTTTTCCAAATCATGGTTTCCTTGTCTCCAGCTCCAGAGCAAGTCTCGTCCCCACATTCTGGTGTCTTCTGTGGTATCACTGCTGTGTTCCCAAGAAGGAGGCATGTAAGTCGTCAAGTTGAACATGGTGTACAAACGATCATGGAATGGTGCTGAACACAAAATGCAACGACGTTTAATCAAACAGTGCGTGATGAGACACTGAGGATGGTACACATGTGTACATGATCCAAGTGCCCAGCCACCTTCGGGACCAAATTGCTCTAGACATATGGGACATTTGGTGTGGTCCAAAACAAAGGGTGTAGGATGTGGCCACAGTAGCTTTTTTTTCCTGCACTTCGATATGGCTGGACATTTGTTTTTTGTGGTCCCAACCATTTTCTGTCCAATCAGTGTCGGTCCTTTCCGCCAAGTCCATGTTAGTGGGGAACATGTCCTCCATCAATGCCCATGACGTGAGACCGCACTCTCGTTTAGGCTCTTGTGCAACGAAGTTTCATGAAATTTTCTCCAATTCCTTTGCAACTTGTTGTGCTCTGTCCACTGAGAGGATGCACGCGACCTTCCAATGATAGTATGTGGCCCCCAACTGTGACAACCGATCTCGAAGCATTCTATTTTCTTTTTTGAGGTCCAATCCCGACTGCGACTGTACGGAATGAGGAATCATAGGAAACGAGAGTGAATCTTGGGTCTCCTGGAGATCATTTGTGGTAGTATCAGAATTGTCATAAGAAGCGCATTTGGAGTCATTGAAGAATGCTTGGCACGCTTGGCAACAGGAGAATGGTGAAGCAAATCATCGGTGAGGTCGCCTACAACCTTGTCCAAATGATGTGAATCCGGCTCAAGAAAGGCATCATCCATGTCCGACAAAGTAAAAGTGTCTTGTACTTTGTCTCTGAGGCGTTGCAGTTCTATAGATTGTTGAGAGAGGAGACGATTTTTGTGTGCACACTGAGATTGCAACTTCCTGACATTGCTTTGCAGCAAAGCAATGTTAATGTCCTTGGTCTTTAGGAGGTCGAGAGCCTTAGCTAGAGTCATAGCGTTGTCAGTTCGAGTCACTCTAGATTGAGGGATGGAAGCACGGACAACTGCTCCCATGGGCATGTCATCGCTTGGACCAAATTCGAAGACGTTGTTGGCATCTTGTGTTGGCAACGGTGGATGCGGACCTGCTGCTGAAGTTGATCTTGGCCCAATTCGCGTGGTTGAACGTCGCACCTTCGGGAGGTTTTTCACTCTTTGACCTTGTGACGCTGAACGGTCCTTGTCATTTTCAATCTGAACTTCGGCGGGGCCTACAGTGTCTTCTTTGTCTTGTCCTATCTTTGGCTTCCGCGTACCGTCAGAATTAGGATCTTCTTTGGAATCATCACTGTGAACTTCAGTAGCTATTCTGTTTCTAGGAGCACTTCGAATAGGCCCAAGTCCCCTGTCTGAAAAAGCCATAATACCTCTTGGTATTGATCCGCTTGTTGGACGTGCCACGTATGTAGTTTCCTTGACTGTGCTCGAATCGACCTCCTTTTGTAGGGCCACCTCAGCATATGCTCCTCTAGCAATGAAGAAAGGTACTTCATTCATGTCTACGTTGGGGGTTTTATAAATAGCCTACCACAATTCTATACACCTTTGAGTGAAGTCTGCATTTTCACAATGCTTCAGATTTGCCTTGTTAGTGTGACGGTTGTAATAATGGCGCCACGCCGGAAACATCTTGCTGATGTGACACCATTCGATGTAGTCTTCGCAGGTCTGCATTGTCCATGGCTCTGGCTCCTCGTTCCACCCTTTAAAAGCAATGTGACTTTCACTATTCAATACATGTAACCGCTTCTTATGAATGGTGCCCTTGCGCTTCCGAGTCCTATCTTTGGCAGCCTTGCTGAGGCAACCAGGAGTGCGCGTTGTCTGAGGGAGAGGAAGTGACCCCTCACTGTTGCCTCCGGTAGCCATGGAATCTCTGTACGTCGAGAACTTGCGATAACACAAGCTGGGATGAATGAAAAGTAAGAAGTAAACATTCAACACAGGGATCACGCATGCAGCCAATAAAGGATACAAGACAGAGAGCCAAAGTGAAGAATGAAGGTGAAGAAGACTGTACGGGCGCATGGATATATAGGTGGGCGAGCACGGGTACGCTTCTTTGAGCATGTCTTCTGGGCGACTTCGGGTCCAGCTTGGGAGACCGCGGGTCCAAGAGGGGGCGACTTCAAGTCCAGGAGGAGCGACTTCAGGTCGAAGAGGGCGACTTCGGGTCTAAAGGAGGCGATCGCAGGTCCGAGCGTTCGCCTCAGCCGCAGTCTCCCTTACCCGCATTCTCCCATACCCGTGTACTCGTACCCGAGGTCGCCTCCATGCGTGTTCTCCTATCCGCGGTCGCCTACACATGCGTTCTCCTATTCGCGCTCGCCCTTACACGAAGTCGCCCTACCTGAGGTCGCCCTAACACGAAGTCGCCCCTACCCGTGGTTGCTGTGTACCCGAAGTCGCCCGTCCATGTCACACCCGCATGCGCCCCTAAAATGTGCCACGCGGACGCCACATGGCATCCACATAGCTTAGGTAAAAGGGGGGTAATTTTTTGAAAAGTCAAAGATAAATTTGACTTTATGTGACGTCGCGGAGGGTCTACTGGATGTCGCGTGACGTCTGTCTGTCGCGATGTCGCCAGGTCGAGCAAAACAACCCTGTTTATATGTTGCCAAAAAAACCTCATGATGGTCCTTTTGAAGGGGTTAAGTAGAAAGGCAAACCCGCCGTCATCCTCCGACGAGAGTAGAGTACCGAAGGTTCGATCAGTCAAAAGACCAGAATAACACTTCCACTAAAAAATTCCCTGACACAACCCAAGCATTTGTTTTTTTCTAAGGATATAACCAATCCAAGGCACAGAATGCTTTGGTGACGTGGA
Organism: Antitrichia curtipendula; assembly: GCA_951230915.1. Taxonomy (NCBI): domain Eukaryota; kingdom Viridiplantae; phylum Streptophyta; class Bryopsida; order Hypnales; family Leucodontaceae; genus Antitrichia; species Antitrichia curtipendula. The sequence goes on along the minus strand of OX579636.1, from coordinate 19,802,682 downwards.
GGTTGGACCTGCCAACACTAACAAGAAGTGGGGTCGTCTCCTCTCCGGTGTCGACAGTCGATCGGGACAACTGTTTTTTCGATCCTTCCTGGAATGAAATCCTTTATAACAGACAAGCGCCGCATCTCTTCTACTTATTAGAGACAACGTCCCTGAACTGCACAATCCTTCCCTCTTATTTGCATGTTTGAAATCTGGAGTCTTAGTTTGTGCTCAAGAAATTGGGAGTCTTAATTTTGCGGTTGGATTCTGTGCCAAGTCGATCCACCAGGTGGCTGTTTGATTCACTCAGTTGTACTATCATTCGAATCGCCATTTGTAACTTAGTGGTGGTTAAGCATAGTCGATCATGGACTGTTTTCATTTCTTCCCACTGTTGAAATGCATTGACATGGATATCCTGGTTGACACGTACAGTCTCCATTAGAAATTGAACCCCGGGTGCCATTTTCTCCGTAAGTCTCCTGATGATGAGTACGAAGCTAGCTTCCCTCGGAAATAAACTTAAATAAATTCTGAGGAAATGAGAATTTGATCGAGTGATTTAGTGTCATTCGACCAGCCGCCGTTGTGTTGTCATCGTTGGTCTACATGACCGCATTTCATCTTAGCTCTCGTTCAAAACCCCAAACGACACCGTCAGTTCACTGGCAGCAAGGATTCGTTTGCAGCTGCTCCTGTCGTCTCTCTTCTTCAACTCCAGTATTGACTCCGACTGATTTTGAGTGTAGATTTTTGGGAGTAGCTTTTTTCGACAGTGGCTCAGTATACTCTTCTCTAGGTTCGCAGTAACCCTCTCAGATTCTAGCTGTTCGTGCTCGTTGATAGTTTAGAACGATACCCTGAAACAGTACTTGGAAGCGCTAGTAGTGGGAAATTTTCCTCAGAAAAATCAACTCCATGCTTTCGGTAGCGTTGCCCCGCGTGGGCTCCCTGCCAACCTCGGCAGGCGACGTCGCCCCTTGGCACGGGGCCATCGAGGTGGTGATCGCGGCGCCCGTGGAGAAGGTTTGGGCCATCGCCTCCGACTGGCTCCGCTTCCCTCGCCGCTGCGCAGTGGAATGCACGGAGGGCCAGAACGGCGTCCTCGGCTGCGTGCGCAAGGTGAAAGCGCCGAATTCCAACTTCTGGGTCGCCGAGAAGCTTACGCGCATCGACCACGAAAGACATATCCTCGCGTACGACCTCGTGGGCGGAAACTCGGGCATCGAGAGCGGCTTCCAAGCGGCCTTCCAAGTGAGTCCCCGCACCTGGATTGATTCGCATATCTGCGGAGATTAATTATATTTGGTTACTTCTAGAGTTTCACGCCTTGAATTGGAAGGGTTTAGCAACGTTTTTAGCTACATGCATCGTGTTCTGCATGCTTCGGCATTGTTTTCCCCCAATAATTCAAATTTTTGGGACAAACGTGCACCACATTTTTTAGCAAACATGCTCTAAAACGTTGTCCATTTTGGACAATTTTTAGTCACCTTTGAAACCACTTGAATGCCAACTTTGGAGTCACATTTTAGTGTTATCAGCAACGTTCAATTGATGTTACAAGACGCTGCTGAAGTGGGTGAATTCTAGTAGTGGTTACACTTGCGAATAATTTCACAGGTTCAATTTCAGTCTAATATTAGCAGTTTTGCGTAGGTCATGTGGGACGGTCGCCGTGTGCGTCGTTTGTGTGTGGGGTGTGTGGGGTGGGGGTTTCAATACTTGCAATGTGCTTTACTAAGTTTGTGATTTTAACTATGACTTGGTTTGAATTTCATTTTTCACAGTAAAGTGTATCGAATGTATCTTTGAGTCCTTGGTTTTGGAGGTCATAATCTTCAACTTGATCGTTCACTTCTAATTTAGAGTCACCAGTAAGAAAATCTATCTCCGAATAGAAGTAGCAAAGGTAACACTTGTTATGTACATCCATGTGACGTAGGTTGTGAACCTACCCTCAACAAATCCTTTACTCACGGTGATTGTAGGGACAAAGTTATTCTTATTCTCCTATCAGTGTGAATTCTGGCTTGCACGTAAGACTTCTAGATGCTCGTGAATTCCTGAGGCTGACTGTGCTCATGTAGAAGAACAATTAAGTGATCTTGAAGCCAAGTGTGCACATAACATAGTCAGTCGAAAGGTTGTAATGAGAATTTGTAAAAGAGTAAAGAATATACTCTTTCTACTGTCCTCCAGGTTCACGTCTTATACAAATTTGTGAGACGAAATTTCACTTTTTGCCTTTTCAGATGGATGTGCAGTCTGCTGCTTTACGTTGTCCGGCCTGACTAACGAGCATGCACTTCAAGGCTGGATTTGGTTTAGTTTTTTCAAATGGTGGTTCGCACACGTATAATTTCAGGATGAAAAATCCAGTAAAAGACTTTCCGACATGGACTAACAAATCCGTACTGATTATGGTTGTAGGCCATTGCAGAAGGCGAAGGCAGGACCAGAGTGGTGTGGCCATTCATGTTCAGCCCAAAGCAAGTTAGTGTGGAGTCCTTGACTGCTATTGTCAAGAAGAAGGTCAAAGCTCACATCAAGGAGCTGGAGCTACTCGCCCAGGCTGCGTAAAACACAATCCTACATCAGGATGGACGTTTTTTTCATCCATGGTAACACCAGCCAGGCAGGCCCTTGGATTGCCAATATGAACGTTTTTCACTCTGGCTACACATGGGAAAACTGATTAATGACTTCACATTTGCCATTAGTAAGAGCCACCCCATAGTAGCCAAGATGCTTCACTTGCTTTTCTTTTTTTTACCTTTCCTTTTCCCTCGGCTGCACATTGGCGGAGTTCAGAGAGGTTTGTACTCATTACCAGATTTCTAGGGCATTGGACCATGACTGTCCTTGACTCCCTCAAAACTGGATAATTTATCAGTTTTTTCCCCTCTTGAAAAGTGACCTTCTGCCTACTTTTCTTGGGGTGGTAAATATTTTGGAGTTGAGAGTTAGTATTATTTATACCCTTTTCTTACTTACTGAACGGATGTGAGTATGTGTGACAGTTGTCGACCATACCCTCTTTATGTAGGAGTTTAATTCTTTCGTTGCACATCAGCTTTTTTGATGCACGAATTAAGTTAGCAGGGTAGAAGTGGACCAAGCCCTTTTTTGCTTGCATACATGCAAGTTTTTCTCCCTTAGTTTTTGTAAGTTGACTCTGGGTTCCATTTCAATTCCTTATGTTAATTTAGTGATTGACAAGGATATCTCTCCATAGAATTGAAGGTGGCTTGTGACTGTCTACCCTCCATCAGCCGGTTTTCCATGGGCTTTACCTACCCACAAAGTATGGTATTCTCATGTGTACAGACTTCGATCACTGTAAATTCTCAATAAATTGGCCTGGCTGCCGCAGTGTTGGTCCAAGGTAGAAGAGCTACTTGTGTCACGTTGATATGGGGTTTCTGGGTGTTGTATTGAAATGTGGAGAGATCTTTGCGTACAAGACCTCAATCTGTTGAGATGAAGTTTGTATCATGATGTAAGAATTTCTTGTGTGGTTTCACAGTGGGAGATGAAGATCACTTATACTGTACTAGAGATGCCCATTTCCATTCCAAGATCAGTGGTCACAAACTTGTGCAACCAACAGCCACTCATCTATTATTACACTCTGGGTTGGGAAGTAAGCTTATTCTGAGTGACGCATTTGGAGATATACCATTATTCAGCGAGGCTGATTGTTTCCAATTACAGAACAAATTATTCGGAATGATAGATGTTAGAAAAACAAAATTAACTTCTACGCTTACGTAGCCTGGATGACTCCCAAAGACACCTTTCAGTTTAGTTACTCATTGTTGAATAATGGTTGTTGAGCTGGCTTCCGAAGCTTCAGTGAACAATTTTAAATTCAAACATGCCAATCTATCAAAGCAATCGGATCTGATCTAATGAAATGAGTCACTCTTCAGGCAGTTTCTCTTGCATTGTCGGAGGTTTAGGAATCTGCAGAGTCGATTTCCTCACCGCCGCTGTATCAGGCGACTGAGAGCCTATTGAAAGCTGAAAAAGTGTACTGTAAGTTATATAATTGCGCCTCCGAAGATATTTTTCTGGGCCCGACATGGATATGTGGCAAAGTTTCGTTCAAAGTGCGAGGTTGGTTTTTTCGAAAATTCTCGGCTGGCCTCCCACGTGGTCGACGAACCTGCATTTGCGAAGGATTTGTCTGATATTTACGAAGGAGGGTGGAACAAGTGAGGTCGATCTGCAACAACCCTAACGCAGAGCGTTGCATGCTCTCCATGCAAGCAAGCTTCATGAAGAAGAAAGACTTTGAAGAAAGATACGGTAAGTACCATTGGAAGTCTTCATTGCACCCGGCTTTCGAAGGGACTCCACTAGTGCCACGAGCCTTCTTAGGAAAGGTGAAAATTTGGAGCTTAAAAGGGACTCCAATTTTAACCTTGGAAAAAATGTAAGGAAAAATTGTTTACTACATATGATAAAATTTTAGAAATTTAGAATTCATATTGGGAATCCCAAACCTCCAAACAGGTAGCAACAAATGTGCAATAAAAAATTGAAGGACCCAAATAGGGAGTAAATTGTGACATCCGAGATATGTGTGGAAAAAAAAATTCTCACGAAAGGCTTATAGTACAACTCTAAACAAATTAATCCCTGAGCGCCCTGAGTGTGATTCACGAAATGCTGCTGCGGGGGACCACCTTGCACATAATGTGGACCCACGACCCCAGAATTTACATCGGGGAAACTTGACGGCTGAAACTGCAAGAGGATTATGTTCTGCAGCTTTGGGGAAATTTTTTACATTTTCCACCGTAGGGAAGCAAACATTATAACAATCAAACTGCTGTTGAATTCCTCAGGCAGAACAAAATTTAGAGGGGTTTTGGACTTTGAAAGTACAAAGTGAAGCCAAGGACATGGCTCTTTCTCTTGAATTTTTGGGAAGGGTTTCAGCAAGCAAGTACCTTGCTTCCTGCCAATTTTCAGCATTTGTTGACATCGGGAGGCAACTTTTTCAGAGCCTTGAAGCTTGGAGCTTGACGTTGCAAAGTGAACAATAGAATCAGAAGAGTTTACGTTTCTGTCTTACACGCAGGAACTCCGGGCTTAGGTACGCTCCTTGCGCTTGACGGTGATAGGGCCTCCTTCTCACAGTGACAATGACATTGAAACCCTAAAAACGCCTGGGAACGCGGAGATTCTACTTCATCACCAATCGTGTTTCTGTTTCTGTCCGACCGGACCTCTCATGAAATTGTGGAGTGATTGATAAGCGACCATTTCTGCATCAGTCGATTTGCGTTACTTCGTTCCGGTAATTTTTGGCCCAACTCGGATTGTCCTACGCTTTCTTCAACTATCTCTTTGCATGTGTGTTTCTCGACCAATTTTGAACGCCATTCCCGATGCTGTGGGTGCGAAATAGTTGAGAATGCCAGCGTGGTGCGTATAGATGCGAAGTCCACAGTGATTCAATCCAGTTTAGGGGACATTTAGGGTTTTGATCGTTTTCAATTTGTGCACTGTCTGCTGGGATTATCACACACATTGTGGAAATTGTTTGTTTGCAGGGGTTTGGGATTGAGAAAGGCGAAGGAGGGTTGGGGCTGAGAAGGCAGTTGGATTGATGGCAGGAGGATCAGCAACGCCCTCCCCTGCACAAGTCAAGGAGCTTTTCAAAGCCCTGTTGCGAGAAGGCCGCAAATTCTCCAATTACAATGTGCGAGAGTACGTGAAGAGACGAACTGTTGATGGGTTTCACGAGCACCAGGGTTCCTCGGACCCAGCTGCAATTGCTTCGGCCTATGCTTATGGAAAGCAGCAGCTCGAGATTGCGAAGAGGCAGACTGTTGTGTACAATCTCTACGCTCCTGCAATCAAGAGCATCATGGATTTGAAAATCGTGCCTTCCTCAAGTGCGTGAATTAGGGTTGACACATGACCTTCGTAGGCAAGCTATTTCTTATGCAGAGGCAATCATGAGGTTATGGATCACAAGGTTTGACCTCTTCTCGATACTAGTGCTCTTGCCTGTGAAGATATAACACGGGCTTGTCTGCAGAATTTGACTGCAGGAGGATCGGTTAGGATTTCCTTCTGTCTTCAGCATTAGGTCTGGACTTACAGTACCGCACTTTGGAAAGTAATTTTGGTGTTATTTTGTACGTGCTGGAGACTCTGTTTTTTGACCGCATTGTTGAATTTTTGGGGAAGAAAACAAAAATTTACTGCAAGGATGGCTCGCAGTCTTGTTGTACTGTGTTCGAGTTTTGACGGTGTGATGATTGCTTGGAACTCTCTAAACCATGATTATGCATCTCATGGTGATTTTCATTTGTGGCAGGCTTTCTTGCGCATACTTCCATCCTCGCTTTCAAGAGGTTAAGCTGTAGTAATGCAGAAGTAAATTCAAAAAATTCACGTGCTGGATGCTGCTCCTTTCCTTTGATACTTGCATCAAACAATTTACACTATGGTCTGAGGCCTTGCATTTATATATCTATGGTACAACTTCGATTTCTGTATACTTCTGTTACTTTCGGTTCAAGGGATGTCTCAAAATTAAATATGCAAGCCCTTCGATGTCATTTGCTGCAGCCATTTCATATCAGCTGTTCCCTTGGACTCGTGTTTTGTTTTTTTTCCTTCCTCTGCTTCAACAAGATCGCCAGGTGCTTGGCAACTGAGTTATTTCTGGCCTCGCAAATCTGCTCCTTATATGATTCCATTGACAGCAACTGACTTCAGTTTACCTAGCAAAATCTTTTGGACCAAGATGGAGGGTACTATTTGCGTCACTTTAAGCATTTTAAAGTATGTAGGAGTGATTTGGGGAGCCTTTAGGGTAATCTTTTAGGGTAGTGGAGAGATCTCCGGGTATTAGAGTCAAATCTGTTGAGGTCAAATGATTCTCATTGTGTATGAATTTCTAATGCAATTTCAAAGTTGGAGGATCTAGATTATAAGTAATAGTAGACAACCATTTTCCCAGAGGTCATAAACATTCATCCAAATCATACATCATTTTGATTACTTTATTTGCTAATAAGTCCAACCAAGTGTACAAATTGATAGGTTCTTCTTGGTAACAAGAGTGTATAGGACACACCATTAGGGCCTTGCAATTTTAGTGTCTTTAGCTTTTCTTGCTTTTGATTTTCTTCGTGGCATTGACCTTCTTCGAATTGATGTTACTTGGGGATTGTCAATGGAAGGCAATCGTCCTTCTAACTCTCTAACAGTAGCAGGCGAGGGCATTTCATCTCCTACAAGAGATTTCTTCTCCTCCACAACGGTCATTGCATCTCTCGGTGCATCCATGTTTTCATTGGGGTTGAGGCTTGGCCTATCGCTCCCTCTCATATCAGGTTCTCTTATTGTATCCCTATAAATCCTTCCAACTGTTGTTCTTGACTGTAGTGAAGAATCAAATTGATTAGGATCATCAACTGTGGCTTTTTCTGAGTAGAGTCCATGGCCAAGCACTTGACTAGTGACAGTGTCTTTCACTTTGTCCAACAAAGATGGAGTCTCTTGTAGCTGTAGTTTTGGCAACTCCAGCTCCCCTCCAGGCAACTTTCTCTCAAATCCTACCTCATGAGACTTGTCTACTAAAATGTTGTCTACTCGTGTTTGTAGTTTGGGTGCCATTTCTGTTATGTATTCGTCGTATTCCTTCATCTTGGGCTTGGTTGTAGGTAAGAATTTATCCACTATTACATAAGTTGGTTCAATAGGGCTTCCAGTGCGAGCAGGAGTATCCATCGTTTCTTCGTACTTCCCTTTCATCTTCTGAGGTCCAAATATGTCTAGTGACCTGGAAGTGCTCCACCTTGAAGTAGAAATTGTCTCTGTGCCTGTGTTTGGATACAAGGAGGTTATTTAGACTTTCCATATGAGACAAATTCTAATCTCTTTTGTGATTTTCTTCCAGACCATTATGTTGTATGTCCCTCTATTCTGTAATCTTAGGGCATTGCCACCATTGTCTGGATCTATAGTTGGAAACTAGTTGGAACTCGTGAGAAAAGAATAGATAGGGTCAAAGACAACATGATGACATGTTTAGGGAAATATTTTGCAACAAAGATATAGCAAGTTGAAACATTTTCCAATTTGCAACAAATGATGCAGTTTTCTAATTCGAGATCTAGTGATAACTGATCTGGCTGCAATGATAACCAATTATGCTTTCCAGAAATAGATTCAATGATTGGTAGGAATACCTTCATAATAAAACCCTATAATATCCCTTCTAGTTGCATTTTCTCTCGATTGACTCAATCCCATGTTAAAAAACGTTGCAAATTCTTTGTTAGATCAAAGGAAAAATAGGGATTGCAAATAACCTTCTTGTGTGACAATGTTGGAAGTAGAGGGTGCTTCAACTATTGCAGATGCTTCGACAATGCTGTAGCGGTGCATGGGCGTGGAGCCAGTGTCCACCGTTTCATAGGTTGAGTCCAATTCCCGACCTGTGTCCACTTCCACATAGGAATGACTCTTCTTGCCCCCCAACAATGGAGCAAGAATGGCCTTCACGTTGTCGGACATGCCTGCCAAGCTCTTCCTATCAATCCTACCAAGCTCTGGTCTATTGAATTCCGGATCACCATCCCGGATCCTCACACTATCCCTTCTAGTCTGAGGATTTGAGATGAGTTCTTTTGCCATTTTTGGTTGCAAACTCTTGCTTTTTCTTGTAACAAGCTTGAAACAATTTAGTCTGCTCTAGTGTGGAGAACAATTAGGGGTTGTCATGAGCTTCCTCTTCCGCGAACAAGAAGTATATTCTCTAATGGTAGGGGACAACGGTTTATATGAGAAAACACAAGTGCTTGTGCTTCAAGGAGAGATGACTTCGAAGCATCTCCTCAACCATAGAGTTTTCAAACTACCATATTTGGGATGAGATGCTTGGACTTAGAATTGCATAGTGCTTACAATGGAAAAAAGAATCATGAAATCTCAAAGAGCTCTTAACAACTGTATGGAAGAATGCAAAATGATGATTAGGCACTCATCTTCATGCGTCTCTTCAAATCTAGGTTGAAAGCGAGGAATCATTCTTTATGTGAGCTTAGGAGACCTTGTCACCTTGTCCTTTCAAAGATACTTGGTAACCACTTCATTCTTTGAAGTTGAGTGAGACCATATACAACTCTTGTGTCATTCATCTTTGTTTAAGAGGAAAGTGAAATTGATGAATTTTTAGTTGTCTTCAATTCATGTATTTCTTAGATTCTTTATTAAGGTCTATGAAAATACTTGAATCTCTATTGCTCCACATGAATACTAGAAAGCTACCAAGTTATAATGTGACATTCACTCAATCATCAACTAGGTGATGTTGTAGGCATGTTGAAGGGACATGTGAAGATGAGACTTTAGCATCTTCACAAGGATTTTTTTACTCTTGGTCACCAAATATGAAACCAAATGCCACCATCCATTGCTATTGCTAGGTAGTTAGCCAGCACTAGCATTCATGTAATAGAAGTTATTAGAATAGAATATACAACAAAGTATGTCTCAAAATTTTGACCTCGAATTAAGACAAAGTAGGTCTTTCAAGGATTAGCTTAGATGCATACAACTTTCAACAAATTCTACATTTTTCCAACTAGACTTTGAATTTGAATTCCTTGATATTATCTCAAAAATGTATTTTAGAAACTAAATCAAAAGAATGCTTTGGAAGACCATCCGTTTGGAAGAATCAAAATAATGACTTTAAAAGAATGAAAAACTTAGAGAAGCCAAAAGGAATTCTTTGGAGCAAAATAAGATATACTATATGTATGCACAATTAAGATTCCTCTAGCGAGAGGATGCATGTATGCATTTCAAGAATCACAAGGTATCCACATGTAGGTCAATTTAGGATGCGTGTATGCATTTCAAGAATTACAAGGTATCCACATGTAGTCAATTTAGAATGTCTGTATGCATTTCGAGAATCACAAGGTATCCACATGTAGTCAATTTAGAATGTCTATATGCATTTCGAGAATCACAAGGTATCCACATGTAGTCAATTTAGAATGTCTGTATGCATTTCGAGAATCACAAGGTATCCACATGTAGTCAATTTAGGATGCGTGTATGCATTTCCAAAATGTTAATCCTTAGTGCTCTAATGTCCTAATTCTAGACAATGAATAGAGAGGTTCCACATAACTTCTCATTCATCCAAAATAGTGCTCGACTTTTTTTAAACCACACTTTGTATATGATAAATTTGATGAATTGAGGTATATAGTATATTTGTAAAGATATAAGAAAAAAATTCAAGAAAGGATTCAGGTGCTACGAGGTTAAGCAAAGCCACCTCTCCGTGTTGTGGTGGAATATTTTAATCATATTGCATGTCTTTCTTCGCATTCCATTGCGTCAATAAGGATTTGACAAACTCTGGTGACAGTTTGTAAACCATTTGCTTATTCTACAAGTACATTTCAGTGTATGAGGCAAATGCAAAGCTTTATGGGAATGATACTGATTCTAAGTGATGGTTTGTACGACGGTACCGATCATCTATTTAGGTACATAAGTGGGGATGTATGGGCGTCGATGGGACCATTGAATTCTGTCTATTTACAGGTGACCCAGAACAGTGATCGCTGCAGCTCCCTGTGTGGAAGTTGAACGGCTTCGGTATTGTGTACTGCTGTTTTGGCCGTTCATTGTTTTGCTGTGAAACATCAAACAGATTGAGAGTATAAGACACATTGGGAATCAGGTGCAAGAGAAACTGAGCAAGTTTTCTCAAGATAAAGAGATGGATACGAAGTTTGTGCTGGTGCCTTAAGACTTACATTAGCGAAAAAGACCTTTTTCTCCCATTCTGCCTGGTCAATTTTCATTTGCTTGGCCAAGCGTTGAAGCTCCAAGTGTCGCTGGACCCCCTTGATTTGATGTCCACTCAGGTCCACGTCTTTAGGTGGCCATAGATTTATCGCGGGTTTGAATGTGCATTCTGCCAGCTCTTCTAGTTCTCTCATAATTCGATTCCTGTCCTCTTGCTTTTTCCGCTCCTGTCCCAGAATAATCATGGTGTAGATTGGCTAAAACTCGGCAAGAACTGTTTTCATCCCTTCAGAGTATGAACATATTCAGGAAGTTGAAGCCAAATTGAGAAAGAAGGAAAGAGTTAAATTGATATTGCGCACCAGTTTCATTTTTTTATGTTCTTCAAGGACAGCTTCTTCTGCTGAAAAAGTTGGAACTCTCACCTACTCATAGGATGACAAACGCATGCCAACAATGACTTAATTAAGTAATATTTACTCTTCAGTATTTTTTTTAATTAGTCTCTACGCCAAGCACGTTGATTGAGATGAATGTTCAGGCGAATTCTATCATGATTATGCGCAGTACTTAAGATATTCATTAAACAATTGCACTTACCATTGGGCAGAACGTGCAAGTTCTCTGGAATTCCTCTTGCGCTAAAAGTCTCATGAGATCCTTGTGTTGCTTGGCTGTTTGGTCCTGTTGATTTAAATTCCTGGAATGTTAAAGCCGCCACGTTTGAATGGCTTTTGTTAATACTAAGCGATTGATGGATAGAAAAATGAGGTCTCCTCTGCACTCTGGATCAGTCTACTCACCGAATAAAGTGATTCAATTGATGGTGGTCGTCCCAATAGCCTTGAGGTCTCATCAATATGAGGATGAAATGCAAACTGTGAGTAGTAATTATCCTGCAACAAAAAACACAAGCATGCCATCCTCATCAATATTCGTTGCAAAAAAAGGAAATTTCTAGTTTCTGTTCTTAATAAGCCAACGATATCATCTCCAATTCAAGATAGGCAGAACTCCATACAGTTATTTTCTGTTGAATGCAGAGGCGGCGGTGGTTGTCAGAATTTGAGAGCCTTTCGCACATGTCAGATATGGTTTCATCAATTCTGAAAAGTGGTGAACAACTCAAAATGAAATTCGCATTCCCTCGCTCCGGCTGGAACGTGAAGTCTGAAGGAAGCTCCTGTTGCTTCAACCTCTAATAGCAACGAAACAGTGATGAAAGGCTCAGAAGAATTAGTAACATCATGTCATATGGAGTGTCGACATGTTTTCAGCAGGATCCATCCATTTTAAATCCTACTGCTTTCTGGTAAAATACTCACACAACCTGGATGCCCAGCTGGCAATTCTTAAGACCAACTCCTCAAACAGCATTCAATTATCTGAAAAAATGTTTTGGTTCTCAGCTGTAAAGTCCATCAACCTCTGCCTTCTGAATCATGTTGTCAACTCAACAAAACAATGTAAAGATGCTTCGTACCTTTCGTTGTTCTATCCTGTGAAGGAATTGCTGTTGACGTGTGAGAAAATCACACCCCTCAAGCTCAGTCCCAGCCAAGATTAGATGCGTGTTAGGGTTTATCTCCGGTACGAATGTGCATACGCTGGCTGATCTTGACAGATCCGAAGCTTTTGCCTGGAATTTAAGACTGACACTGGTTTCATAAGTATTGAGAAAAACACCATGTAGGAACACTATTTGCACATAATTGAAGAAAAACTAACCATACGCTTGCAACTGCAGATGCTGTGCTTGAGTTAATTTTCCAAAGCATACCAGCTCAACCAAACGTGACAAGAATTACCCGAGGGTCTGAAAGATCGGTGCAGCAATTGGAGGAATTTCGCGGGCTAGTGCTGCCTGAATTGTCATTTATGTTGAGAGCAAGTGGAGACTTTGTCCTCTGTAACACGACAACATATGGGCTCTTATTGGAATTATTATAGGATGTTTGAAAGCTGCGAACGAAGACCTTCAACTGCGTTCAACAACCTTCCACCAGACTCTGAGTCTTGAAAGACAGTTCTAAACCTCTTTGAGAATTCGCACTGAATTTGGATTCAGTTCGGGTCTGAAAGTAATCCCGAGATCTTTCGCTTCTTGATCTCGAGCTTCCGTGATCATCGTATCTTTTTGTTCCTGAAATACTCAAAGATGTCAACTTCGGTTAATTTCACATGAACATTTGAAGGTTACGCATAGAATCACAATGAACAGCGCAACCATTTTTTCTTTGCATCCAACAACAAATAGATGTATGAAGATGGCAAAACGATTAGGGATAAATTAATCACTGCAAACCCTCTCCCTTAATAGCGAGAACTGTAATCATTTCTACAAGTAGGCTTGCGAGTTCCTGAAGTGCACCTTCACAGACGAGGTGCTGATTCTACAATACAATTCTTGCCACATTTGAAATACGTACCGGCCACCATAAATTTACCAATTCTATCCGCTATAAAAAGGAAGAATTTTCATTTACTCACTCGGATACAATCCAGTCGCTTCTCAATGGGCTGATACCCCTCCACATCGAAGTACTTAGTCGAATTTATGTTCGGCCGAAATGAACACAAGTCTCGCTCCTCTTTTTCTCGAATCTTTTTTGCCTGCAGGTGAAGCCGTGCAAACTAATTCAAGATGATTCTCATACTCACGAAGGATAAGCCATGAAAGAACGTTCTAGTTCAAGATCTGTATAAAGCAAGAGAAATGCCCTGATTCCAAGAGTACCCGTTTGGTAGTGTTGATCCGCTCCTGTATGTCACCGAGGCGCTCAACAAAAGGTGTGGAGCACTTGGATCCAGTCTCAGTCTTCTTCCCTACTCTGGGCTTCAAGATTGAAAGCAAGCTATTCAACATTAGGAGGAATGTACAAACACTCACGATTCGTACATTCTGAATTGAACATTAACACTGCAGCACAAAAAAATTTAGCTCTAACTTAGAGGAGCGTTCCGATGTCGTCCTTGAATCCGGGAACGTTCTACTGTGGTGCAAAAAGCACACTTTCTGGGCTTCTATAATCTGGGGTGTGGGAAGACGCATCACACTTTCCTGAAGACGAAGAGAAAACCATCTTACAGAATCTTGAGTCCTTATTTACTCTACAAATATCCAAGCCACACAACGTACGTCTTTCAAATTAACATCCCCTCTCAGTAAGAAATAGTACCTTCAATGGTGTTTCATTTCGCTTCACCTCTGGCGTAGTCTTTACATGACATACCCTTTGAGCTGCCAGGATCTTGGGTGTAGACAAACGCACCACAGCGGCCTGTAGAGCTCCGAAAGAATGTGTTCAGGTTACCCTTTCGGAAATGGAATACCAAAACAAATGAGTAGGTTGGAACCTAACCGGAAAACTTCGCAGCAAGAAAATCAAAGACATACCATGGTGTGCACCTTCAGCTTCTCCTGCCTCGACGGCTTCCCCTTAAGTTTGCTTTTTGATTCCTGCTCAAGCACATACTCCTTTCAGCAATTCTCTAAAATTTAGGTTGCAGCGGATGAAGAACTTCAGGGGGTTCTTTCGTTGGTTTAGGTGTGATTTGTGCAAAAGCAAAGCAGTTAAGGAATACCACAAATTTGAGGCTGGAGTTCCATTCCTTTTGAGGAAGCGCATCGACTTTTCTGTAGTTTGTAGGAAGCCCAGTCTGACATTAAATAAACGTCACGACTGTTAACATGGTGGATACCAATTTCCATGCTTATTCATCTGAGTTACTATCAAAGAATGTAGGTACTGCTGGAATATATTCGCAGGTAACAACTAGAAGCTTACAGGTTTCAATTCAGTAGCATTCTTATTTGCCTGCAATGTAAATTTTTTGGGCTCCATCACGGTTGGCTCCGAGGCGGAGCTTGAGCAGGAAGAATGCTTCTCCGTTTTTTCTAATTGCGGACAGGGTTTAGGAAGAGCATCGCCTGTAATGCACTTTATTTTAGTAAACACCGATACTCACCAAATTAATTTTGACTTGAATTCCTCATTGAACATCAACTTCAAATGAAAATTAATATCTGAAAGGTAGAAGTTCTGATCACCCTCTGCTATGGAGCTTGACGTTGCTTCGGCTTCCTCGCCAAGGCTGCATTCCGCTCTCTTTTGCGACTGCTTTGTAAGAGAAATTCTGATCTCACGAGGTGGGGGTGAGCGCTTGTCCCTGACCAGGATTTCTCCCAAGCTTTCTTCTTCAAGAGAATGTCGTCCAATTCCTAACTGATTAGAGGAAAATTTCAATAAACACTCGGCAAAGTATTGCAGCAGTTTGACGAGACTTAGGGTTTCTAGAAATTACTTTGGTAGGGCCCGGTGATGGCGAAGTATTTTCTTGAACGATTGCATCTGGATCGCAGGGCTTCTCGAGTTTCGACTTCGAAGATGACGTGCTCTGCTTCTCAAGGTTCACCTCCTTTGACGACGAATTCGTGACGGCACTTTCGACTGACTCTCCACTACCCGAACTTGCCCTATTGCTGACATCCTTCAAAACTAGCATACTCTTAGAGATTATGCGGAGCTCCTGCTAAACCTCACAATAAACCTATAAATTCCTATGGCGTGCAGGCACGCAAGCACGCAAGCACGCAAGGCTGCAATCTGCTCGGTACCTCAGACGGATCTGATGATTGGCACTCTTCCTCACACACAGAGCTTGCACTTGTACCCCGCGCCGAATTATCGTCCTCAGGCCAACCCTCCTGAAAAGTGGAGCTGAGTATCCCTCCAGCCGTTCGGCTCTTGTTGTTTCGTCTCGGGTAGTGCGTATCCGTGTCGCCTTTTGACGTTCTCGTCGTCCTCGCGACTTCATTGTTGTCCGCGTTCTTATTCTGTGTGGCCACCTCGTTGTACAAAGAGTAGGATTGCCACGAGCTCGCCTGCACCGTCAATTATTGTTTCTCGTCATGGTGCGGTATTCTACACCGTTTCAAAGACGATCACGCACATGAGAAAGATGGATACTCACTGGTGATGATGAGATATCTCTGGACATGCTGATATTACTCGGCAGTCCCATGTTCTTGTTCCACTCCGGCTCCAACCCTTCCATCAGATTTTTCATCTTCATATTCAAGTAAGCTCGCGCTTTC
This sequence comes from Antitrichia curtipendula, assembly GCA_951230915.1. Taxonomy (NCBI): domain Eukaryota; kingdom Viridiplantae; phylum Streptophyta; class Bryopsida; order Hypnales; family Leucodontaceae; genus Antitrichia; species Antitrichia curtipendula. Next base: position 19,786,796 of record OX579636.1, on the reverse strand, counting down.
CTCAGTTTCTTATTTGTCGTCTCGTGTAAAGCTGAAGCAATGAATTATCCACCAATTTGACGCTATCGTTGTTGATTAAGTAAGTGCAGTCTAATCATGAAAAGGGAATTTTTTTTATAGGAAATGTCGATATCTGTTAAGAAGGTGAGAGGCGTACCATCTGGATCAAAGGATTTTCCTAATGTCAGGGGAAACATAGAGAGAAGAGCTTCGCAGCGCTTTATGCTGCTTTCAATGCCGGACTCCAAGCTCATGTCAGACCCCATGTCAGACCCGGATATTGCATCTGCCGTCGAGGGAGGTGTCGACACCACCATTTTGATTCTTCACATACAGCCCGTAGAAAGATTTACACTCGTGAATAAATCTCGGGCCAAGAGACCAGACTTCTGCACATCAACATTCCCCTCCGTAACTACTTCAATGAATCCAGATCAGCGCAATGAATATTAAAACAATTCCACTACATTCTTTTGCTCCACACAAAAATAAAAAATTCGCACCTATTCCCCTTCATTCACAGTCTGCACTGAACTCTCAGGAAACGCACTAAGGGTGATTATCTCTGGTTCCCGGATTGCCATTCCCGGTTTACAGTTTGCGAACACGATAATTTTGCACCACTAGTATCCCTGTTTACCAATTTTTCCTGATTCCACCCGTTCCTAGTGCAAAATCATCCAGATGATAAACTTCTGACGTTCCGGCAAGGGAAACAAGGATACTCAGTCTCCATTTGACAGAACGACTACATCCTTTTAACGTCAACATCCGGGCTACATCACCAAGCAGAATCGTCTGCACTGATCTCACAAATAGAAGAAAAAATAACCTGCGAGTACCTGGAGATTGTTCATTTTGCGAGGCGATCAAAGTGCTTCCAAGTACGTCCATCAAACGCTCACTTATATCGAACAAAGCAGCGATTGGAAATAAATTGCTTCGGAAACAGCGCGGTGAATGACATGAATGAATCACGGAGGTGAAGGGGATGCTCGTCTGGCGAATTTGTAACCGCAGCGGGGGGCGAGCGGTAAAGCGAGCGCAGGCGCCAAATTCTATGGCGGGGTGGAGAGGAAAGGAAAAGGCCACAGGTCCTTTTCCAGGGACTAGGACAGCCCCTTTTGGCAGTTATATACCGGTTCAGCCGGTGGCTTTACACTTACAGTATTACCACATGAACAAGCTGAACTCGCGTGTCCTCACACACGCACGGACTCTGAGAATGGGTGAGTACCTTGTGGAACCCATTCCCGTGGCTTTGTTTACACTTTGTTCTGAGGGTTTGCACCAGGAGTTTTTTATTCATTTATTTTAGGCAGTGCAGATAGCAATTATCATTGGAGTGACGAAGCTATTTACATCCACAAAATGGATGAAAACTGCTAATGTATGGATGAAAACTGCAATGTATGGATGAAAAATATTTATTCATCCAAAGAGTGTATATTCATCCAAAATAGAGCAATACCATCCCAAGATTTGGTAGCATTTTGTGATTTTGTCCACTGAAAAGCAAGAATATCTTGCCAAATATTTCCTATAAAAAATTGGTATCGCTTTTCAACAAAATTTGCTCAAAAGAAAAAAATTGGTAATACTGAAAAACGGAGCCTATGACCATGTAATCAACCTTATGTTAATGTCCATTGAGTAGTAAACTTATGCTCTATTTGCCAATGAATATGGTTGAGATTATTTTATTGTATTTTAAATAAAAAATGAAATCACATGTCTTCTATAAGTCACACATTTTGAAATTTGTTTGTGGAGATTTGAAATTATTGTGAATTGTTTAGAAAAAAGTGAAAATCTCACCATTGATTATTGATTTTTTAACTATAGAAATTTTGGTTTACAATATGATGAAGAGAGAAAAAAAAACAAATCCAACCATTCTAAGTAATTGTTGTATATGAAGAATCTGTTCATTTAATATAATGATTAATTTCACTAGCCTAGTAGTTGTTACAAGGTTGAAGTTTGAATTGCTTCAAACTATTCAAAATTCAAAATTGGTTGAATATAAACTAGAGTTGATAAGCTTAATTTCATTAGTTGGATTTGAACTTAAAATAATCATTTGTATGATTGTCTAAAATTCAAGATTAGAGCAAGAACATCTAAATTACAAAAATACATTTAAAAACATCTTTTGTGATTCATTTTTAAAGCATTTTCTTTTGTATGAAAATCGATAATACCTGAATTAGGAAATTTTCACCACCACCTAAACATTCATAGAACTCTTCAAATAAAATTTGATCAAAAAGCAAAGTCCTTCATCTGATATTGTATGTATGAAATCATTCAATAGTTCCTTTCTAGCTTTATAATCATTTCATGATTAAAATAAAGGGCATGGTTCTTAACAATGTAATACAAATGTTTGTCTACTCTCTTTGTTTAGAAATATTGTATCCATTCTCAATGGTGATTGCTTTGTGAAATGGATACACTCTTTCCAAACAAAGGGAGTAATTTTTGAAGTTAAGACAAAATGAACTTGCAATGGGTTGGGATTTTCATCTAAATTTTTGGAGGATGTACACATTAACTAAAAGATCTTATGGTTGAATTTGTTAAAGAATAAATATAGATGAAGATTTTAGCCTTGCTTTGGATATGAATCTTTTGAAGCTATTTTGGGCCTCAAAACACTACATTCCTACAAGAATTAAATCATGAATATTGCATATGTAAGATATCCTTTGGAAGCATTTTACATTGGGGTAGAATTTATAATTTATTTGTTTTTCAATAGAAATTAATATCTAGACACACTCACCTTATCATACTTATTATAACAAGCGCAACACACACAATGCCATTAGACCAAAATTTTACTCTAATAAAACCCTTTTTTTTAATAATTATTTATTTAAATGCACTTGCATTATAAATAGATGATTGGTTAGTTAACCAATTAATTATGAGTCAAAATCCTACAAAAATGGACATCCTATGTTGTCTATAATGGAACAATGCTTTGTGCTATTAATGTCACTTAAAAAAATATATGATCAATATTAAATTATATTTATTAAAAACAAATACTTTATATAATGCAATAATATTTCAATATACACCAAGTTTTTTATTTATAAATAATGTGAGTTTTGTATATCTATGTCACCCACTCTAATATAACAAATTTCACTCAAACAAATTTCATTGAAGAGATGAAGAGTTGAAACTCAAACTTTAAAAGTTGAAGAGATGGTAGGTGTCAAGCATTGCATGCATCAATGGATAGGTAATGGCTGCTATTATTGAGGTTTCAAACTTCTAAAGTTACAAAGATTATAGGTGCTAACGGTTGAATTTGGCACCAACAAACCAACGGATAAGTAGTGGCTGCCATGATTGAGGTTTCAAACCCCTAAAGTTTTGAAGATAGTAGGTGCCAACAGTACCAACAGATAAGTAGTGGTTGCCATGATTGAGGTTTCAAACCTCTAACTTGACCTCTAAAGTTTTGAAGATGATAGGCGCCAACGGTACCAATGGATAAGTAGTAGCTGCCATGATTGAGGTTTCAAACCCCTAAAGTTTTGAAGATGGTAGGTGCCAACGGTTGAACTCAATGCCAACGCTACTACCATTAGGTTTCAAATCTTAAAAGTTGAGAAGGTGGTAGTTGCCAACGGCTAAATATAATATCAAATCTTTGGAATAGGTATATAGCAATGGTTTGCAAATAGGAACCAATAGTAGGGCAAAATATGTCCCTTAGATGTACGCACTTTGTATCTTTAGTGTTGATTAGGTGGCACAATACATGGATAAGGTAAGTCCAAAATATGTATAAATTACCATATTAGATGGTTAATATGTTGTTGACCAGATTGAATGAATAAGAATTCAACCATATTGACATATTAGGTGGCCATACATCAAAACAATTTATGAACCCTATATGTGGCACAAGTGTCAATGGCCATATGGCACACTATATAGACACGATAAGTCCATCTTTGTTTGGCTCACCCTATTGAACAATCAATATGTTATTGATTGAATCAGATGGATGGGGTCTCAACTAAATTTATAAACAATTTCACAATCTTATATAGTGGAGTGTTTGGGCTTATGTATTGTCTATTGATACAATAAATGTAATGGCTGCATTAAAATGTAAAAGAAAAAGTGGGCAATATCATTTAAATTTTGGATCAATATTTAATGTGATGTGGACAATGATTTTACTTTTTAAAATTTCAAATAATTTTATGCCAAAATATTTGAGGTTGATTTTTAAGATTCTCCCTTTTAAGAGACCAAACATAAAAATGTTGTAGTATCTTAGTGAAGTCATCTAAGCTTCAAAGTACAAGCAAAAATTTGTTCTATACTCTTTATGAATAGAATGCATTCAATAGCATCTCAAAATTGTATTACAAGCCAAAAATGTAATCAAATGATGAACAATGACCTAAAAATGATCCAACAAATTCATTTAAAAAATAAATAAATAAATAAATAAATATATATATATATATATATATATATATATATATATATATATATATATATATATATATATATATATATATTTATTAAAAAAAATATAATAATTTGAATTGAAGCAAAAGAATAGATATTGTAGAAATTGAAAAAAATGACAAAATGACAACCTTATCACAATACAATCATCTACACTATAAAATAATAATCACTACATAGTAAAATAAAAAAATCCCTCAAATTTAATGAAAAATAATTTAATATCTATTTTAACATTCAATTCCTTAGTAAGATTTTCTCTCTTTACCATTGATAGGACAAGGCAAAGTGTGACATAAGACTAGATTGCAGTGGAGATACATACCAAGAATATACCACATTCAACCCTATCTTATGGCACACTCTGCAATTATACATGACACATCATATCCTTAGAAATTTGTCATATTGTGAACAAATTTAACCAAACAACCTCCACATGTCAATTCAAAAATCTACATCAGACTTCAGTGACAACTTTATTTTTTCTTTGGAAGTAGTGTTATTGAAGAAGGTTGAATGTCCTAGGTGGTTGAGTAGGTGGTAAAAATTTGGACTATAATGTCAAAGGTTGTAAAACCAGCAGAGTTCTAAAATGATCCAAATGTGTCCAAGGTGATCATTTTAGGACATAAATGATCACCATCTGTACATTTGAACCATTTTAAAATCCTATTAATTTTACAACCCTCTATCTTAGTTGTAGAAAAAGTACATCTTTTGCAGCTTGTGCAACACAAAGACTATTTAGATCCTCACTTCGTGACTGAATGTTAAAAATAAAAATAAACACTCACTTTTTCACTTATTTATCTATTTCCGGCAGCAGTGCCTGTAAATAGCTGGACTAATTTTTCCACAACCAAGCTCCAAATAAAAGCCCCAGACACAAGAGCTGAAATGAAAAGAATAGAATAAAATGAAAAGCCTAAATAATTTTTGAGAGAGTTCCGTCAGCAAAAAGGTCCATCCAATCATCCACGTCCATCCGTGGGCCCTAAAATTTCCAGTGGGCTTCAGCCAAAGCCGAAGAACCTCAAAACCTTCAAACCTTTGGTTCCTCCCCGCAGAGCTTCCGTTTTCTTCCAGATTCACCATCCCTTTTCAAGCTCTCCATCGCCGTAGCCTCGCCCAATCTTGAACACCCCTTTGATGATGTGAGGGTGACGCTCACGAGCGGCGCCATGGAAGACGCGTTTGCTAGATCTACTGAGGAGGTATTTCTTCTGTTTTGATTGTGTTTGCTTTGGAAATCATTTTTAGATTTCGTTCTGGATTGTGTAGTGGCGTTCTTTTTGGTGATCGTCAATTGCTTTCTCAGTGGAGATCTGTGCGCGATCTGTGCTGTGCTTGTGATTTAGAAGTGACTTTCATTTTTTGACATCGTTGAAAAAATATAATTTGAGGTTTAACGAAACCCCGCGGAGATTGTCTTTCTTGGCAATTTTATGGTGTTTGAATTTTCTGTAAATTCTGAGCGGTCGGAACTGCATTTACTTAGGAATTGAACGCGATTTTTATACGCTGCTGATTGTCTCGAGAAAGCTGAGAATCGTTCTCTTCATTTGTTTCCTGATGGAAGCTGAAAGGACGACCTGGGAAAGTGTGTTATCATGAGATTCCTTCCCTCTTTTGGAGGAAACTGAGTCTTGCAATTATTTTTTTCAAAATATTAGGATGCTTCCAATGACTGTATAAATCGCACCTAATGCCTCTCAATTTTCTCTTAAAGAGGCAACTAACCCTACTATCAAGTGATAAGTCCAGAAATTAGAATCGGACAATGGAAAGTTTTTGGTTTTAGAAGGAGAATTTACGATGACAGAGTCCTTGGAAGCAATATTCGCACGAATCACAGAAGACGTTGGTCTGCATTACTGCGGTGCTAGGTTTCAAAGAGTGCTGCCGGTTGAGGACTGCGGTAGACATCTTCCAACGTATTTTACCTGTCAAATCGTTCCAATTGCGACGATTTCGGATAGGGAGAGCAGTTATTATATTCTGCTCGAAGGTTTTCGTAAATGTCTTACACAGCCAGGGTAGCAGAAGTGTTATGAATGTATCGTAATTTCAATCATGAAGGCCCGAACGTATGACGTTGTGGCCATGAGAGTAGCTGTTCGAACTCCTTAGAGCAATGCTACTAGTATCGAGGGTTTACATTAGACCAAACACCCGATTTCATTGTTCATCTGCTATTCATAACCATCTAACATGTGCTGCAACCATCATTTGCTTCCTACAGGTTTTGGCGTTCTTTAATGTGGATCCAGCACGAGGTCTCAATGACAGCCAGGTATTCTGTGGAAAATATTATTCATCTGATCCTGTTACGATGTCAACTCTGTGAAGGTGGCTTACTGCGATAGTTTAAGCGATTTGGCATTTTCTATGTTGGTTCTATTGAGCATTTCTGTCATCTAGATACTTACTTTGCTTGTACCTTGCAGACGCTCAAATCTGTTATACAACATATGTCAACCAGTCTGAACATATTCCATTTGTCAAAAGCATTAGCATCATTGATTGCCTATACCCTCTCGTTGTATAGTTCCCAAGGGCTTAATCGTGCTTCTTTAGTTTCTCACATAGAGTGTTGTTTCTCTCAGGTGGAGAAGAGTCGAGCGGTGTATGGGCAGAACGGTATCTCAATGCGTGCTTCTTTGTGCTACTGCAATGTTGTATATCTAGGGAGGGTGTAATGTGCATTGTACTTTTGTCTAGAGATACGACTAATAATTTCTATCTTAATAACACATGAGTAATTAGAGACAGTATATGCTGTTTGATTACAGATACTCGTCAGTCAGATCTCATTTTAGGTTTCACGTTTTCAGAACTGAAAATGGTCAAGGAATCAACACTTCACAGTTTATGACTATCGATGATGCATTAAATCGCTGCCAGTTGAAAAACACATGCGTTCCTTCTGCTGGATATTATATAGGCTTCAGGAGCTAACTGTCGATTGTCATTGTGGTTGTCTGAATGCACATGTGGACACGCGGTTTACAGTCCTGCCTGTTGAGGATGGTAAGTAAATCTATTTTGTTGTTTTATATTCAAAGCTTCTTAATTCTGGTGTGGTACTACTCATCCATTTCAGCCTCTAAAAGACCAAGAAGCCCAAATTGAACTGCATGTTTTTTTCAACAGTTTGAGAAAAAGACTTCTTTTTCCCAATTGTACTAATCTTTTGACACATATTGTGTTCTTCAAGGCTTCTTAATATATAACTCTTAACTCCTTCTAATTAGTTCTTTCACTGTATGACCAATTGAATGATTGGGTATATAACCGTGAATCCCTGGTCCTTTAGGGGTTAACTATCGAACAATTGTTGAGTCATGGTCGAGGATTTCTGATAGTTGTAGCTTACTTGAACTGAGGAACAATGTCCTGGGTTGTTTTGAATGGACAGGCACCCCCTTCTGGAAACTGGTGTTGAAGCAATTTGATGACCTACTTGTGAAAATTTTAATCGCTGCGGCGATTGTTTCGTTTCTTCTAGCCCTTATAAATGGAGATACTGGTCTTAGTGCGTTCGTTGAGCCTACAGTAAGTATAATTCTTATTTTTGGAATTTTTAAAGTACTTTATGTAATATATTAAGTATGTAGTCAGTTGATAGCATTGCGAAGAGACTTACAATTCATCGTGTGGCTTCATGCAGGTAATTTTACTTATATTAGCAGCAAATGCTGCGGTTGGTGTACTCACAGAGACGAATGCTGAGAAGGCCCTGGCGGTACGAATTGCTCTGTTGTTTATTTTGAACAGTTTACTTTAAATTTGGAATTCATTGTTAAACTGCTATTTTTGTTTTGTTTTGTGCTTCTTGTTATGTAACAAAAAGGTTGTAAGGATCTCTGGTGTCAATATGACCGTAGAATGAAAATTTGTTGGTGGTTTTTTGGCAGGAACTGAAGGCATACGAGGCAGAAGTTGCAACAGTTCTCAGGAATGGTCAGGGAGCTTACTCTGTGCCACTGCGGTTAATACTTGGATTTTGAAATTTAGGTGTAATTGAAAGTTGTAATTGTAATATGCAAATTTGACCCTTTAGTCGTTTAACTTTGGATCTCGCATGCTTCTTTGAAGGGCCCATCTAGACTTCCTTGGGGGTCGTTGAGAGTGGTGAATCGTATATAATGTATCTTCGCAACTTTGAGTAGGTGTGGTTTATACTGTTTTCAGGAATGCTGTCCATAATTCCGGCATCAGATCTCGTGCCAGGGGATATTGCAGAGGTTGCAGGTGAAGTCTAGCAAACCCTTTCAGTTACTTAATCATACTTGAATCAGACTGAGGCTCTCATGTAAAGCTTTATCGGCTTGATCTCAAGTTTACTGTATCAAAATTTTGTGTGCTTTATATGAAGTATGCATTTTTAATCTAGCTGGTCAATTTTAATACTCTGTGTCTTGTCTTGTAGTTGGTTGTCAAATCCCTGCAGACATGCGTGTCGTGAAGATGCTCAGTAATCAATTACGTGTTGACCAAGCCATCTTGACAGGTGTGGGCCAATGCTGTTTATATCTCAATTAAAATGCTATATTTCCTTTCTGCCCGAGAAAGCAAATAATTGGTTTTGAATATTATGGCTTGCTTTGTGGATATTTACGAGCTTACAAGTGTTTTGAATGTTTTATTCAACTCAGGAGAAAGCTGCTCCGTGGCCAAAAGCTCCGAGCGGACAATGGTGCAGAAGGCAGTATATCAAGACAAAACAAGCATCCTCTTCTCAGTATGTGCATGAATATTTTCGTTTGCAACCGATTTGGATTAAGTTCGCATGTAACCGGATGATGCAAACTTGTTGTTAGGTAGATTTTGCTTGCCATCATTTTTCCAGTAAGAAGATTTATTTTTAAATTTTTGTAAAGACCGCTTGCATCTTACTTTTTTTTAATAACAAGGAGTGTTGGATTTGTTATTGCTATTAATACTGCATGGGATATGTAGGGTACAGTTGTAACAGTGGGGCGAGCAAGGTCAGTTGTTATTGGCGTTGGCTCAAAAACCGCTATGGGGAAGATTCGGGACGCAATGTCAGAGTCGGTGGCTGTGAGTAAATGCATCTCTTTTGCAATATCCTGGTATTACAAGAGAGCTATTCAGTCCGCAGTTCATGCAATGCCACTTGTGCTGGATAGTTGAATTATTGCTTATAAGGATCTTCACATTGTGGTTGCAGAGACTGGCTTTGAAGTCTAAAGGTCTTGTTGGGGTGTTGTAAGAGTGCAATTTGTATTGATTTTGTTGACATGATATTGTGGTGCAGGAAATGACTCCCTTAAAGAAGAAGCTTGATGAGTTTGGATCATTCTTGTCCAAGGTTTGTGACGATTGGAATGCTTCTTATGATGCAAACTTGTTGGTAGATTTTACTTGTCATTAGTAGAGATTGTTTTTATTTGAGTTCAATGCAGACATTGTGCTTACCTGCTCGCTGGATTTTACAGTTGGTATTTATGTTGGACTCGTATTTCAGGTTATTGCAGTAGTATGCGTACTAGTTTGGGTGGTAAACATTGGTCACTTTCGAGATCCCGCTCATGGAGGTATTTTGCGTGGAGCTATCTACTACTTCAAGGTATTAAATACAGATTAATGCGAGTCTTAGCCCTTACCCTTACTGCGTTTCACTTTGAAGCTCAGTCATCTTCCTTGTTTCCTTTTGCCTTCATTTAATACCACCGAAATATATCCTTTCTTGTGAAGTGTTAATTCTTCTATACAAGCTCGAGAAATGACTAAGTTGATCCTCTTGTGGGGCTTCTAGATTGCTGTTGCACTGGCGGTTGCTGCAATACCTGAAGGGCTTCCAGCTGTGGTGACGACGTAAGTGATTCTGTTCTTTTTTACTCTTGACATACTCGACATATCAAACTTAACCATACCTCATATTGAACATTTAGTCTTTGTTTATAAGAAGGACATCTCGGCAGTTGACACGGTAGCAGGCTTCTGAGACTCGATTTTGGGCATGCACGTCTAGTTCTTGACGTGTCTCCGAGCAAGGATGAGTGCCCTCGTCCATGATGACTTTAGGACTATGTTTCTCTCTTAAATTCTGCTTTGCACATTCCAGAATCATGTGTTATTCCTGTATTTGAACCATTTTTAGTTTTCTGTTTGCCAATGTTTGAATATTGAAATGAAGGCAAATTACTCCATTCTCCAAAGAGAGTTGGGTTATAGTGTACGGGGTCAGCAAAATTTGAGATGCAGTCCTGGAATTTACAACTTGGTTGCCGCTGCCATTATAACGAAAGCAATTGGGTAGAAAGAGTGAACTTGAATGAGAATGCAACTAACTTCTTATCATGTTGTCTTTGATGTCCAGCTGCTTGGCACTTGGCACGAAACGAATGGCTAAGCTTAACGCCATTGTAAGGACATTGACATCTGTGGAGACGCTTGGGTGCACAACTGTAATATGTAGTGATAAAACAGGCACATTGACAACAAATATGATGTCCATCTCCAAGGTAAGAGCTTTTGCACCGTAAACTATACCTCTTAAAGTATCATTATGTCAGACTGTCTGCGGTCGCTCCTATTCAAATTATTATTTATGTGCAAGTCTGGAGAGAATCATCTTCACCGACCCTGAACAACTTGAGTTTGGCCAGGTTTGTGTGGTGCGTTCAGCTCATCGAGGACCTGTTACTTCGGAGTATAACGTTACTGGCTGCACATACGCCCCTGAAGGCATCATTCTGGATGGAGCTGGGTTGAAGGTTTGTTTTCATAAACCCTGTTGCTGATGGACTTGACTGTGAAGGTTCCTTGATTACCTTGGGAACTGTGTTGATACTAAATCTGTACACCGCAGTTGGAGCATCCAGCGGATTTGCCGTGCTTGTTGCATCTCGCAATGTGTTCTTCACTATGCAACGAATCTTCTGTGCAATATAATACAGAAAGGGGAGCATACGAGAAGATCGGAGAATCAACTGAAGTGGCTCTGCGCGTCCTCTCTGAGAAGGTAGTGACACAATTTTCACTCCTGGGGTAACGGAGTTTAGTTTCATATGGTCTTCTTCAGTGGAAGGTTTAATGAATTTGTAAAATCTTACTGATGTGTGATTGATTAACTAGGTTGGCCTACCAGGATTTGACTCGATGCCATCAGCTTTGACAATGTTGAGCAAGCAAGAGCGTGTCTCTTATTGCAATCAGTACTGGGAACAACAATTTAATAAGGTAAAGTTAGATCCGTGTCCGTCATAAGTGCTTTGCTATGTTACTCAATATGTGGTCTCTTGTGTACGTAGTTAATAATGAGTGTCATTTCTATATTTCAAAGGAGCAGAAACTTCAGAACTGTAACTTATGAATTATGCCTGCTGATGTTTCTTTCCTTATGTGGTGTCTTTTGTGCTTTTAAACTATGCAGCTCTCTGTATTGGACTTTTCAAGAGATCGGAAGATGATGAGCGTATTATGTTCGCGGAAACAACAAGAAATTCTGTTCTGCAAGGGTGCACCTGAAAGCGTCTTTTCAAGGTGCACCAGTGTGCTTTGTAATGACGATGGGTCTGCGGCACCTATGACTGCAGAGATACGTGCAGAATTGGAGGAAAAATTATACAGGTATCCTGATTATGTCACCCCTCCCTTTTAATTGATCTTGGGTTAATTCTTAAGGCAAGACATTTTCTTGTCGTATTTTGATCTTTGAACCTGATAGGTTCTGGTTGCGTTGCTGACGGTTCTAGTTGGTATGCAGTTATGGAGAGAAGGAAACTTTGAGGTGCTTAGCGCTGGCGCTCAAACCCATGCCGATGGGGCAACAGACAGTGGCCCTAGATGACGAATATAATCTTACTTTTGTTGGATTGGTAGCATGCAAAACTTTGTCACTTTAAAGCATTGATGTGATGATTTCCATTTTGAAGAGCTCATGTAGCGGACTGGACGATTTAACATGTTGAAGATGTACCATGTCTATATGAAGCAATGGATTGTCCTTGTTTGTGGTTTACACTGCATTATCTCATCGGACAGGTCTCTCTGTTCTTTTTTTAGTACTGCCGTCTGCTGTTTTGGCTGATTCAATACTGTTTCGTTTTTTAAATTGTCTTTTACAGGTTGGAATGCTGGATCCACCAAGAGATGAAGTAAGACAGGCGATTGCAACTTGCAAGTCTGCAGGTATTCGCGTCATCGTGGTTACTGGAGACAACAAGGTACATAAACCATATTATCATGCTTCTGTTTACTTTCTTGTTTCCATGTTTCCTTGTGTCCATGTTTCTTACATGGAAATCTTCCTTGTTTCTTACGTGGAAGTACTTTCTTATTATAATGATTCACATTATGATGAGTTAGATGGTAGTCCTGACTTCACATTATTGTAGGCTACTGCAGAAGCAGTGTGTCGCCGTATTGGAGTCTTCGATCCACTGGATGATTTAACAGGAAAATCTTACACCGCCTCAGAGTTCGAAGAACTTCCACCTGTGCAACAAGCAGTGACAATAAGGAAACTATCTCTTTTCTCACGGTACATACCTGCTCTAAACTCCTTGCTGCTGTCTTCATGTCTTGGGCTTAACTTCTTCCAGGCTTATTCTTTATGTCATAGTTGATTTCCCAATAAGAAATTTGCTGGAGAGATTGCGTCGGATGCCTTGTGCAGACTAAATTCAAAATCTGAATGTAATCTGAACTACTTTGATGCTATTTTTCAATGCCATGCAGGGTAGAGCCATCACATAAAAGTATGTTGGTGGAGGTATTAAAGCGCCAAAATGAGGTGGTGAGTATTTATGTGCTACTCTTGTGAATCCTTTTTAGTACGTATGCTGAAGAATCGTAATATCATGTACGACCTGTCTTGCATAAGATTGGGAAGTGCATTGTCATTGACTTGTCCTGATGTTTGTGCCGGGGCAGGTTGCCATGACTGGCGATGGTGTCAATGATGCACCTGCCTTGAAGAAGGCCGACATTGGAATAGCTATGGGATCTGGAACTGCAGTTGCCAAGGTACTGATAGAATTTGATGGTGCATGATAGTTTCTGGTAAACGTATCATTCTGGGCCATACGGTCAGTTACTTCAAGGTTGTAGTCATTGCAAGCAGTTCAGTAATTAGAATGCTCTAGCACCCTGCGCGCAATTTCCTGCATCTTTTTGAGATGTAAGGCTGTACGAGATCTATATGACATATTAGGAATGGATAAGTGAGATCCGCTGTTTACCCCATCAGTTGTACACATGGTTGTTGCATGTCTAACTTGGAGACGCAAAGAAGTGTCATTAATTGGTTTTCTCCATGTAACAGGGTGCTTCAGATGTGGTTCTTCTGGATGACAACTTCAGTACAATCATAGATGTGCGTTTGATATCTGCGATTCACTTTGCAATTCTCTTCTTTGATAATATTTCAATTGCGCTGAAACCATGTTTGATTTGTTGAGGTTACTAAAGTATCTCTTAATTTCAACAATTTGATCAGGCGGTTGCAGAAGGGAGAGCAATCTACAACAACACAAAACAGTTCATCCGCTACATGGTTTCCTCAAATATTGGAGAAGTTGTCTGCATCTTTGTTGCTGCTGCATTAGGCATGCCTGAAACATTAATTCCTGTAAGCACTTGCTAGAAAAAAATTTCCATGAGATTCATACTCTATATTGAATATCCTTCTTTCCTTAGATTCGTCTCATTTTGTGTGTTTCTTCTCGGTCTCCCCTATGAAGATCATAGGTAGCATTCGACTTACAAGTGTATTCACAGGTACAATTGCTGTGGGTTAATCTTGTGACTGACGGACTACCAGCTACTGCACTTGGGTTCAACAAACAAGATCGTAATGTTATGATGGTTCGACCCCGCAAGGTAACAGATATTTTTTCTATACTGTTATTGAACTTTGTCCCAGTTGGTGGATGGTGTTGGTGTCTGGAGCACCTGTCGTCTGATCGGTGGTTATTAGGAGCACCGAAACTGTCTGGTGTACCATTAATGTGCCCTGTAGATGCAAAGTGTAATTTCCTTGTGTTCTTTAAAGCACTTCCTCGTTTTTAAGACATTGATGGATATTTCTGATGAATGCTGGTATATTGCGACAGATGGATGAGTCAATTGTGAATGGATGGCTGTTCTTTCGGTATGTGGTGATTGGAGGTACGCATTCACTAGGAATCCTAACTAAGGTCAGTGCATCCAGAATCACCACTTGAATTGAATAGTCTGTACATTCCAGGTGGTGATTCTGGGTGCACACTATAGATGTAAAATTACTTTTCATCTTTGCTAGTTAATTCCGTTCTTTGCTTCGCCTAATGCGACCATTGTTTGCTGTTAATTTCAGCATATGTTGGTTTGGCAACTGTGGGAGGCTTTGCATGGTGGTTCTTATATTACGAAAATGGTCCTCAGCTGCAATGGGGAGAGTTGGTGAAATCTTCTCACCTAGTTGTTATAGTGGACTATATTGTGATGCTTGGGGGATGATATTCCTTTTTGTGTTCCCTTGTCTAATAGTTAGATTATACCTATTTCGTGATATTGACTTGTCGTTGCATGTTTTGAGATTACTGGATCCAATCAGATAAAACATCCTCGTATAAACTCTGAAGCTGATTAATATTGACTCTGTTGGCAGGTGAAATTTGATTCTTGTATTGAAGGACAGGCCCGTTACTCTTGTAACATCTTTCAAGATCGTCATCCCTCTACTATCTCCATGACTGTACTCGTGGTAGTTGAGATGTTTAATGCTCTGAACAACTTGAGTGAAAACCAAAGCCTTCTGTAAGTGGTCACCGTTGCTTCTTTCATATGCAGTTCTCTCGCAGTTGATGAGGCAAGTCCACAATGCGATGCACAGGTTTTCCGAGCTCGGAGGTCTTCATGAAGCGCTTGTTTCTATTTCTAATGCAATGAGTCTTTATTATAAGAGATCTGATGAAGTTAATTGTCTGTTCAGGATTCTACCTCCTTGGAGTAATCTTTGGTTGCTTGGAGCCATTGGTGTTTCCATGTTTCTACACATGCTTATACTTTATGTTCCCGCCCTTTCTTTGATGTTCTCGGTGTGTGCCTGAACACCTACCCTTGCTTTAGGAGTGTTTCACTGAGAACTTCATTGGATTGCATGCTATGGGATACTTGAAAGGCTTTTATGTGATACTTAAACAGAAATTTCAAATTTACCTCAATACGTGTTTACGTGTCGCATATAGGTTGTCAGCTTTTCTTTCTGCATGTTGTCAATGACTTTACTTGAAAATGTGAGCAAATGAGGTGGCTAGAAACTGTTTGAATGAAATCGTTCTATGGTCATTATTGTCTTGTTTACTAGCTTTGACACTGGTTTTGTACGCAGGTTACGGCATTGACATTCTCTGAATGGAAAGCAGTCTTTTGGTTTTCATTTCCAGTAAGTAGCACTTGGGAGTATGCTATTTCTTCTGCCAGGAGACTATTGTTTACACTTGGTTTACTTTTTGAAGCCTAGGTTCTCGGTCGTTACTGCTGTTCAGACCTGGAGAGATTTTTGTGATGCCTGAACACGGGTTCTTGACATGCTAGTCACAATGTGGCAGGTTATCTTGGTGGATGAGCTATTGAAATTTTTCTCCAGACGTGTAAAAGGTAAACAATTTAAGTTCGTTTTGGTGTGCCAGCACAGATGGTTTGGTCCACTTGCATCTTGATTGAAGGTCCGCGGAATTTGATATTTTTTCTTTTTTTATCAGCTGCAATGAGAAAATTCTGATTTTAATACTCTGATTTTCCAGGTCAAATTCCGACTTTCAGATTCAGAACCGACTATTTATTACCAAAGAGTCACACACGGCAACAGTAGCTGCTTTAAAATTGTAGATTTGATGAGCAGCTAATGAAGCATGTTTTTGCTAATTTTATACCCACGGCTTAGACTTTCAGATCAGATCAGATCAGATCAGGCTCATGATAGGTTTGTAACATCAGAAAGGCTCTTGAATATCAACCATTCTTTTCCTGCCAACATCGATAAGATTGTTGTCTGGAGCACATCTTCGAATTCATTCATGCCACGGATTATCCGAAGATGATTAAATCACTTTTGGGAAGTCTTCTATTATTATGTTCTCAGAAAGGCCTATGCCCACCAAATATACTTGCAAATGAGTGGGTGTTGTGAGAAGTACCGAGAGTTAATGCTGGTCTTTAGTTTTCGTGTTGGCTGAAGTGTTTGTGTTCCATTCTTACTCAGTTTGGTGACATCCGTTGCGTTGAATTAAAGAATGCTGGCCTGAAACTGAAACTTGTGTGTTCATGCCAGAGGTGCACTCATGCTGATGAGCTAATGCCAGGTATTTGCAAAGAGTGTGCTTAGACATGAGAATGTCCCAAGATTTTAGGGACTTGAAGATTTTTAAGGAGTGGTTAGATGGGATGCTAGGTTTGCTATGAAGTCTTTGGTCAAGTGTGAATGGAAGAGGTTTGCAATGCAGTTGGATGTTGAATGTTAATTGAAAATAGACCCAACAAGTTGTACACATTCCTGCTTGTAACTCATTCTGTTTCGATCTCAGTCTACTGTACCAAAACAAGTATTGTTGTTTAGATCCCCCATAATTATGAGATTCGGTGCACAAGAATGTATGGAGTAACTAAGTAGATTCCTTTTTCTGTCTGGCAGTTGTGTGGCAGTTGTGTGGCAGTTGTGTGGCGTTTGGATGACTTCAAAAAAATGTTAATTTATGATGACAATATTTCTCATCCAATTCTTGTTTTGAGTTTTGCTTGAATGGAAGTTGCCTGGAATCCTTGGATAGTGTTGAAAATTGTCTCATCGAGGTATTAATTTTAAGACTTTCCTAAATAAGAAGATGCTCTAAAAGCAAACTACAAAAAAATTGTCATTTTAGTGTATTTGAGTAGCTTGAATCTTAGGCTATGATCTACATCTTATCCATTAAAATGTGCTATTTGAGTTTGATCGCAACTAATGAAATAAAGGGCTCTATCAATAGGGCTCATGATTGTGGGAATGAAGGAGCAACTCCTTACATATGGAACCTTTAAGGTTTTCCATCATCACTACAATTTACACAAGCTTTGAAAAGAACTCATTGTGTGTGTACAGTACATCTTCAAGAATCATGAAGTGTATAGAAAATGAAGAAAGAACCAAAATGATAAGTATCTAAGATAGTAGAGGTGGTCACACCTTCTTCACCCCAAGTTCAATTCTTGGAGAATTGAGACGTGGTGCTTTCTCGTTTGTTGTCTATGGCTTGTGGAGCTCCCATTCTTCAAGAACTGAGAGTGCCCATTCTTCTTCTCCTCCGGAGGTGAAGAAATGGGCGTCGAGAAAATTTCACGAAGAATTTTTCATCTTGCACTCCGTGGTTTCACCCCTCTGCAGCCGATTTCACAGTCACTCCCAAGACTTCACCGTCGTCATGGTTGCAGATCTCAAAAGTCCATTCCATCACGTTCGAAATAGCTTATAGCACTAGAAGAAACCTGTGTTTTTTTGGACGTCCACTTTTTGGAATCAAAATCAGCACCTTCCAAATCAGTCTTCATGGACCTGTCCAATGCTCTTGAGTCTTGATGACAGAAATTGCAGTATGGCAATTCATAAGGAGTACCGTATTCAAATGCGTGATACGAAACTGTGAACAGGCACAAACTGATTAGAAATACGATGCATCAATTTCAAATTTTTGGATTGAGTTCCTTAGTATTTGGTACAGTGGTTTCAGTTACATCTCAAATTCAATTACAGGAACTCCAGCCTCTGTGGTTGGGGTCAGGGAGAATTGACCCCTGTGTTGCCCCGTGTTTTACCCCTCAGAAAACACTGAATTTTTTTATTTGTTGCATATGATAAAATTTTCAAATTTTGAATTCTTATTTGCAATCAAGAGGCCCCAAATTAGCTAGGAGATGCGATGGACTGTAGAATTTAAGCAGCACAAAGTAGGGGGCAATTTTTTCATTTATCCTTCAATGGGGCAATACAGGAGATCAATCTTCCCTAGCCCTGTGGTTGGGTCCCTAGTGCCTGTAAAGTTATCCCATCCAATAGAAGCAGGTGAACTCATTTTGTAGTTTTCATTCTCCAGACTCCACAGACCAAAAAGGGGGGTCACATCTTCTTCATGCACAATGGCTCCCCATTGGCTCCTCTTTTCTCTCACCAACTTCTCATTCTTTAAGAAAATTTGCTTCTTGGAGAAGGTGTGACTATCCCTATTATTTAACATCAAAGTTTGGGTGGCACCTTAATAAGTATCTAAGATATTATTTAACGTTCAGGTTTGGGTGGTACTTTAGGCATTTAGGATTCAAAGAAGCCTACTAAGAGATTAACCCATAATCGACGTCACAAAAGTTTTGTGTCCAATGAATGAAAAAGAATCCTTTTATGTAGGATTAAAGTGCAACTATTCATCCTTGAAGTTTTGTTGTGCAAAGGAGAAGTCTTCTACAATAGTTTGACTTCCAATGAGTGCTTTTGCATTTCTTTAAGACAATGATTCCTACAATATCCAAAGGGATGATTTCCACGGTCACTAATCCATTCTTTTAGGGTTAAGGTCCCTTTAGATTTAGTGTTATATAACTTAATCCCTAAGTGCCCAAGGCCTTTTTTGAGCTTTTAGAAACTTGCTCTAAATTGAACAAAAAGTCAGCATTTTGATAAGTTGTATCAATTTTTTTTAATCGTAATCGTATAAATTCAAACTAGACATATTAGAGATCATATAAGAAAATAAAACATAGCAATATCACTTATGGATTGAAAGATTATATTCATTATAATGTTTGATCATGAGGGTGTTAAAAATGTAAAAGTGATTTGAAATCTTTCAATCCTCTTTTCACATGTCAAATCTAAAAAGTTGATAACCAAAAAAATATGAAGATAAAGGGCCTAACATGCATAACTCCAATCAATTTATGGCTTTTCAAAATTTACTCTATAGTTTTTTTAAATGAATTTTTAATGTGATTTTTCTCCAAGATCTAGTATATTTGAGGCTCATTTTCAAGAGCCCTTAACACTATGGAAAGTTGAGATTGCAGTGGACACCCTTGCACAAAATCTTGAATAGGAAAATCATAATCAATCATTTTCAAATTTGGACTTTTGATGCTAAAATTAGAGTTTAAAAAAATAAAAAATGTAAGGTACTAAAAATGGTAACTTGGTTAGGTTTAATTTAACTTCAAAGTATTATCAACACCAAAATTTGGTGTGTCTTGGACATTTTAGGAGTTTACGCATTTCTAATACACTCAATTGTAGAAAAATTAATTTTTGTACACACTTAAAGTCAGACCCTTTGGGGATTTTTGAACATCATGTTGATAAGTAATAGGAAATACTTTTAGACCTAGAATACTATATATCTTATCTTTATTGTATCAACATCTTTGCCATTACGATCCAAATGTTGCCAAAGATTACTCCTCAAAACTTGGAGTACTTGCTAATGTATTCTATTGCCCTTACTTTCCACATTAATAGTCCATAATTTCTAAAATCTACCAAACAAAAAATTAAAAAAGTTATATAACATTCCTGGTAACTTTGCCCAAATACCAGTGCTACAAGCCTCCAGCATGGAATCCACGTAGGATCGAGAACCCCTGACCTGCTAGTTCCAGAACAGGTTGCCCCCATTCGAACATTTCCCACTCCAAAATCTACCAAGTCACCGCCCACCCAAGTCTACGAGTCCCCTTTCCAAGTCTACCAATCCATGCCCCAAATCTACCAATTCACCCCTTGAATCTACCGATCGACCACTTCCAGCATTCCAACGACGAGTCCAGCTCCACCGTGAGCCACCAGCTCCGTGCCGCTTGCCGTGGCTCTTTGCGAGCCCCGAAGCTGCGCCCAATCTCTTTGTCCAATTGGCTGGCAAGCCCCCACTCGGGTCGCACGATTCGCCTTATCCAGACCCCAGCAACCCAAATCCTCCCCTTAGCCTCGCCATCTCTCCCACTTTGAAATCTCACAGCCCCAACCAGTGACTTTCTTAGCTCGGTCTTGGAAACAACAGGGGGTGGGCATTCCTTCGACACTAACTCAGTTCCATTGCCCTTCCACTTGTGCCGCCCACCAGCATTTCTTCGCAAGCAAGCGCACCCATTCTCTTGGTGAGGACGATGGCAGCGATGGCGTGCTCGAGGGCCTCTACTTCTGCGTCGCCCATGGCGGCCTTGGAAGCCACGCCCAAGGGCCTAGGGGGGAGCTCCTCCCGTGTGAGCTTCGCATTGGGGAGCCACAGGTCAGCGTTCGGTGTGAGCAACAATGGCAGGGTGGCCAAGGTGAGCATGGCCGCCGCTGGAGCCGTAGCACCGAAAGGCGGGAAGCAGCAGAAGAAGGAAATTGACGAGACGCTGCTCACCCCTCGATTCTACACCACGGACTTCGACGAGATGGAGCGCCTGTTCAACGTGGAGATTAACAAAAACTTGAACGAGGCGGAATTCGAGTCGCTCGTGGCGGAGTTCAAGGCGGACTACAACCAGACGCATTTCGTGCGCAACCCAGAGTTCAAGGCGGCCGCGGATAAGCTGCAGGGGCCGTTGCGACAGATCTTTGTGGAGTTTCTGGAGCGCTCGTGCACGGCGGAGTTCTCAGGGTTTTTGTTGTACAAGGAGCTCGGAAGGAGGTTGAAGGTAAAGCAAGCAATCGCACTTTCTTGCGTCCCCTGTTTCTTTCTTTGATCTGTTTTGTGCTCTGCATTGGAGTTGGAATGCCATGCATATTTCTTTAGGAGCATGAATCTTATGGTCTGCATTGTCAATATGGCAATGCCAATGGGACGAGTGCTGCTCAGGGACACCAACCCCTGAAATGTACAACGCTGAGACATTCTCTCCTCTAACTTGGTATCCATTCCATAGCAGTAATGCCGCAGTTTTGAATTCGTTAACCTAGCTAAATTGGGTCTAAACGTCTATTTCCTCTTGCAGAAAACGAATCCAGTGGTGGCCGAAATCTTCACCTTGATGTCGAGGGACGAAGCCAGGCACGCTGGGTAAGTAGACGAACCAATACTGTGAAGCTTCTTTACTGGCAGACTCGGTCATTCTTTTAAATTCGCCTACTTAAGAGCTGGTATACTGTGGGTATTTAATTGCAGTGGGTAAGAATATTTTTTGTGGCCAGAATAATTATGTTCAAGTAGGTTGGGATTTACTTCGCAGCTACCAAAATTGCTTCATTACATTTTAGCAACTTGTATTATGGTGGCCTTTTGCAATCATTGTCGTCCATAGTATATGGTGTATTTGGTGCCTGGTGTGGTTGGTCGTTTTAGAGTGATGGTTATTCTTGTTTGTGCTCTGAAACCTTGGTACTGGGGATGCAGGTTTTTGAACAAAGGACTGTCGGACTTCAATTTGGCGTTGGACCTTGGGTTTCTGACCAAGGCAAGGAAGTACACTTTCTTCAAGCCCCAGTTCATCTTCTACGCCACCTACCTGTCTGAGAAGATTGGATACTGGAGGTACATTAGTATCTTCAGGCATTTGAAGCAAAACCCTGAGTACCAATGCTACCCAATCTTCAAGTACTTCGAGAACTGGTGCCAAGATGAGAACCGACATGGTGATTTCTTCTCGGCTCTTATGAAGGCACAGCCGCAGTTCCTCAATGATTGGAAGGCCAAGCTTTGGTCCCGCTTCTTCTGTCTTTCCGTGAGTATCCTCTCTGCAGTCGGTATTTACCATTGTGTTAAGCAATTTGAATTGGACTATCTCCAGCTCATAAGAAAGACTCGTAGTTGACCTCTTTGAATTTGTACTAGAATTCGCCTTTCATGAATTTTGTCTTCCATTTTATAATCACATGATCCGAGATGAGGTATCTAACCTGGACTTCTGGATTTCCAGGTGTACGTGACGATGTACTTGAATGACGTCCAGAGAACCGCTTTCTACGAGGGAATTGGCCTGAACACCCGGGACTTTGACATGCACGTCATTGTTGAGGTACTCATTTTCCCTCTGAACTCTAATGCCAGATTGTGTTTTAAGATGTTATTATTACCACTTAAGATTGCGCAGGTCATTGCATCAAATTTTGAGATAACTACAAATTCTACACCTTGATTGGTGCTAAATCCATTTGATATTTGTCTTACGTCTTTTTGTTCAATGTTGACTTCAAACTAGTGCAAGTAACATGAATGGGCATGAAGAGGTGGCGCTTACATTGCCCCTCTGTAACATTCTGATTTTTTGGAGGATAGCAAGGTTTTAAGCTACCTTTTCAATTTGGATTGGACTCTTGTTACCTCAAATGCGTCACAAGACATCGTAAATGCAATCGATTATTTTAAGCTTATCACCCCACCCCTAGCTGTGTACGATGTCGATTCAAATTTTTCGCTTGTTGCATCAGCCTGTGCAATCTAAAGTGGCTGTTCATGGGTGACTGTCTTAATTAACCTAAAGATCCAGATCAGTGTTCTGTCCAATTCAGATTATATTCTTGATAGGTCTTGAAACACCTATACGATATATCTAACTCATGCTTGTTCTTTTGTTGCGCAGACCAACAGGACAAGTGCCAGAATTTTCCCCGCAGTACTCGACGTCGAGAATCCCGTGTTCCAAGAGAGGCTGGATAAGCTCGTGGTGCTCAACCAGCAACTCATCGACATTGGAAAGACAAAGGCGCCTGCCGCCCTGAAGGCAATCCAGAGGGTGCCAGCTATCCTTGGCTTTGTGAACGAGATCCTTGCCTTGTACATGATGAAGCCAGTGGACTGTGGATCTTTGGACTTCGCTGCTCCAGAGGCAGAAGTTGTGTACTAGAGGGAAATATGGTCAGCAAATTATGGGTTCTGTGGTGAGTGGTGTCAAGTCGATTTTTAATGCTGCTTTGAAGAGAGTTTGTTGTATATCCAACTTGGGCAGTTTGTACTATGGGTGAGCAGCCAGCGGTGCAGGTTAGAACGAGGCAAATGTTGTGAAATGAGAGAATTTGGAGCGTTTTATGTACACACAAGGAAAGCTCGAATGATAATAAACTGGGTTTTCTGTCAACTGTATGGCATTCTCAATCTGACTTCGGAGAAGTGCTTGGTCCTTGCTTCCAGTCTTAACGACCATCCTCGGCAGCTTGGTTTCGGAATGTCTTCAGTTTCCAATTTTCCATCCTTGTTTTGGGAGATCTTCCTCGTGTGTTGCAACATTTGGGTTGAATTTCGTTCGCCAGTGTCGAGTAATGGAATACCTCATATTCCGTTAACCCTTAAACATCTCGATCCTTTTTTGAATTTTGGCACATTTTTGCTTATATCTATGCACAGAAATATTATTTATAAGAATTTCATGAAATTGGTCATTAAGGAAAGTTGTCTTTTCAACATTCAAGTATTACATTGGATGAATGAGAAGTTGGTTATATACATCGGGAAAGTACCCCTCATTGCTTCAATATTGTTGCAATATTGTTTCAATGGGTTAACAATATAGTATTGAAAGTATATTGTTGCATTACTGCAATATATAATAATAATGCAACAATGGGATATTTCATTTTTATTAAAAGTATATTGTTTCAAGTATTGGAACAATACACTTTCAATACTATATTGTGAACCCATTGAAACAGTATTGAAGCAATGGGTGGCTTTTTCCCGATGCAACATTAATAGTGTTTGCAAGTCCTCTATTCGTTGTCCAAAATATGGGTGTGGATTGTGGAAGTGTTTAAGGATTAACTCCTCACACTAATATGTTCAACAATTCACCCAAGGATGATGAATTTTTGAAAAGCAATCCTAATGATATCCGAACATTTTTTTAATGAAACCTAAATATTTGATGAAACCTTTTGGGTGTTATTGCATTGTAACAAGCTTCATTGAGAAAGCTTTAAGAAAATTGTGTAATATATCAATTTAACCCCTAAATGTCAAAGGTCTTTTTTGAGCTTCTAAGAATTTGCTCTAAATTGAACAAAAAGTCAACATTTTAATAAATTGTATTAGGGTTTAAAAAAAATTCTAACTTATAAATTTAAATAGACACATTAGAGATCACGTACTTAGGTAAAGAAAACACAACAATATCATTTACAGATTGGAAGATTAGAATGTTTGATCATGAAGGTGTTAAAACTATGATAGTGATTTGAAGTCTTTCAGTCCTCTTTTTACATGTCAAATCTAAAAAGTTGATCACCAAAAGAAATATGAGAATAAAGGGCCTAACATGCATAATCCCAATCAATTTATGGCTTTTCAAAATCTACCCTACAATTTTTTTAAATGAATTTCTACTTTGATAATTTCTCCAAGATTTAGTGTATTTGAGGCTCATTTCCAAGAGCCCTCAACACTATGGAAAGTCAAGATTGCAATGGATACCTTTGCATAAAATCTTGAACAAAAAAATCATAATCAATCATTTTCAAATTTGGATTTTTGATGCTAAAACTTGACTTCAAAAAGGATTTTTCAAAAATAGCAACTACTAAAAATAGCAGCTTGGTTAGGTTTTATTTAACTTCAAAGTATTGTTGATACCCAAATTTGGTGCCTCG
Source organism: Antitrichia curtipendula (assembly GCA_951230915.1). Classification (NCBI taxonomy): domain Eukaryota; kingdom Viridiplantae; phylum Streptophyta; class Bryopsida; order Hypnales; family Leucodontaceae; genus Antitrichia; species Antitrichia curtipendula. The sequence continues at coordinate 19,761,757 of OX579636.1, read as the reverse complement.
GGCATTTAGAAATTAAAGAAGAAAAAACTAAAATCTTTAGTATACATCATTCAATCGTTGAGTAATACTCCCTCCGTCCCAAAATGACCTTCCTGTTGACCTTTATTTAGTGTCCCAAAATGATCTTCTTGTTGGAGGAGAAAGGGAGCTAGTGACACTTGTACATAGTCCAAAAGCATGGGCATGCTAACCAATCCCATGCATCAAGTGAGTGGCCACCGGTGCTCTTCAAAAATGCCTCAAAAATTCAATTTTCAAGCACTTTGAAACCACACTTTGAAAACTAATTTAAAACTCAAAATTTCAGAACAATAGGAGGACATCAAACTCTATTCATAAGTCAATTTTTTTTGAAAAAATAGTTCTTTTTGAGCTTAATCGATAACATCTTGTGTAATAGGAAGATCATTTTGGGACGGAGGGAGTATAATTTTTTTGAGAAGTTAAAATTATTTTATTATTATATTTAATAAGTAGTCTTCCTTAGTTCAATAATTTAGGAGATAATCATAAATAGATGAGACCTATCATCAAGGTACTACCTTGCCAAAAATGATTTACAAAGCAATATATAGGTGCATTCTTCATTTCTACAAGAATCTTGAAAGTCATCATATTTTTGACCAAGTATCAATAATTGTACATGACACTTTTGGGGGATGAATATTTTCTAAGAATATACAAAATAAACTCCAAATTTTTTTTATTTGTGTTAGTCTCAATAATGTAATGTTGTTGCAAACATTAAATGTCTGATGGAAGACAACAAATCCTACTATGTAAGACAAAAGTGCAAATGTTCATCCTTTAAAATTTTGTGTGAAAAGAAGAGACTATATACTAAGGAGAGAGATATATAAATAATCCACCTTCATTATTGGTCCAAGGAAATCTAATCTAATTCCTAGTTGCCTTTATAACTACAATGAACTACAATGAACTATAATGGAGAGCATATTAATATAAATTTTTTCTTAACATTCCTCTCTCCACATAACATTTGTATAAATTTTTTGTATTTATGTAGTGTCATATATAATAATTTTTGAAGTCTTGTAAGACATATGGTTGCTACCTCATTAAAAGCTTATCTAGAAAAAAATTAATTATAATGAAGGACAAAACCACAGATGAAGGAAAAAGAGTACAACACCTTTATCAATCCATTCTCATGATAAAAACTAGTGGGAAAAATCCATTGAAGGATAGAAAAGGTTTCCATAATTTTTTATAATAAAAAATCTATTGAATTTTTTGTTCCAAAGTATTAAGTTGCCGCATTCCAATGCCATTCCAATATTATATTGTGGATAAGGCACTATACCTTGCAAGGACATTGATTGCAAATGTAATAATAGACCTTGTAAATGTACTTAAATATAAAAGTGCTTCAACTACAACGAGATATGGGTATTGTTTACCCATTGGTTCTACATGTTCCTCACAAGGGGGATAAAAGAGCATCACTATTATTGCTAAACCAATCGTAGGGGTGGATAATTGATATTTGGCAAATATTTGGACCTCTTTGGTTGCTACATCTATAACAATCCCAATGGCTACTACTAATATTGAGCCACCAAGACTTTAACCTTTTCTTTTTCCACAACTAGTAGTTGATGACAATAATTATTGACTACGGGCGAAAACTACAAAAGCGCTTATAGCCATATATTTGCGAAGCAATTATCATCATGTATTACTTTTGATCATCTTCCCATTGTAAGTGCCTTTATTTCCACTTCTACTTCTTGGAAAACATTGCTTTTACTCCGTCGCCATCTTATTCCATCTTTGCAAAATCAATATGTAGAACTTGAAAATCCAAATGAGCTTTGGCACAAGCTCAAATCTTGTTTTGATCACCAAATAATCACCTTTCTTCCTAGAGCCCTTTATGATTGGACTCATTTACAAGTGTTGAATTTTTCAACACTTGTTTTTTTTAATAATGAATTATATCATATTATATCACAATTGAAGTTGTGTGATTAGGCCATTATTGATTTACCAAGGAAGAAATGATTGAGATTACTCTCTCAACATTTCTACCGGTATTTGTTGTACTTGCACAACAATTGATAAATATGAAATTTGAAAATCACTTAAATCTCATGTTTTTGTTACTTTTTGCTACAAAACAAAACAAATTCTTCTTGCACAATGCAAAGTCCCGTCTTGTTGGAACTACAATTTTTAAGTCTCATGTTGTTAAGGTTTCTAATGTTAAACATTAAAAAAATAGCTATAAACACTTGGGTAGCCACATATGTGATAACCAATATGCACAAAAGAATAATAACATTGCCTTTACCAAGAACCATGATAAGCATCTATCAGAGACGCGTTCTTCCTATAAATGTAAGAAAAGCGAGCCATTTGAAAAATGTTTGTCAAATATTAGAATATTTTGTAAAGATGTTCTTGGAAAACAATAGGCTCCAAGCACAAACTCAAGAAGCCCACACAATGGATGCATCTATGGATCTATTTGGAGTTGAAGATTTGAAAATATATATTGCTAAGAATACCTTTACTGGTGAGTCTTCCGATGCACTCCCTTGACTCTACAACTACACATACAATCTTGTGAGATAAACAATTTTTGATGAAAGTAATCTTTCAACTTGACAAACCAAAATTTCGATGACTACAGCTAGATTGAATGTATTTTGTTTTTAAGAGGGACCAACTTTTATGTCAAATGTAAAGGGACCACAATCTAGTAGTTGATGACAGTAATTATAAACTTCAAATAGTATTAGGAGAAAAATTTATAGAATAAGTAGTGCATAAAACAAAAATAATGGTGAATTTACTTTGAATATGTTAAAGTAAAATTTTAAGAAATTTAAATAATTTTAAATTTGGACTTCCACATATAAAAATCTACAACAAGAACTCATTTCCTTAATCTAACTAGTACCGCATTTACTTTAAATCTATTGAAAGCACAACTATTGTTGAATTTACTTTAATTGAATTTTATAAAAGTAAATTTAAAAAGTAAAAGTAAATAATTTATAAAGTAAAAGACAATTCAATCTCCTACTATAAGTATAAACTTCTATATGTAAGAACATATATCTTAGAAGAATTGTAATTGCGATTCATCCTTGAAGTTGGTCAAACATTAAATTTTAAAATTAAACATTGTTGCAATGACACAACTTCCACGAAGACATAGACTAGTAACGTGCACTTGTTCATTTCATTGTTTAGGAGGAAAACGTGTTTGGAAAGCTACATGTGACAAACACAAACTTGAGACCGAGAGACGTGCACGTATCAATGAAAACATATTCAATGAGAGACTATTGGATCAACTATAGAAAATTTGCACAATGTCATCTTCCTTGAACCTAGTGCTGAAGATACATACGAGGGGGTAAGGTTGTGAATTGTACATGTAGTCCACCAAAAATCAAACGAGATTGTTACATCCATGCGGAAATGTGTACAATGTGCAATACAACAAGAAAAAACAATCATGATTCCAATAGATTACTTGCCAATTAGAAGTCAATTACAAAACATTATGTGTTCACAATTGTATTATGAAAAAATGTTAAGTTTGTGGAAAAATAAAGACTGTTGGATGGAGAAGTCCGTGCATGAAGTTCCGACTTTGATAAGAGATTTTTGGGATGGAGAAAAGTTAAGAATTTACCAGGATTGTTGGAACCCGGAGTTCAAGTGGGAATTGCTAGTACTGTGCAAGAACTATGGAATGGCATATTGCACATTTCCAAAAAATAATAATTACTTGATTCATGGATGGAATGAAGAATCAAAAACATAAAATTTTGATTGCTGGAATTGTTTGGAAAAAGTATCATCTATGAAGAAGATGGTAAGGGATGATCCATAGAATGTAGCATTGACAACTCATTGGGATGGATTTACAGTTTCCAAGTGACACCATGGAAGCAATTGGGTCC